>CM038231.1:64731670-65331670 GCA_021442155.1 Cymbidium sinense
GAAATTTTTCACCAACAACTCGATGCATTACTAAGATGGTAGTCATTGACTTCTAGGCTTAACATCAAAAGTAATGCTTGGTTTATCAAATAGAAGATGAGGAAGACATCAACCTTACACTCTGAGCTTATCAGAGAGGAACCATATTGCTTGAAATCGACTTCATCGAGGAAGCCCAGAATTCAAAGTAGATATCTAATGTAGTTATGCTATGAGAGTTTAACAACAAATGAAGGGTTTGGGTAAACTTCACCAATTTAAACTCAGCATGCATTGATGATAAATACCCATTCCAACATATTAATGCACTCACTAATTCAATAGTCGCACAGTGATGAGTTTCCTAAATGCATTTTTTGGTTACCATCAAATAAATATGTAGTTACAGACTCTAAAAAGATGACCTTTATCATAAAGGAAGAACTTTATTACTACAATGTGATACTTTTTAGTCTAAAGAATGTGAGTGTAACCTACCAAACCAAACAATGATGTATCAAACATTCAAGGAGTAGAAAAGATGAAACATGGATGTCTATATTAATGATTTATTAGTTAAAAGCAAGTCACTAAAACTATCTCGAGTAAAGTGGCAAGCTACATATTGGCCCAAGTCATTCAATAAGCTACATTTTTTCCCAAGCCATTTACTGAGCTACATTGGCCCAAGTTATACAATGAGTTATTTATTTCCCAAATTTAACAAAACTTGGGGAGCTGCATGTTGACTTAGGACACTTGGTGAGCTACATTATACTTAAAAAACTTCATTCAATAAGCTACCTTTGGCCAAAGCATAAAACCTAACTTGATGAGCTACATATTGACTGGAGCACATGATCTAAGTCATAGAGCTACACTTGGCCCGAATGAAAATTTTAAACTTGGTAAGCTACCTTAGGCCTAAGTGCATAGAGTTCAACTCTACATAATTCCTAACATAAAAGTGAAGAGACTACTCAAGAAAGCCATAACCCTTTAAAAAGAAAGTTTATTCTTATGAACATTACGACATATTCACCTTGAAAAGTTAAAATGCTCATACACTAATGTATTTTTGTGGTTAAAAGGAACATCTCATAGAGTACCCAAGCGTACGTGTGGCAAATAAAAATTACTTGACACTCAAGAATATGTTCATTGGCATAAACACTTAGAAAAACTAGATAAACACTATGTCGTTGGCGGATTCCAAAATCAACACTACATGGTTGGCAACACATTTTCCTTTAATTTATTGGCCAATCCAATTATTTAATAAAAGGAAAATAGAACAACAAGATACTTATAATGAATAACTACATTTCTATAATAATTAATAATAAAAATTAGTGGTAGGAAGGTTATGAAATAAACACTATGTATGTGACCAAAATACATATGGTGAATGCTAAGTAAAAAGATATATATATAAAATTACACTTTTTTTCTCACTCATAAGAATAAAAAGTGGTAAAAATTTATAAAAGGAAAGAATAAAAGACCACTAGAGTTTAGGTGACCATGATGAACCAACTTCTGGATTAGGTGCTCAGCATCATCTTCACTTTTAATAATGTAAACTTCTAATTTGACATAAAAACTCATTACTGAGGTTGAAGTGGCCTAGCTAAGAGCCACTCCCACACGACTTGAGAGGGCTGGAGTACTAGCTTTTCTCCCTTGGCAAGAAACATGTCATTAGGCAATGATCAGCTTCTCATTCCAAAAAAATGTTTTACCACTTTGTGCCACCAATACAACAAAGAAGTGGAGAGTTCATAAGCTTCTTCTGCACAACCTCTTCTGCAATAATCATATCAACAATCATTGAGACACTCGCATCAGCCTAGAGAATAATGTATTTATCCTATCCATGGTGGCCTGTGGTGTTTATTTTTGGATGTGGGAACACCACATAGATCTTAGGGGGTACTTATTGAAGTAATCGGGTATGATATTTAAGGTATGATATACTATCTTAAAAGATAGAAATATCACCCTACAGTGGACCTAATCATCTAATAGGGACTCCTAAGACATGATGGCTCTTCAAATGTATCAGAGATCTTTCCTCTACTTTACATAGAAAAGTAAAGCAGGGTTTATTTTAAGTCGGGTTCTTTAGTTCCCTATGGATGCAAGCCTCCATAGTTAATTACATCCTAAGGAATATGAATTCTCTAAGAATACTCTTGATTAAAGTAGGAAATTAGGGTCTCAAAAGATTTCATGGTTAGACTATCAAAGGATTGGGCTATTTTGGAAGATTAATTGGAAAAGTTCAAATAGAAGGCTTATTTTTGGAATTCAAAGGAAATAAGTAGAATGGTCATGATACTAAGCCTTGTGAGCATTCCAATCTATCCTATGGTGAGGCTTCATATATTTGAAATTGAAGAAATTTTATTCATTTGAGTTGAAATTTTATTGGATTTCTAAGGCTTATAATCCATCAACACAAGATTATGAAAATGCCTAAGAGGTGAGGATTTACACTTGTAGCCAAAAAAATAGCTATCTCAGATCCAAAATCTAGGGAGCTTTAGCATAAGCTTAAACACGACTTAAATCTAAGTGAAGGGTGGGCATGAGGGATTATCTCCATAAGAGAGGATAAACCCATTTGACTTATGGACTTACAACGCCTAGAGTGCCACCAGCTAACTCCTCCTACAAATTAAAACCATGTAGTATGGTCTTATGAATTACAAGATAGCTAGGGTAGTTATTTAATTTGAAAGAGACTAAAATCTTAAACCCACTGCTTAAGAGACTAGAGTATAAGTGGTATGAGCATATGACTTAATCTACAAATGCAAAATCTTACAAATTTTATTTCATTTTGATAAATCATTTTAGACAAGAAGGTTTGGGATTTTTGTATGCTTAAATGCAAGATGAAAATTGATTGTTGGCTAAATCAAGAGGGAAAGAGGGTGAAGCTTCATCATCAGGGGTTGCTCTCATGGGTCAAGTGATCCCTATTGTGTAAGGATGGAAGCCCTCATTTTTAACAAGAGTGATTGAAGATGCGTGCACGATGTGAGACATACAACACATAGCTAAGGGGTTGCTAGATCTTTTAATTATCATGATTATAGCCTAGGCTTCATGATGAGGTTGTGACTTATTTAAAATTTTAATTAAGAGTTATTTGTTGGGTAGAAAGTTTATTTTATTCTGAGAGCCTACTGCATCCATGCCACACATTAAAGCATCAAATATTAAGAAAATATGAAAAGCATGCAGTTTCTAATGTGTAATCTAAACATAACATCAAAGAATTTTATAAACTAACGTAAAATAATAATAGGCCAGTGCGTTCGAGTACCATTGTACACCCTGAAAAAGAAAAGATGAGTAGCCGAGCTCTACCCTTATACAACCCAGAATATGAAAGAATAAATTTACAATTAGAATGATTACATGCTATGGGGGGCTTCATTCCTCACTCTTCATATCTTCTTATCTTCCTTCTTTGATTTGGTTGACTCCCAAGCATCACAGGGCACCCCAGGGAAAAGCCTTCTAGCCACTGCTCATCCTAGTCTCCCATAATACTAATCCTAATTCCTATTGCAAAATTGCATTTATATAGGAAAAGTAAATCTTACTACACCTACAAAATAGAGGTTAGCTAAGCATACATACAATCCCAAGCAATTATATGTATAATTTGGCTTGGCATTTCA
The DNA here is from genome assembly GCA_021442155.1 of Cymbidium sinense. Classification (NCBI taxonomy): domain Eukaryota; kingdom Viridiplantae; phylum Streptophyta; class Magnoliopsida; order Asparagales; family Orchidaceae; genus Cymbidium; species Cymbidium sinense. The sequence goes on from CM038231.1 coordinate 64,735,345, forward strand.
AGCATGGGTAACCAATTTATATTTATATGATTACAATCCCTTATGATCATATGGGTTTATCCAATGTAAAATATCATATGATAAAATAAAACATACATCACAACCTACACCATCCTAACTTAGAGCTTAAAATGGAGGCTTAATTCTAATATGTGTGCTAAGGCCTTGTGTGGTGTGTCTTAACTAAGCATTAGAGTTATACTTTTCTAACTTTGAAAATTGTTGAGTTAGCATGATGGTGGGTATCACTTGAAGTTGTTTGGTTTTAGTTTGTATTTTGCTTTATTTTGCTTTCTATGTTATAAGAGAAGAAGGAGGATTACCCTCTTTCATCCCTACCTTAAGCTATTTTCTAAAGCACATTAATTTGATTTAGTTTTCTTTGATGAGTGGCATATTAAATATTTTTTAAATTAATCCTAATTTTAGGTTAACCTTAAATGATCTTATCCAACATGAAAGGCATCTTAAAATTAATGTAGTTGAATTACTATTACATGAAATATGTTAAGTCATTCATTTCCATCAATATAACAAGCATAAGATTTAGCACTTAGCATATATATACATGCAATACATTTTAGCACACTTACATGATGATGAAGGTGTATGTTTAGAGTTTATATTTTATTTGATTAAATTATTTAAATATATAAATTAAAGCTCTATCCAGATTATATACTTGCTTTCTTAAATACATATGGTTGTATAAATAACTAAAAGAAAGAAAACCATGCAAAAATGTATTTTTTTTGTTTAGTTGAATTATTTATGTATGTGAATTAAAGCTCAATCCAAATTCTAAAACAAACATAAATAGAAATGAAATCAAATTGGTTCATGCCTTTATTAACCAAGTAAGTGAGGTAATCAAATGACCTCCATGGGGCTAGTATTCCTGAGATGTCCATACTATATACCCATTGTCATACAAACTTATGTTGATCCATATATATGAATTCAAGAAAGAAAGCTTCAGTTCACATAGTTAATCTATAATCACATGCAACTCGTATATATTTATAACTATCATCTCTACAAATGTTGTTATTCATTTATAAACTTAAGAAAAAAAATATTGTTTTGAATTTAAATAGTGATAATAGCCACACATATGATAAGTTAATCCAACATATGCAATCTTACATAAATAAGCTTCATTTGATTCATTTATAATTGAAAGGATTGATGCATGAAATCAAATAACACTTTAAAAGGAATAACTAGGCAAAAACACATGGTTCATTCAACCAAATTGATTCCTAAGGACAATCACATTAAATAAAACTATTTAAAGAAAACCAAAGCTCCTTATTAATTTATGATTTAGGATTTTGATTAATTTGAAAGAGGAGGACATTTGCTTGCTATTTTAATCGCATTCCCATGTTGGTGAACTTAATTGGTTTAAGAAAAGGTAATTAAGTGGATTTTATGAATTAGTTAAGTTGGATCCTTAATTAAATCAATTAGTTTCCCTTACCTATACTTCTTTAATTTATTAACCACTTAATTATGAGCCACAAATGGTATGAACATATGAGAAAATAAAATTGAAATGCTCCTAAAAGTACTTTTATTACTTTCCCTCACTTACGGGCTAATCATGATTTTCTTAAGGGTCTTTCTATTATTAAACACACAAAGTTAAACCCTTAATCTCATTGTTAAATACCTGATATGATTATAATTTCAATTTTATTAATTAAGCCACTTAATCAATTAATTAAATCCCAATTAACTTCCATATTAATTAACCCTCTTTAAAATGAAATAGACTTGGGAAAAGAGAATAGGAAAAGGGTGCTAATCCCACTCCCTCATCCATTCACTATTAAATAGTGATTAATAAGTTTTATTAATTAATTTATTGCTATTTAGAGTGTTAATTAATCATTAAATTGATAAAAAAAGTAATTAAGGTTTAAATGATCAATTTCCTTAATGACCTAAGCAATAAATCTCAAAAAAATCATTGGAGGTAGAGGTCAACCCTTGAAATTGATTCCTTATGTTTGAGATTAATTGCCTAAGTAATTAGGGCTTAGTTAAGCTAATTAAGTTTACACTTAAACTTAAATTAAGCTTTAATTACAATTTAAAATTAATTAGAATTATTTATACTTAATTCTCATGTGAATTACATTTAAAATGAGTATTTGTTTGTATTTTTTGGATTTTTTTATAATTAGTTATGATTTTTTAAAGTTTCCATGATTAAAACCCATTAATTAAGCCTAATTAAGCCTAATCCCATCGGTGTCACGTGGATCACGCGTGGCACGCCTCATGGCAACGTAGGATTTTAAATGCATCAATCGCCGGCTCCTCGATTTAAGATCAGATGATGGAGCTTAAACTCGCGATTCTTAAGGATTAAAAGGATCAAATCTAGCTGATTAATCACAACCGTCCATTCCAATCATGCATAATGGATGTTAGGTGATCTATCGTCCCTTGAGCGATGGGAGACGGACACCATCCATCTTCCTCTGCCCAATTTGAGCTCATCAGAGCTCGGATTGGCTCAGGATTGAACCCACACCTTCACGAGGAAGATCCCAATGGATCTATTGGTCGGATTCACATGACATTTACATTTTCTTCAAAAAGGACTAAGGAAATTTGCCAAACGCATGGTTTGAAGGAATATACATCACTGGAGTTCAAGATCCGTGATTCTACAATTGAGGTAGCTTTGCCTGGACGAGGTGAAGCCATGTTGAGATGCTCACATGGTGTCTCCTCACTATTTGCTCTATGGACCAAGCACCATCGCTTTGTAACCTGGCATTGGTCGAAGAGGTTCTTCTTATGGTCAGATGGCTTGGGAAAAGATTAATTTCACCTCATCGGAGCTTGGTGAACGCATGGGTGAAGTTAATTTGAGTGGGGTTCAGTATTGGTGGAGTTGGATGGAGGGGTGCCTTGCCATATTTTGGGTTGATGTATTCTGGTGATGGGAAGGCTTGGGGAGCTCAACAATTACTCAAGGGATCTTGAAACTGATCTCATAAGCTCTTTAAGGGTGAGTCTGTGTGAATTGGGTCGAATAGTCCCCTCCTCCCATGGATCAGACGGTGGAGATTTACTCCACCATTTTTTATCATTTGGCAACCGCAGGTGGCCGAAGAGGATAGGACAAGGCTGAGGTGGCTAAGTTTGGTTGCCTAAGTGCTCTAGTTGGTAGCTTAAGATAGTCTCTATCATCTTAGGTTTGATCAATGAGGGGAGGTGACTCACCTCCCCTTGGTCCATGGCTGACCTAGACAATATGGGTTGGGTTGGCCACTTAGGTAGGGTCCTATTTTAGGTATTTAATGGCTACCAATTGCAAAGATGGGGAGTTGACTACCAAAAAGTGGGTTTGATTCCATGTGGATTGGATTTTGATTTGACCCAATTTGGCCCTTTAGGTCAAATTTGGTCGGATTGGGTCAACAGGGCCAATTGGGTTTAGTTTGTCTCAATTAATGATCAAGACATATTCAAGGATTGATTTTAGGTTGATATAAATCATTGGTTTCAATTAATTTGGCTTAAGATGAAAATGGGCTAGTTTGGTTCATGTAGGTTAAGTGGGTTGACTTGGTTTGACCTAATTGATGACAACTGCCCAATCAAGGATGATTGATAATCATCATAAGAGGTTTTTGTTGGTTTGGTTCAATCCAATTTGGATTGGATTGAGATTTGGTTCAAATTGGTCAAATTGGTCACTTTGGGTCAAGTGGACCAATTGGCCTAGTTGAATCGATTTTGGGTTGAATTCAGTTTAGTTTAGTTTATATATGGATTTATGATTGATTTATAGTTTTGATTGCAATTGATTTCGATTCAAATGGGTTTTGGCTTATTTGAATATTTCAAGTCAAATGGGTTTGGTTAGGTTTGATTGAATTGATTTTGGCTTAGGTGATTTGATTGTAGATTTCATTTATATTTAGACTGATGATTAGGGAAATAATTGATTCATGAGAAAATCAATTGAGTTTGATTTGGATTGATGGAAATTTTGGCTAAGTCCATGGGAATAAATCATGTGGCTTAGGAAGGATTGATTTGATTTAATTTGGTTTGATTGATTTGAATTTCAAGTGTGAATTTGATTTGGATTTGGGATGAATTGAGTTTGGGGTTTGGTTTATCTTAAGAAGGTAAGTATGTATTTGGTTAGGCTATAGGCTAGGTAAGTTTTCCTAATCCTAAGGCATACCCTAATCCTATGATTAACCCTTCTAAGTCTCTAGGCTTAGGTTAAGTGTCCACCTCCACCTAATTATTAGAAGTATCTTAAGCCTAAGGATCTCTTAGTGTCTAAAATACCCCTAGACCTATGGTGGGAAGATGGAATCCTGACTCCAAAGTGAGGTCAACATGGCCTTAAAAACAATAGATGTCGTTCTTGGAATAAAAGCACTCATCCTAGTAAGAGGCAATGAAGGCATGATGAGGTGTGGACTAATTTTTGAGAACAAATAATTCCTTATATAGCCATAAATCATGGATAATTCCATATAATAAGGGGGTTAAAATCATTGGTGATATGATATACCAACTCACTTTATACTAATCAAATCACTAGTCAAAATGTCAAATGTCATAATAATTATGCCACACTGTTGATTTTGTAATAACCTTTTCCTCCTTTCCTTTTATGAGTTGACTCTCCAAGAAGTAAAAGTGTCAAGAGCCTAGTATATTACTAAAAATATTTAAAGTGGTTGGTGACTACATTTTAAAGGCTAACATTCATTAATCAATAACTACAAGTTAAGACCAACACCTCGCATGATCGATAACTATGAAGAGCCAGAACTATGCGAAGTCCATGATTCAGTACATCTCCTAAAAATCCCTTAATTGCAAACCAATTAAGATGACCACTCAAAATATTTACCTAAATATTTTAATTAACTAGTCAGTACATTTGTACAAAAAAAATTAATATGGTAAGTATAAAAAAAAGATAATTATAGCCTATAAACATTCAGTGTGATGATAGAATTTCATTTCATTAAAAATATGTTAAATAAAAAAGTGTGTGGCAAGTACAAATGGCAATGAATGTACAATTACTCTGTTCTCCATTCTTACTTACAAGTAAATGAAAATAGAAGAAAAATATAACAAAACTTTAGCTTTTGCTTCCCTCTTTCTAATTTTCCTTGAACTCCAACTATAACAAAACAAACCACTATCAAAGTCAAAGAACTAGTGTCTAGCAAATAATGCATGGCTAGCTTCTCGATAAGAAGGTCAGAGCCTTCCTTCAACATTTTTCTTAAGATGTTCTTGTACTCACCAAATTAAAGGAAACTAGTAAACTAGGCCTCCTACTATTAAATATCCTTAGGGTAGCAAGAGAGTTAAGCTTCTAGTTGCTTATTGAGTTCTAAGAGTTATGATGGCTCCTAACACTACTCTATTCTTCTCTTTCTCCTAATTGGCCTCCTCTTGGAACTTAAACACTTTGACTAAGCATGCTACAATTGCTCCATCATCAAGTCATAGTCTAATCAAACTACCTTCAACATTGAAGTTTACTCCTAAGTTGAATACCACCCCATTGCATGAGAAGCCATCATGGTGTGATGCAATCACTTCCTAATAAGATCATTAGGAATAGTATCCAACTTAGTTGAGGAAATTAAGTGGTTGAATCCATATGCTTGCTAGTCAGATCTACAACATTAGGAGTATAATTATCCCCAACATAAAGATTTTGAGGACCTCCCTTAGCTCATTTCCTTTGTCTTATCTTTTTGGGTCTCAAGAAGCTTACATATCCACCATACATGCTAGACTTTTCTTAGATTGCTTTGGAGCTAAAGAACTCTGCCCAGCTACACATGTCTCCTAGCTGGCCTCTCCAACGCAACCTCAACAACTGTAGACTCACTATCACCTCTCCCCGTGCACCCCCCCCCATTAGATTCATCAATGAATTGAAGCACCTATCAATGAAGAAAGGAGTAGAGATGTCATGCCCTACAAATGCAAATAAAGTTAATTTATCATAAATATAAGGTAAAATAAGATTTAAAATGATGAGTTCTTATGGTAGATTTATTCATGGATAATGTTGTATGTAAGAGAAAGTAAGGTTTTAAGTGACTTCTTTGCTAACTTCTTCAGAATCTTCTCCTCAATAGGGGATGCTTGAGAGACTACTATCTTGTCAATAGTAAAGAGGGTAGGTGTAGTCAACACAGCCTAACCAATCAAGTATTTAACAAAGCACAGTTTGTAGTGCAAATTACTAACCTTATTCTTCATGCTAATTATCAACAAGTGGACAGTTGAGAACTACACTATATTGTTATTGTAGCCTTTGATAAATAAAACATGTAGTCAAAATTTTAGGCTCCATGATAATTTCTCTTGTTGCATGAAGAGGACAAATGTCATGATGTTGTTATGGAATTAGGTGACACTTGAGCAAAAACTATACCATAAAAATTAGTACTTTCACTAATTCAGCACAAAGGGGAAGCATAGGCAACATGGGAAGCAGCAAATGGGATGGATAGCTCATTATCATTCACAAAGTTCACCTACTAGTCATTTCAGGTGACTCACATTGAGAAGTTTGAATTGCAGTGATAGTAACCAAAGAAGTTGAAACTCTTGACCCCTAGACCACGGGGGAAGAATAATGACACCTTACAAGCAAGAAATTTGGAGGAAGCGTTCTTCAATGCGACCATCATCATGTGTAAGATGGAACTCATAGAGAATAACTCATAAAGAAAAAAACAAAGAACTCACACTAGAAGATTCACTTACTCCAAATTAAGTAATCGCCATAATAAAAGCTCAACTGATAACAAAGAGAGTATTTATAGATGAAGGAGGGAAATATCAGAACTAAAATGATTACTAAATATAGGTGTCTTATCAACCATTCAATATGTGAAATCTAGGTGTCTTATCAACCATTCAATATGGGAAACATAGGTGTCTTATCAACTATTCAATATGTGAAATCTAGGGTAATGATTACTAAATAATGCAAAAACTAAAATGAAAAAATCATGATAAAAGGAAGATATTCTTACTCACAATCAAAAAACAAGTGAGCAAACTTGATATAATGGTAAATCATTTAAATTAAATATGATGATTGGTAAAATAAAAATTGTCATTTTATTTTCAAGTAAGTATTTTATTATAAGAAAAGAAAATCATATAACATCTGCCACTACTTTTTACATTATTATTTCTTAAATTGCTTAATTAGTGGATATGTGATTCACTCAGGGGCAAGTACTACCTTGTCGAATAGATAATCAATTATGAAGTTGGCATCAATGATAAAGTCAGATGATCCACTCAGCTTGTCGCAATGGCAAGGAGAGAAAAACTTGGCTTCAATGATCATCAACTTCCTCTATAACTTGGTTATCACTTCTTCTATTGAGTTCACACCTTTCTCAAAAAGAGAAACTCTTCCTTACAAAAGGGTGAAATCTACAAAAAAGAGCAAAAGCTAAGACTCCATGGTAACTCCATCCTCATGAGAATATGACTCATTCTTCTCCAACTCATTTCTCTCATGATGTCTCATAGAAGGAAAGCTTGCTAGAGTCTAGTTCAATTATGCCAAAGTGAAACTGGTCACTTCAGTGGAAGCGAAGGCTGGAACTATCGAGTCCTTTTCTAGGAAAGAAGGATTCATTCCAAATGAAAAACTCAGAGCTATCAAGTCACCACCTACAAAAGTCACTTGGGGATAAAAAATAACAAAGATAGTTTTCGCATAAGTCATCCTTACATGATAAAAAATAATATCATAAACTATAAACAAGGGAACCTTTATAAGGCATCTACTTAAATGCGTTATTCTAAGAGAAATAAAGCCTTTAATGAAGATAATGTACTTCCTTATCACTCAAATAATACCCCAATTCACCTACAGTAAAGTGAATGTTTGTCTCAATCCCACTCTATCCAAAAAAAATTATCTACGTGGGTCAGTTTGGCCATCATCATTTTTATCCGACTAATAAACAATCATCACATTAAGTTATAAAAATAAATATAAATTATTTTTTATCAAAAATTAACAAAAAAAATTATACAATCAATATTGAACTCATATATCATGATGAGACATTCCTCAACCAGCATTTGTTGACCTTTTTTTAATGAGGTTCGCACTTTTCTTAATCTTAGTGATTAGGACTTCTAATCCTAGATTAGGAGCTTTTTAATTATACACTTAGGACACCATATTTAGTGACTAAGTGTATAATAAAATCAAAATAATTAACTAACTAAATCGAACATAATATTTGAAACCAAAACTAAATTTAAAAACTAATCTTTTAAGTAAAACTGAAGGACAACCTAGTAGGCTCTATTAGGACCTTAAGACTTCACTTAATCCAAATGGACTAGGTGAGTCTAATTAATTAAAACTTAATAAAAAAATTAAAATAAATTAAAATAAATGGATCTAAATGAAAATCTAAATTCAAATGAGTCTTAAGAGAGTTGATTAGGTTGATTAACCTGCATAACCCACTTAAGCCTAATGTTTTCCTCTCTTTTGGTGAGGTTGACAATCACATTTTTAAACCTTGGATCCAACCTAGGCAGTAAGGCTCTTCTATAGCTAAGACAATTCTAGTGACTAGGTGAACACTAATCCTAAGCCTAAAGACTCATAGGCTCAATCCTAAGGATAGACTTCGACTTAGGTTAAGTGGGACCAACCTACTTCAAATCCAAACCAACTCTTATACCTAAACCAAATTGAAACCAAGTCAACCCTAACACCAAATACAACCAAAATAGATTACCAAAAACAAAAGCATTAGCTTAATGAGTTAGTTGACCCAACTAAGCCTAATTAGCCTACTTGACCCATATAGGTCACTATGACTTGAACCAAACCAAAACCAAATAAGCCTCTAATAATTGACTATTTGAAACCTAAAGATTTTAATTCAAGCCCAATTCAACCGAATTAGGGCTCAATTTAGCTAATTTATTAAGCTAGCCTAATGTGATCAATTTGGGCTTAAAGGGACAGAACCCAAAATTAATCAATTCTATTTCAAATTGAACTTACCTAAACTCTCTTAAACCTCAATTAAATTGGATTGAAGTTCAATTGCAACCCAATTTGCCTAATCATTTTCTTAGCCCATTTGACCCAATTTGACCTAGAGGCCTAAATTGAGTCAAAATCCAATCCAATCCACATTGGATCCAATCAAAGATATCAATCATCTCCAAATTAATGATTGATCATATCCCAACTCTCAATTGATTCTAATTGATCCAATTTAGCCAGTCGGTGTTAAGAGGCTATGGCACCCAAGAGGGGTGAATTGGGTATTTTAAAAAATTATCAAATTAAAACTTAAATTTTAAAACTTTATAGGAAAGTTAGTTACAAAATATATTAGGTTGTTTATAATAAAAGAGCAAAGCAACAACCATATAAAGTGCAAAAAAGTAAGGGGACATGAGGCAAAAGGATTTTAATGTGGTTCGACCAAACTAAAAAATCAGCCTACATCCACACCTCGTCACTAGTCAAATAATAATGCAACCAATCTCTCATACTTTCCTACACTGAGTAAGTACAACCCCAACATGTACTTTTTAACACAAGCAAGTATAACCCAAACGATACTTTCCTACATGGGCAAGTATAACCCAACATCATACTTTCCTACATGGGCAAGTACAACCCAACACCATACTTTCCTGCATAAGCAAGTACAACCCAAATAAAGTACAAGAAAATAAAAGAAGAAAAGATAAAAATTACTACCTCTTAATTTAATAGGACTTTACACTCAAATCCCAACTAACACAATATTAAGACAAATACAAAAGAGAGCCCAAAATGAATATATTTTTTATTGAATTATGTTTAAAATAATGATGTGAACATCATATGACGCACTTGAAATAAATAAGTCTTAAAATTATTTTACTTTAAAAGAATAAGAATTGAGATGAAATGAACTTGAAAAGCTATAAGATATTGAATCACTTAGATAATTAAAACTTTTGCATGAATATGTAATCCAATAGAATTATACAGTGAATGCTTACAAATAAATAGGCTAATGTGAATTCTTTAGTTGTAAAATTACTTTGAAACAATAAAGCAAGAAATTCCTTTAAAAATTAATGTAACTTTATGGAACTTTTTATGATATGAAAGCTATAACCTATGAAAGACAAAAAAAATGATTTCAATCCAATAAAAATAAATTGTTTTTCAAATCACTTGAGATGAGACTGAAAAGGCTTAAGAAGAAGACTTTAATAATACTTCATAAAAGACTTTTTCATTCAAATCAAACAATTGAAAAACTAAAAATCAAAAGCATAAAATGGATTGAAAACACTTACTCAAATTCTTTATGTATATGCAAAGAGATTTATGACTTGAAACTCTCTTGAAAGATGAATCAAAAAAGGATTTTAGAAAAATCTTTACCAATGTTAACGCATATCCTTTTTAGTTAACACACAATGAATGTCAAGTAATTTGAATATTAAATCTATGGAAGATAAAAATATGAGAAGTTTAAAAGAGATTATTTCAAATCAATCAAACCCAAAAGAATCACTTGGAGACGTATAAAAAGATATTATAGAAAAACCTTTAACATAAAGCACATAAATCTTTTAATCCAAATCAAACTAATAAAACCAATGATTCAAAAGATTGAAATAAAATAAGACCTCTTACTCAAGCCTTTATATGTAAGCAATGAAATCATTTGACTTGATGTGAACTTTCCAAGGAACGAAAGAGGCTTGAAATAATTGAAGAAGGTTCCACTTGAATGTAGTTGAAAGAGTGAAGAAGAGAGATGAGCTTTAACACTTTAACTCTAAGAAATTCAGTAGCATAGGTTTTGGTTTATGGTGGAGACAATAAAGAGGGACTAAGTCATAAAATGCACTCTTTAAATAGAGTTTTTTTCATGATAATTTTGACCAAGCCAAAGGAGAAGAGGAGGGAATAATGAGAAGGAAAAATCAATAAGAAAAGTATTTGATTTCAAACAAATGAGCACATGCAAAACAAATTAAAAAAAGTATTTGAATTTTGCCAGAGAGAGAGAGAGAGAGAGAGAGAGAGATGAGAGAATAAAATCAATTTTTCTGATCAAATAAAATCTAATTAAAAAACAAAGAATTTTCAGCCAAATAGGAATAAATTAATATCTGTAAGAATTTGAAATAAAATAATTAAGCACATGGCATTAAATCTAAATCAAATTTGAAATCAACCTTATTCAGGTCAGTCATGTAAGGATGGAGGGAAATATTTTGAACCCACTTAACATAAATAAGCCCTCCTTAATTAATTAATAAATCAATTAAAACAGTGACTCAAAATATTTGAATTTAAAAATATTTTACAGGAATTCACTTAAAATGGCCAAACTCTTGCCTAAGAGAGTTCAAACAAGATTTAATTCAACAGATATGAGATATCAAATAATTAATGTAGATTTGAAACATTCAGGTAGGTCATGAAATAAAAATAATAAAATAAATCAAGAGAAAATTAATATGGGATTTTCGACCAAGGGGTTTCCTGAATAAAATTGATCTCCAATTAATGTAATTATGTAATTCAGATCAAGGATGAGTAATTAAGAGACTTTTTAAATAATAAGCATAACTTCAAATAATTTAAATCAAATCAAGTAGGGCTTGCCATAATACTTTCCCAATATCTAATAAATAAAAATAATGTTTATTAAATCATGGCTAATTTAAATTCAAATTTGAAGTAACTTAATGTAAATGAATAAATCTAATTTTACATGACAATGAATATTCAATTTGGATTCAAAATAATTTAAACTCAAAATTCATATAATTGGACTTTCAAAATTTAAATAAATGAGGGAAATATTATGAAAATAATTTGAATAAATCTCACATGATTTAACATTCAAAAATCTAAGAAACATTTGGCCAAAATGCATCCAAAATAATAGGATGTTATGAGAGAGAAAATAAAAAGGATTGGAGAGAGAAAAAGAATAATTTGGATAATTCTTGAATAGTTTTATTTTCATGCAAAAATAAATAAATAAATAATGTAACTAAGCATGTAAATAATTAAACAAACTATAAAATAAATTTATCTTACTTGAATGCACACTAAATGATAATTAAACTCTTTCAAGTAATTAATGCTTTCCAAAAGGATAATTCAAGAAATAGTTAAAGAATAATGTAATTTTAAATGTATAAACATATGAATAAATATAAATAAAATATTTTAAAATGTTTAAACAATTAATTATATTTTATTGAGCTCTTATTTGCCTTGGTATTATAAGTCCTAGAAAATTCTTAAATTATCCTAATCCAGTTGATATGACTTTCCTGATCTGACTAAACATGTTTAGTCTAGTGAATTTCTTGAAACACTTCAAATAATTAATTAGTAGCTTCAAAAATAAATTTATCATTAATAAACATCTAAATTAAGAATGATATTTATAATGATTAATGTGGATAGTTTATCCTATAAGGAAATAATTAGTTTTCATTACACAAGATCTGTTATCATCAAATCAAATTATGAGATACACAAGGTGTATAGTCAACAATTGGCTCACTTGACCCAATTTAATCTAAAAGCCCAAATTGAGTCAAAACTTGATCCAATCCAAATTAGACTAAATGAATCATTCTAATTATCTCAAAAATGATTATTGATCATGACCAATCATCTAATTGTAATCAATTGAACCCAATTTAGCTCTTTGGCCCAACTTGACCCAAATTAACCTAAAGGGAAAATTTGAGACTAAAATTGCTTTAATATTGAACCTAGGCATACAATAATTCCTAAATTGATGATTGAATACTTTTTAATCATCAATTGGATCCAATTTGACCAATCAACCCAATTGACCAATCAAACTCAATTGAACCCAGTTTGATTTAAAAGGTCAACTTGAACCAAAACTCAATATAAACTAAATTGGGTCAAACCAAAGCCTTCAATCATCCTCAACTAAACAACCAAACATGGCTCAACCTCCAATTCAACCCAATTTTACCAATTTGATTAAATTGGTCAACTTAACTCATTTGGCCCATATAAACCCATATGAGCCAAATCAATTTCAATTCAAATCAAACCAAACCAATTGCACAAATAACCTCAAAATCACTATTTAAACCTAACCTAATAGCTCCTTGGGCTCAATTTGGTCAATTAGTCAACATAATCCAATTAGAACTAAATTGATCTATATGGATCCAAATGAGCCAAACCCAAACCCAACCAAAAAAAGTTTAAACCAAATCAAATTTGGCATGACACATATGTAGACCTCCCTTGACCTACCTAAGTAGACTCAACCCAAAGCGCACCTGGCTCAACCCAAACCAAGTGAACCAATGGTTTCAAATAAGATAAAATCCTAAAATGGAATATTTCAACCCTAGTTTAACCAAGCTAACCTAAGGCTAGTTTTGGTTAGACATTGACCAAGGAAAGGTCACCTTAACCATGACAAATCCTTGGTTCAACCACCATGGCATGTCCCCTTCATCTCTAGCAACCTAACTTCCCCAGCCAGTGGAGAAGGTCCACCTCACTACTCTTAAACCCCAAATGGCTCTACCCACAACCAAGTTGGCTACCATGGCCTGAACCACTCTCTTTGGGTGGTTCACTTAAGGAGGAGAGTATATACCTCCATTCTCATTAAACACACTCCTCACCCAATGCCACTCACACCTAACTCCATCAAAACTCAACCAAAGCCAAATCAACTCTTCCCCATCTTTCCCTAGATTCTCACGAGCAAGAATGAATTGAGATATACTCGATTTGATCACCAGAGCTCTAGTTTGATTAAACTATGGTGAGTAATGGTGGAGCTTAGTCTCAAGAGCATTCAATGAGGAGGTTAAAGAGGATCTTCTCAGCAGGGCTTTGACTCTTCAAGGAAAAGCTACCTCAGTTAATGGACCACGAGTCTTTAGCTCTCATGAGATAATACACGAGTCTTTATCTCTCACGAGATAATACCTCCAAACCATAGGCATGGCACCCTAAGTGTTAGTATTTTGCAAAAAAAATGTTTTTGGCATGAATCAAACTATAGAATCTCCTTAGTGTCCATCCCTCATCAATTTAGAGTCATTTTTTCCTTAAAATGAGCTCTAGTAGCTTGGATCAAGCGGTGAGAGATGAAAGCATTCGTATCTCACCAGAGATTGATAATGGATCATCAACCGTCCATTCCACATGATTAGGACAAATGACTGTGATAAATCACATTATAATTTATTTGATTTAATCTTTTAAATTATGGGATTAATCATGGTTGTTTGATCCATAATGGAATGGTTGAGATGAAATCACATCCATCACTACTGAGTCAGCATGCCACACAAGTTATTTTAAATAACGAATCACATGATGCTACATGTAAAGAATTGCCATGTCTGCATTAACACGATGCCAACTATGTAAATCGGTTAATTAAACTTAAAAATCTAATTAAATGGTAAAAAAATTCAAAAAAATAATTAATTATATAAACATTCAAAAAAAGTAAATAAATATAATCTTGAAAGTTTAGACATAGGAAAATCCAAAAATAATAAAAGCTCTACTTTTTTGTTAAGTGTACAATGACTAATAAGGGTTTGAAAATTTTCCTAATTAGTGAAATTAAGCCATAAATTTTTAGCTAATTAACTTGAAACTTTGAGTGATTGTTTCATAGAATGACTTCTGTCTCCTATAATTATTTCAAGATAATTGGTTAGGTAATTTAGGAAATCCAAATTTTCAAACCCAAAGGGGTTATTTTATGCTTTTAATAAATTTATTTAATTATGAAAATTATTGTGGAGTCCTAAATATATTTGAGAATGTTAAAGGTAACTAGTGAAGTTAAGTAGGGTCATTGGTTCTAATTATTTCTCAAAATCACCATTAAAAAGCTTTTATTACTTTATTAAATAATTAATTTCCCAAGGACTTTAAAAAATTTATAATTAATTACCTATATTCCTAAAAATTATTATCAACCCCTCGTTGTGCTTAGCTAATAAAGAGGTTTCTAATAAAATCAATATCTTTAATTGATTTGAGGTATTTTGAGTGCAATGGATGATTTTAAGTTTTTTCTCATTTCTTCAATTAGTCCAAAAATATAAACTCATTTACATTAGAATTTTTCAAAAATGGTTATTTCATAATTCTTTACAATTAATAATTTTTTCATAATTTTTGGGCTTATCTAATTAAATTTTAAGGCTCTTTTTTAGCTTAATTAAGTAAAATAATTAATTAACTATAATTAAATTATAAAAATCACTTAAATAACTTTTAAATCACTTATTCTATAGAGATGGGATGAGAGATAACTTTAGTTTCTTTATGTCCTCGTTAAGTTTAATTAACTAAAATCCTAAAATCAACAAATATAGAATTTGATTAAAATTAATCATAATTATTTCTTTTGAATAGCCTTAGAATGTGATGGCTTTAAAGAGTGTAATTTTTACGTTTAATTACTTTTCTTCAATCAATTTATAAATGTATATTTTATTTGTTACATGCTTTTCATATTTCAAGACAAAAAATAGATTATTACATTAATTGTATGATTTGATGATTATTGTGGCTATTATCACTAGTAAATCCCAAACTATTTCTTTTCACAAACTATAACAAGTATTTATAGTGTAAATCTAATTTAATCAAGATAATTAAAACATAAATATAAACATGCATGTATGATATAGATATCTTTAAAGGTATATACTCTGGACATCTTGTGAGTGTAGGACTATTTGTCTGAAGGAAGTCTTAGGTACATCAGCTCCTTGGTTTAACAATGACATGTACCTTAAGAGCTTTGTAGTGAAATACATAATAATGTTAAGTTATTTGAAATTCTTAAGCATTTTAAAATTTTAGTTGATATATATATATATATATATTTGCCTATGTCGATAGATTAATAAGAATATAGTCTGAACATTCCAAGAGCATGATACTTTCATTAGTCCCAAAGTGGTCTTAGATTACCTCACTTCCCTGATCTAACAATGTCACTTTCACATTAAATCCAAATACATCCATACATACATACATACATACATATATATATATATATATATATATATATATATATATATATATATATATATATATATATATATATATATATATATATATATATATATATATTTAAATCTAAGTTGATATTAACAAATGAAATACATCAATTCATTCATGCATCCATGTGTAAGTTTAAGAAAAATGATGTATTATTAAATCCAATTAAATATTAAGAATGATGAAATAATGTCAAGAAGACATTATTAAATTAATCATGATTTATTGCCATCAATTCTAAGATGACTCTCATAGGGTTATAATGACACTTTCGCTTGATCTGAACTTAAGATCAAATAAAATTAACACTTCATTAAAATTATTAAAAATTATAAAATCCACCTCAAGTCCTAACCTAAGGATAGGGTAAGAGCTGGGTCTCTCTCTTCTCCTCATACTCTTAAGAATCTAAGTTGAAATGAAACATTAAATTAAATCAACAATCTAAAATTTCTTCTAATCCATTAACCACTGAAATGTAACCATGCTTTTGTAATAAAATTAAACACTTGTTTGGAAGGCACAACTCAAACATTAAAGCTTAGCACATTTTAGAGTATTAAGTCACCAATATTAGAATTAAGTTAGGATGGTGTCTTGTATAGCTTGATATTTTAATTTATGATGTATTATTTTTGGATTGGATATTAGAGTGTATGTTCATAGTATGGATGTTAGGATGATATTAGACTAATGATTTTTCCTGTAGGAGATTGTACTTAGGAAATTATTGTAATAAAAATTATAAATACTTTTGCATGTAGGTGTCACTTAAGTCTCTAAGAATAATCCATGAAGATAAGTGGGTTTAGTGACCCAAGTAATAGAAGCTAAGCTCAATGTATGGAAAATACAAATTTCTTAGTGTGTGTATAAGGCCATCTAACCTCAATTTTGTATGTGTAGTTAGATTTTAATTTTAATAAAATATATATTTTTTTTAATAGTTTTAAGATGAGTAATGACCAGAAGTTCTTGACCTGGGTGGCCCTATGATGCCTAAAGTATCTAATTCATGAAGATTAAGAAGAAGATTAAAGACCCCCATACTTTCTTTTTAATTATAATTATAATCTGGGTTGCATAAAGGTAAACCTAGGCTACCCATCTTTTTGTTTAGTTTTCTAAGGTGTACTGTGGTACCTGGCCACTCTAGCCTCTTATTCTTTTAGTCGATGATGATTATTTGATTTGCTTATATTGATTGTGCAATAGAAATGGTATGACTTTCATAAGTTTCTTAAAGTGTGTATGTTTATCATATGGACTGAATATGGTAGGCTCTTTAAGAATTTAAATTTTTTACCCTTTCTAATTAACTCTAATCAAAATTTTAATAACTCATAACTTCACTATAAAGCTTAGACATTTAATCAAGATAAAATATTTAGCAACTCATAGGTCTGTGATGAATGTTATAACATTATGTATACAAATTATTACATTCCTTGCAAATAGGGGGTCTCCACTCATGCATAAAAGGGGATAAAGCTTGACCTATAAGAGCAGCTCCCTTGTAGTGGAGAACATATCTTTCTTTTTAATTTAACCTACAACTCCATTTCATCAACCATGTAGGCATAAATGCCTTCTAAGCTTGAGTTTAAAATGATGGGTCAAAATTGAATAAAATTCATAACTTTTATTACATTAATCTAAAGCATCATTTTCATACCAATCATGATTTAGTCTCTTATGGAGTGAGTTTAATACTCTAGATTCATTTCAAATAAACAAAAGCTAAGCGATCATGCATTTACATAAGATTATCCTACATGATTTTGAATCAAAAGAGGTGTTAGCTAGTAGCCACTCCAAATAATTATAAATCTAAGAGAGTCAGAATGGTTCACATTCTTCGGTAAGGATGTGCCAAAATATCTCATTTTTACTAAGTACAATTTGGTTGAGTTCCTAGATTTTACTAGAACACCATTAGATATGGGATTCAAAGGCACTTATTTTCTCTTTTTCTATGGGTGTAAGACCTCTCCTTTTAGATATTTTCATAATCTTGTATTATGTGAATATAAGCCCTAACATTCTAATAAAATATCAACTCAAACAAATATTGATTTTTTTAGAAATGTATAGAGCCTAATTTTAGGATAGACTAGAGTATCTCACTAGGCTTCCTAGTATTTGAGTAATCCCTATGTATTCCTCTTTGAATTCCAAAAAACATTGTTATACTTGAACTCTCCCACTTGATTATATGAATTTATAGCAATTTCTTGATCATAATCTTTAAAATCTTTAGAGAAATTGATTGAATTAAGAGTGTTCCTAGGAGACTCATTTTCTCTTAAGATGTGATTAACTACGGAGGCTTGCCCTTATAAAAAACTATAGAACTCAGCCTAAAATAAACCCTATTTTACTTCATCCATATAAAGTAGGGGAAGAATCATTTGTATATGTAGATTCATTTATCTTAAAAGTCCTTATTAGGTGATTCATTTCATCATAGGGTGATATCCTGACCATTTAAGATAGTATATCTTTCATTGATACTGTGCTTGATCATTTCAATAAGTACCCCCCTAAGATCTACATGGTATCCCTACGACTCCAAATATAAACACCACACCTAATTTAACCAAAATCTAATAAAATCAACATTAAATTAAATTAAATCAAACTTAAAGCATAAAATCAATGGATAAACATAAATGAACCCATAAATAAATATACATGATGTTCACAATGATCAATTAAACCATTTGACCAAGCCAAAAGTCAAATTATTAAAATTTAATCAAATTAAGGCATTCAAAGGCTTGAAATGATCATATGCACTTATTCAAACACAAAACTAAATAAAATTAAATCCAATAAAGGTTTAAATGGGCAAATTTAGCTACTTACCCAAATGAACCTAAATGGACCTTATTGAGCTAAATTCAAATTAAATTAAAATTAACATAAATTAATCATTTTAAAATATTTAAAAATCATAATTTGACAAAATTGAACTCTTCCTTGTATCTAATTTGATCAATTTGATCACTTAGCCCAAGTGAGCCCAATTTTTGAGATACTACAATTTGGCTCATTTAAGCCCAATTTGGGCCAACATGAACCAAATTCAAAATTCAACTCAAACCATATGGAAATGATTGATCAAAATCATTATAAACACTATATTAAATGTAATTAAAGCCAATCATTTGACTCAATTAAACCCAACTTAGCTCATTTAGGATAAAATAAATAAATTTGACTTAAAACAAAATCTAATTCAAATTGATTGAAATCAATCAACTATAAACATTATAAGTCATCAATCAAACATAATTAAACTTAATCAAAATCTTAAAAATGGTTAAATAAGCTAAAAGACTCGACTTGAGCTATTTAGGTTAAGTGAGATAAGTTAGCCTAAACTAATCTAAATCCAAACATATTTTGAATCAATTAACTCATAAATCACATAATAGACCATCAATATTGATTGTAACCTAAATATAAATCTAATCCATCAAGGAGAATTCAATCAAACCCTCTAAAGCAAAATAAACCCAAAGGAACTCAATTTCAACACTTGAATCAAAACCCAATTTAATTGATCTCAAGCCCAACCATTAGCCTATTTTGAGCATGACCAAAGCAAGTAGCAAGCCACCCAAAAGCAGTTAAGGTATTTCCATAAGAAGAGGTGGAGGCCATGAAAGCTCAAACTGAGCCACCTAGGCCTATCACTAAAAATTCTCCCATACCAGACTTTGTCTCTTTAATTAGACACCTATAACTTCTACCCTGATCCTTTCACTACCTCCAAGAGTCTACTTAGGCACCAATTCCCTAAAGCTAGCCTCCTCCAAGCTTTTTTGATAAAGGATAGGTTAGCCACTTATAAAACTCGACCAAAAGCCCCTAATTTTTACCTTTGACATTTCGAGCATCTTCACCAGCATTACCCTACTTCTCTATCACTCTAAACCTAAGTTCAATCAAGATCCATTGAGCAGAAGTGATGGTTGATCTCGAGAACAATCTAGAGGGGTTCAAAGGAGGATCTTCTTTTTGAAGCTTCACCTAAGTCCCTCAAAATTTTTGAAACATTAGAACCACTCAATAAGGGTTTGAATAAAGTAATCAACTCCCCATGTAGGTAGCCAATAGGCCTTGATATTGTGTTAAGTAAAGTTAAATAATTTTAGGAAAATCTTATAGAAAACCATTACATTTTAATTTTTAAACCATCCTTAAATCAAAAGAGCACAGAATTCTAATGAGAATCATCAAAATTTTACACTAGTTTGACACTTGACTTCATTTTAGTAAGGTAGGAAATGAAGTATGGCCATTAATTCATTGTGATTTAAATCAAAATTGATGATTAAAACATTAGAGTATGGATGAAATCATGTTAAGTAGAGATTAATCTTGGCAGTTTGATATTTGATCGAATAGCTGAGATCAATCCTGTGATCCTATCTATTCCCACTACTTTATGTCTAGAATCCACATAGATCTCGTGTGGCCTAATCGGAGGCCAAAAAAAGAAAAGCACTATTGCATTAGCTACTTATGCAAATAATAGGAAAATCAAGAGTTTTCATTTTGAAAAAATTAATAAAAATGCACTAAAATTTTCAAAAATCATCAAAATTCAACTACTTATTGAAAAATTATAAATAATAACTCTATGGATTCCTGTCAATGAGAATAATAAAATAAACAAAAAAGCCCTAACTTTTATTGGATAGTTTTAGTTTAATTGAAAAATATAAAACCCTAATTAAACTTAAAATATTTATCTAATTAGTTTGAAATTTAATGGGACTGATATTAAGGTTAAAACAACATAAATCTTTTTGAATTATTAATTGGTAAATCGAAAGTTGTGAATTTTTTTAATTCAAAATCTTAATTTAATAAACTAAATAATTATAAATAATGAAAATTAGGAAATTTGTTGGGTTTGTTTTAAAATATTATCACGAACATCAAAGAACCATAGGAAATTATTAAACCCCTTTGAAACTAACCCTAAAATCAACAAATGAAGAATTTATTATAATAAATTAATTAATTAAATAAAATAAAACTTTAATAAATTGTAATACATCAAATCAAAAATTCTAAAAATATGTACAACCCCTCTCTTAAGTCATATTCTAGAGGAGAATAATAGTAAAAAAGCCCTAACTTTTCATGTGTAATTTTGATTTAATTTGAGCTTTAATAAAATAACCAATTTTAATTAAATTTAGAAAAATTATCCAATTGATTTGAAACTCTTAGAGGATGCTCCACATAAAAATATCAAATGAATCATAAGTTGTATAATTTTCAAGTTGAAAACCTAAGTTTATTGAAATTAATTAATATTAAATTTTAAAAATTAAGGGTACAGTTAAAAATGTCTTAATGTGTCATTATTAACATCAATGACTCATAAATAATATTAGAATTCTCTAAAATGTATTAAATCCCAAAATCACATAACTAGAAATTAATTAATTTATTTAATTAGGCTAAACTTTAATAATTCATAATAAATTAATTCATAATCTAGAAATAAATAAAACCTCTCTAAACTCATATTTTAGAGAAAAATATAAAAATTATAATCACTAACTAATATTTAATATTTTAGGCTTAATTAGAGTTTTATTGAAAATAATAAACCTTTAATTATTCATAAAATGTTAATTTGATTAGGGTAAAACTTTTAAAGAATGAAGTTAACATCAAACCCACTCATCATAAAAATTTCAAATCAAAATGATATATACATGATAAGTTATGAGTTTTCAAAGCCATATTGGGTAATTTGATAGAAATAAATAATATAAAATGATCAAAATTATGAAAATAGCCAAAATTGGTTTAAAACACTTTCATTAGTATCATAAGATTTAGAAAAAAATTTCTAAGCTCTCTGAAATTAGTGAATCATAGAAATCCCACATTTAGGGATTAATAAATTATTAAAGAAATTAAATTGATTAAAACTTTAGAGTTAAAATTAGAAAATTCATAATAAAATTAACAATTAATTGGTTAAAAGTTATAATTAATTGTCATCTAAAATTAAATTTTAAATAGGAACTATTATAATTATAATTATTAAATTTCATTTAATATTTTAAGAGTAATTGAATTTTGATCAAAAAAAAGATAATTAATTAAATTAAACTTAACATATAAATTCATTATGTCTTAGGAACTTATAATGACCTAGTTTAAGTTTGGTACCTTAAGTTACTCATCCATATACATTTTCTAAGTTAAGATTGACAATTAAATAAGAATGAATAAACCTTAATCATAAGAAACTTAAGTTAATTAATAAATTTAAAATTACAAGAATACCCTTTAATTAATCTCAACAAACAAATTAGATAATTAAATCAGTTGAACTTAATTATAATCTAAAATCATGAAATTCAAATAAATATCCAACTAAAATGAGTAGATGTGAATCATTGAAATAATCAAAATCAATAAATTTGAGTAGTAAATAGAAGCAATTAATAAAATTAAACTTAAACCTTAAAAGAAGTTAATTAAATATTTAATCAACTTCAACCAAGTTATTTAGATAATAAAACTTTAATAAGAAATTAAATTAAGCACAAATTTTGATTGAATTAATAATAAATAACCAAATTGTGAATAAAACAAATTAGATATTAATTTAAATCCTAAATAATGTAAATTGAATAAATCTAAACAAAGGCAATTATATTTGAAGATGTAAAACATTATGTTAAATTTTCTTAAATTGATTAATTCTAATACATTAATTAAAAATAAACCTGAAAATAAAATTGAATTAAAAATTTTTATAATGGGCAATCAGAAGTTGTATAGTCTGGACACCCGACGTCGCAATGCTACTGGTACGAAGGAGGTCTCAATACCTTGAACCTTTGGTTTAACAATGACATGTATAAATGAAAGCAAATTTATTAAAAGTAAATTAAATTAAAATTAATCGAAACTTAGTAGTCAAAATTCATAAGTTTAGAAGACTGAAATCTTAGGATAAAGTTTCACCTTTTAATGACAAGATTATTCCATTAGATTTAGGGTGTTGATTAGAATGATTTTTTCTTCAAGGAAAATCCATTCTCTTTTTCATTGTGGTGTTTTAATTTGGAGTCGTAAGGACACCACGCAGATCGTAGGGGATACTTATTGAAGTGATCCAGTGTGACATTAAGGTATAATGTACTATCCAAGAAGATAGAAACATCACCCCACAATAGACCTAATCACCTAATAAGGACTTCTAAGGCAAATGAGTCTACATATATACCAGAGATCTTTCCCCACTTTTTATGGAGAAGTAAAGCAGAGTTTATTTTATGTTAGATTCTTTAGTTCCCTATAGAAGCAAGCTTCCATAGTTAATTATATCTTAGGAAATTAGAATTTCTTAAGAATACTCTCGATTAAAGTAGTTAATAAGTATCTCCAAAGATTTCAAAGATAGACTGTCAAAGGAGTGTGTACTTTTGAAAATCAAGTGGGAAGGTTCAAATAAAACTTATTTATTGATTCTAAAGGGGAATGAGTAGGAAGCCCTCGCAATACTAGGAAGCCTAGTAAGTGTTTCAATCTACCCTCTAATGAGGCTTTACATTTTTGAAAGAGAAAATTTACTTCTATTTAAATAGGAATTTCATTAGATGCTAGGGCTTATAGTCCAACAACACAAGATTGTGGAAATGCCTAAAAGGTGGGACATATGCTCATTGCTTGAAGGAAATAAGTATCCTCAGAACCTAAATCTAAAATGTCTTAGCACAAGCTAGAAGCACGATCTAAGTCTAATCGAGAAAATGAGACATAATGGCTTACCTCCATAAGAGAGAATAGACACATCACGACTCTTCTAGACATACAAACACTTGGAGTGGCTACCAGCTAACATCTCCTACACTTTAAAATTATGTAGGTTAGTCTTATGTAGATGCAAGGTAGCTAGACTGTTATTTAATTTGAAAAAGAGCTAGAATCCTAAACTCACTCTCAAAGGGACTAAAACATGATTGATATGAAAACATGACTTAGACTAATGCAAAAATTTACAACTTTATAAACCATTTTGACACATTCATTTTAGATCGAGGCCTGGGATAATTATGCATATGTATGATGAAATTAAGTCATGGGTTAAATCAATTAGAAGAGGTGTTCTCCACTACAAGGGATCACCCTTAAAGGTCAAGCATATCCCCTATCGTGCAAGAGTGGAGACCATCCTTATTCAAGAGTGACACAATATGAAATGCATGGTGCGATAACATACTACATTCAGCTATGGGGTTTCTAAATCTTTTATTTATCTTAATTAAGAGCGTAGGCTTTAAAATAAGGTTATGAGTTGTATTAAAATTTAGTTATGAGTTTTTAGTGAGGGTAGAAAATTTAATTTAATTTTATACTAAAGAGCCAAACGCATTCAAGCCACACATCAAATCATCACACTTTAAGAATCCTATGAAATGTATATCATTTCTATTGTGCAATCTAAATACAATAATCAAACATATGAATTTCATAAAAGAATAAGAGGCTGGTAAGATCGGGTACCACCATACGCTCTAGAAAAGAGAAGAAATTATGTAATCAAGCTCTACCATTATACAACCTAAATTATAATTGAATATTACAATTAAAAATAAATATTATGGGGGTCTTCAATCTCTTCTCCTTCTTTCCATCATTTGGATTAATTTGTTCTAGGCTTCATAGGGCCTCCTAGGTCTTTGCCTTCTAACCATTGCTCATCCTAAATCCCACAACACTAATCCTAATCTTATTACAAAAAGTACATATTTATAAATAAAAAAAAATCTAACTACACCTGCAAAATATATGTTAGCTAAATAAGCATACAAGCTAAGCAATTATATTTCACATATTTTGACTTAGCACCCTACACTTGGGTAGCCAAGTCTACCTGTCTAAATTGGATTATGCTTAGGAGACATAAGCAGCACCTGCAAGCAAGAACATTTATATTTACTTATTATTATAATGGCCCCTTACCACAATCCCCTATAGAAGACATCATTAGGCTATTAGCGACCTAACATTCATTCTACGCACAAATAATCCTAACATCCAGTCTATAATATTACAATAGAAAATAAAACACAATACCATAACATACACTGGCCTAACCTAAGACTAGAATTGATGGCTTAGTATTCTAATGTGTGTGATAAGATTTAGTGTGGTGTCATGACTAAGCTTTAAGAGTGTGATTATCTAAAGTTTAGAAATGTTTATGTTAAACATTAAAGGAGATTTTACTTCAAATATTAGGAACAAATTGATTGATTTTAATTTACACTTTCCTATTTCATTTAATGTCTAATCAACATGTAATTATTATGAAGAGAAGAAAGGGGTTTGACCCCCATCATCCCTACTCTAAGCTATTTTTTAAAGGCGTGTTCTTATGACTTTGGTTACTTTAGTGAACCATTTTTAAACATTTTATTAAACCTAAGTTTGGGTTAGTCTTAAAGAGTCTTATTCAAACATAAAAGGCATCTTAAGATTAATAATATTGAATTACTATTACATGATAAACATTCCACTACTTCTTTTTATCATCAATAGCATATAGACTTTTTCATTTTTATTATTCATGCTATTTGATTTAATATATGTTTATACATGCAATATATATTTATATTTTTGCACACTTGATGATAATTAATGCATGAATTAGGTAGAAAATAAATATTCCATTTCATATTTAAGCATATGTAAACATATATTAGAGGTTTAAGCAAGTATGTGTCATTGTTAAATTAGGGAAGTGACATTATCTAAGACCTCCTTGGGGCTACTGAAAGCCTTATGTTCTCGAGATATCTAGACTATATACTTGCTAACTTAAATAAATGTAAACATACACATAAGCATAGAAATGAAAACCATACAAAGGGTATATAAAAGAAAATCTTTTATTCATGTAAAACAAAGTATTATCCCAAATTCAAGCATATGCATACAGATGAATGAAATTAAGCAAGTATGTGTCATTGTTAAACCAGGGAACTGAAATTATCTAAGACCTTCTTGGGGCTACTTAAAGCCCCGTGCTCTCGGCTGTCCAGACTATATACTTGCCAACTCCAAACATATGTAAACATACCCATGAACCATGAATACAAAGTAATCCTTTGCCATCTTTAAATTATAACTAAATGTAAACTTTTTTTGAACATTTATAGACAACATTAGCTTAAATTTTACATCATTAGCTTATAGTTTTAAAAGTAATTTGGAATTTATTAGTGATAATAACCACACCATATAACATTTATCCAACACATGCAACTTAAATGCAACGATATTCTTTTGATTCTCTCTTTTTTTTTTGAAAAAATATGAACATGTAAGACAAAAGGCATGCACATTTATAATGATTGAAAATAAGTAATTAAATATTGCCACATAACATATTCAATTACATTAAGTCCTACAAACAATCTAGCCAAATAAATATTCCTTAAGACTAACCAAAGTTCTTATAATATTGATTTTGATATTTAAGTTGTTAAAACTTAAAGAGGAGAGATGATACTTAGTATTTACCACATCCCATGTTGGTGATTTGATATATTTAAATAAAATAATTAAATGGGTTTTATGGATTGATTAGGTTCAAGCCATTAAGCACATCAACTTAATTAGTCTTTGCTAAACTTCTTTAACTTAATTAACTAATTACTCATGAGACTTCAATGATATGATTTTAGGAAAGTAAAATTTGCAATGCACCTAAGGGAATCTAATTCAATTAGCCTCATGCTTAAGAGTTAACTGAATTAAAGAAGGAAAGAATCTAAGTTAAATACTTTTATGATTTTTCCATACCAATGGCTTAATCTTAATTTTTTAATAACTTTATATTATTAAATGCATAAAGTGGAATTAATGGATTATGTTTGAATTATCTGAACTAATTATTAATTTTTTTTATTTTCATTTTATCATTAATTTTTGTAAATAATCCCTAATTATTACACATGCTAATTAACCCTCTTAAAAAATATATATGGAAAATATTTAGAAAAGGGGTCCTAATTACTTCTCCTCACTATTCCCACTGCTCACAATGATTAATTATCATTAATTATTTAATTTTTATTTTTTATCAATTTTAATAATTATTTAATTAATTAATGAAAGTAATTAGAATTGAAATTTTAAATTCTTTAAATTACATAGCAAATAATTCCAAGAAAATTATGGGAGGCAGAGGACATCCCATGGAATCATCCCACCTAATTTAGAATTAATTAACAAAGTTATATGTCCTTAACTAAAGTAATTAATCTAAGCTTCAAACCTTAATTAGGCATTATTCACTGGGCAAAAATTAGATACTTTCTCTTTCTTAAATTCTCCTACGTCTAACCTTTATAAAATGGGTTTATTTGTGTGTATCAAATTTTTCTACAATTAATTATGAATTTTTGAAATTTTGGCCATTTCATTATAATTTAAAGCTTAATTAACCATTTAAATTGTCGGTGTCATAAGGACACTAACGCGGCAATGTTTTCCATGTGGCGCCACGGTATTGGTTACGTAAATCGACGTGGCGGCTGACTCAGCAACGGTAGACACGGTTTCATCCCGGCCATCCAATATCATATTAGACAGCCAAGATTAGTCTCGTGATTTCAAAGGGATTAAATCAAAATTTATAACATGATTAATTACGGTCGTCCATTCTAATCATGCTGATGGACTGTCGGTTATCGATCATCCCATGTGCGCCAAAGATGGACACCGTCTGCCTTATGTTGCTCAATTTAAGCACATTAGAGCTCGTTCGATGTAAAAATTGATTCCAAAATGATCAGGGAATGAATCTAAGGGGACTCTATAATGGAAATCGCATGAAAACATGATTCACTTCAAGAAAGACCAACACTTAGGGGCCAAAGCTAAAGTTGTTAAATTTTTACCTCACCGGAGCTATAGACCAGCGGTCCACTGATAGCGGTAGCTTTGTCTAGAAGAAACGAAGCTCTATTGAGAAGATCACGAGCTGCCTCCCCACCGATCGCTTTGTGGACAAAATGTCACCGCAAAGTTCACCATAATTGATCTAGAGACATCTTCTGATGGTCGAATCTCTCGAGAAATGATTCATTTTAGTTCATCAGAGTTAGGTGAAAGAGTGGAAAGAGTTAATTTAGGTTTGGTGGAGGTTTAGGAAACCTGGATGGATGGGGCTCTCAGGTTCGATCGGGAGCTGGTCTCACTAGTGGTGGAATGCATGAGGAGCTCAGGAGAGGGTATGAGACTATGCGGAATGCTCTAAGGAAGGTCTATGTTCGGTTTGAATCCATTGGGAGGAGAATGCTCTCTTTCCCAGTTGAACCAAGGGCTGTGAACTACTGAGGTCGCTGAGGGTGAGAGGCTGAGGGAGTGTAATGGGCTAGCATGAGGTGTACCCTCTCCCTTAGGTGGACCAATGGGTTGCCATGGGTGAACTCACCCTATCTTGGATAAAGGCTAAGCCTAATAGCTTTGGGTTAGGTTGGGTCATTGGTCCTCTTGTCCAAGAAGAGTCAAAGGTGGCTGTCATGGGGTAAAGAGGTGGAGAACCCATTCAAATGGGGATTTTATCTCATTTTTGTGGGTTGGTTCAATGGGTTTGACCTAAATTGGGTTCACCATGGATTTGGCCCACTTTGGGCAGGCCCATGGTGGCCCAAGGATGAGTCATGCCAAGTTTGGTTAGGTTTGGGCTTAGTTTAGATGGGTTTGGCTCAATTTGACCCATATGGGTCAAATGCATTCAATTAGGCTAAGTTGACTAATTTGACTAAATTTGGTCAAAATGATGATTTGGGTGAGTTCAATTGATCATTTGGAGTGAATGAGTGCAATTGGTTTGATTCAATTTGGGTTATATTTGAATTTGGCTTATATGGTTCAATTTGGGTCAAATGGGTCATGTTGACCAATTTGACCAAATTGGACAAATTAGCTTGAGCATGGGTTAGGTCTATGTTAATTGGTTATGGTGATTAAATGGAATAGTTGATTTAAATTAATTTAGATTGTAGAGTGAATTGGTTCAATTTGACCCTTTAGGTCAAATTGGGCTAAATGGGCTAATTATGTTAGGTTGACTAAGTTAGATCCTATTGAAGGTTGGATTATGTTTGATATTGAATTAGTAATTCATTGGAAGCATTGGTTTCAATCAATTTGGTTTAGCATTTAATTTGGTTCAATTTGACCCTTTAGGCCAAATTAGTCCAACTTGGGGGAAAGTCCAAATGGCTTGATTAGGTTCAATTGATTATAGTGGAGTGCTCAATAATGACTTAAAATCATCAATGAAGGGATTGAGTGGCTTGATTTGATCTAATAGAAGTTTAATTAGAGTTTGGTTCAATTTCCCCTTTTGTGTTACTTTGGGTCAAGTGACTTGGTCAAGCCATCTTGGACCAATTGGGGTTATGGAGGGTTGGGGTGTGTTCAATGGTAAATTTGAAGTTGATTGGTGGCTTTGATTGTAATTGATTTGGGCTTAATTAGGTTTTGACTCATTTGAATCTTTTAGGTCAAATGGGCTAACTTGGGTTGGTCACCTTCCTTTGGTTCAATTGGTTTGATTATAAGTGTCAGGGTAGTTTGAAATGATCTATTGAATAATTAGAATGATTGAGAAAATGAAATTGGATTTAGTTTGTTTGAATGGGTTTGAATTAAGTTATAAGATCATGGTGGAGTTAACTTGGATTAAGGTCCAAGTTAGTTTGGCTTGGAGCTTGGATTAGGAAGTCAAATTCAATTAAGATTAATTGAATAGGTTTGAGGTTGGTTTAGATCCATCTACATGAGCTTAAGTTTGGATGACTGCATAAGTATGAGTCTTGGTTTAAGCCGTAGGATCGGTGAAACCTATCTGTCCCAAGGTGGACTCTGAGCTTAAGGTTATGCCTTCTAAGTCTCTAAGATTAAGTTTTAGTGTCCCCTTACTCACTAGAGGTGTCCTAGCACTAAGGAAATCCAAGTTTCTAGAAGATTCCTAGATCTAAGATGGGGAAGATTAATCCTCACTCCAAAAGTGAGGTCAACATTCATTCCTTAGAATCTAAATTCAATCTCGATATAAAAATAAATTAAAATTATAAATAAAATTAAAAATCAATTAAATCATTTAAATTCAAAAATAAATCTCAGGAAGCCTAGTTAGTCATACCACACTTCCTCTTTTTGAACACTATATACTAGATAAAGAATCCTAGATTTAGGTTAGGATGGTGCAATGTTGTGATGTATTATTTTTATTACTTTGTGGTGTACTATTTTATTCTGGATTATTAGAATTATTTGCTTATTAAATTGTTGGAATATTATTTTAGACTAACTTAATTTTTTACAGGGGGTTATACTTAAGGGACTACTGTAATAAGAAAAATTATAAATGCTACTTTGTTTCCAAGTGCTGCTTAGTTTAAAGTTCTTATGCATAGCCCATTAGGATGGGTGAGCTTAGTAACTATTGGTGTTAAGCTTGTATATTTTATTTATAACTACTCATGTGATGTGTGCTTTACTAACCTCTATTTTATAGGATTTAGGGATTTCTTTTTAGAATTTTAAATTGCAATTCGATCTTTGAATTAAGTTTGGATCTATGGATATTAGGAATAGCATGATTAAATTGTCTAGTTGGTGACGCCCTATGGAAGCTAAAGAGGAGGATCCTGAAGAAAAGAAACTAAATGAAGACCCTATAGATCAAGATTTAGCTCTAGGATGGGCTATATAAGGGCAGAGCTCGATTGCCTATTTTTTTCTTTCTTTCGGGATGTATAGCGATACTAAGTCACACTGGCATATTTACTATTATAAATTATTTGATGTGATTTATTTTATGGTGTGCAAAAAAGTTGCTTGTTTTTCATAGGTTTCTTTTTGTGACTGATGTGTTATGAAATACAAGATATGTTAGGCTTTTAGAATAAAATTAATTTTTTTATACAACTAAATTAAATCAATTTAACAAAAATAATTATAACACACAACCTCACTTAAAAGTTAGGATTAATCAATCAAAGATATTTAAACATCATATGTTTATGATGATATTCATTTTGCATATTGAACTTCTCTCCTTAAATAAGGGTCTTCACTCTTTGCACGATAAGGGATGGTGTCGGAGCATTGATAATAGCTCCCATGAGTAAAGAACACATTCTCGTTGATTGGTCCATAACTTTATTTCACATTCATGTAGGCATATCTGCATACCTAAGCCTTCAAATAAAATTTTGAGCTTAAAATATATAAAATTTAAAAACTGATAAATTAGTTAGATGCATAACATGTTAGTCATAATATTAGAGTTAGGGAGTGAATTTAGGTTCTTAGCTTTCTTTCTTAAATACAATATCCTAACCATCTTACATTCATAAGACTAAACTCATGGATTTAAATATAGGAGGAGTTAGCTTGGAACTCATCTAGACAAGAAATAAGTCCAAAAGAATTAGGACAAATTCAAATTCTTAATGAGAAGAAGCCAATAAATCTCAATTCCATGATTAGACTATGTCAAGCCTTTGACTTATGTTAGAAGCACATTTAGACTTAAATTCTGAAGCCTCTCATTTTTCTTTTTCCATGAAAATAAGCCTTCAGCTTTTAAGCTTTTTTGGAGCTCTATGTTGTTAGAATCTAAGTCTTATCCTTCTAATAAAAAATCAACTTAAAATATTAAAATAACTTCATTTTTAAAATTATAAAGCCCAATAGTAGGATAGATTGAAATGCTTATGGTAGGGATGAAAAGTTTTTGATAATCTTCACCAAAAATCCACCCAAAAGTCATTAGAGTTCACAAATTTTTGATGATCTTCATCAAAAATTACTTCTTTTTGTGTCAAGGAGGTTCAAAATGAAAATTTCAATCCTTATCTAAAAATTGTCCTAAAATTGTATCACATTTTTCACAGACATCAAACCTGTAGCTTGCCTATGAGATTTGAAATTTATCATACTCAAACAAATGTTGAGTGGATTTTTTGATTTGGAGATGATCCTTAGGCTAAAACGAAGCTTTGAAATAAATTTTCTCACTTGCCTCGCTTCGAATTGCTCCAACCACTAAGTGTCACAGCTTATTCATTGAAATCAGCCAAGTTTTGGTGTTTTATGAGTGAAAAAGAAGGGGAATCTGTTGGTTTTACTTCTATTGTCCTCACTTTTGGAGTGAACTCTCAACTTCCTCATCATAGATCTAGGACTCATATTGACTAAGAGTTTCTTAGTCTTAAGACATTTCTAATGATTAGGTGAACACTTAACCTAACCCTAGAGAGTTAGAAGAGTTAGCCATAAGAATAGGTTGTGCCTTAGGGATTTAGGAAGACTTGCCTACCCTATAGCCCAAACCCAATCCTTGATTCCTTCTTTAAAACCAAGCCTCAAATTCAAATTCAAATTTGAAAATAAAATCCAACTATTCAATGATTGAAATCCGTCACTAAGTTCAAACTCCAAATTCCTTCCTAAGCCATTTGATTTTATCTTATGGACTTAGCCTTAACCAAATCCAAATCAACCCCAATCCAATTTATTTTCTTAATTATCAAATCTAATCTCAAATCAAATTCCAAATTATAATTCAATTCCAAACCCCAAATGATTGAAACCCATGATTAACTCTAAAATCCAAAATCTTTCCCTAAGCCATATGAACTACCTTCATATGCTTAGCCAAAACTCCTTCAAACCAACTCAAACTTGGTTGATTTCTTTATAAATCAATCATTCCTTCATTTATATCCACAAATATAAATAAAATCTAAATTCAAACCATTCAAATCAAATCAAAACAAATCAAACTAAATCAAGACCCTTCTTAAGACACATGGACACACCTCCATAATCCTAATCAAATCTTGATCCAAATTAACCCAAACATGATTGATTTCTTTATAAATCAATCACTCCTTCATTTATATTCATAAATATAAATGAAACTCACCCTCCAATGACCAAAAATAAATCAAACCAAATCAAAACCCAAGTTAGCCCTTTTTGACCTACATCCCTAAGCTAAATCAAATTTTCTTCCAAATCACTCCAAACTCAAGTGGTTTTCTCATGACCCATTTATATCTTTATTTATAGTCATAAATATAAATGAAAGATAAATTCAAATGACCAAAACCAAACTCAAATCAAACCAAATTCCCAATTTTAGCCCTTTTAGCCAAACTTTTGAACTTGGCTAAATGACATCTAAATCAACTCAAAACTCATGGATTTCTTCATGATTCAATCATTCCTTCAATCATTGATCCAAATATAAACATAAACCACCATTATCAAACCCAATCCAAATCAACCTAAATCAAGCCCAAATTAACCCTTTTGACTTGAAATTATCATATGAACCAAAACCCATTTGTCTCCAAACCAATTGTAATTGGATTTATATTTCAATACTAAGCTCATATGTGGGTTCAAACAAACTTGAATCAAACCTTGATCAAGTCAATTGACTCATTTAGGCTCACTTGACCTAAAGTGACCTAAAGATATTTTCGAGCCAAGTTCTAATCCAACCCCAATTAGATTGAACTAAGCCCATATAAACCTCAATCATGATCAACAAATCATCATGGAGTGATCAACCACCTTGAATTGGGTCAAACCATGTCAAACCTGGCCTTTGACTAAGTCAACAATTAGCCCAAATGAAATCCAAACTAGTCAAAATCCATAATATGCCAAATTGATTGAAACCATTGACTCAAACCCATTCATAATCAATGATTGAACATGACCAAGTCATCAATTGAGCCAAACCAAGCCTAATTGGCCACTTGACCTAAGTTGACCCAAATTGGCCTAAAAAGCCAAAATGAGTCAAATCATGATTTAATCCAAATTTATTGCAACCAATGGCTTAAGAACATTCCAAATCACTTTTTGAACTTGACCAAAGCCATTATTGAGCCCAAGTTGACCAATTTGTCAACTTGACCCAACCTAGCCCAAATTGACCGAAAAAGTCAAATTGACCAAAATTTAAATTAATTCCAAATTAAACCAAATCAAAGCCTACAATCATTTTTAATCAACCAATTGAACTTGACTCAACACCTAACCCAACCTAATTTTGTCAAATTGGTCAAATTGGTCAACTTGACCAATTTGACCCTTTTAAATCCAAATGAATCAAATTAAAACCTAGGCCAAATCAATCCAAATTAACTGAATCAAAACATCCCAAATCATCATATGAACCTAACCCAAGCCTTAGTTTGACCCAATTTGACCAATTGGTCAACCCAACCTAACCTAGCCCAAATGAACCCATTTTGACCAAATGAAGCCAAATCACTCCAAACCAACTTATGGGACTCTAAGATATAGTCAAACCTGACCCAAACATGTCCTGCCATTCCCAAATCAGCCCAAAAGCCAAGTGGACTCTACCATGGGGATTAGCAATCAAACCATAGGATTTAAACCTTAAAACCATTGGATCAAAGCTAAAGTCAACATGGTTATCCCCATGGCAGCTCATTAGCACTCGATGGAACCTTCTCTTGACCCACCTAGCTAACCTAATTCACCCTAGGTTGGCCAAGGACCCTTAAGAGGTGAGTTGACTCACCTCCAACCCAAACTGAGCACCCATTGGATCAAGACCATGGCATCCTTGCACATTGGGTCCATGACAGCTCCCCATAAAGATTGTTCAAGTATACCTTGATTTACATCTTCATGCATTTAATCAATTTGATTGAAATCTAGAATTGATGCAGTAAGAATATTTGTTTATTTTAGTTAGGCTTTCCATAAATTTAGCCAATCCACTTTTGATACATCATTTTTCAATATAGCCATGCTTTTTATACTATAATTTTTATTCCACTTAATCAAGCTTTCTTACTTGAGAATTTTCTTAAAATAGTTGTACCCTTTAATCTTAGCCTATTTAGCATAGTCATACTATTTTGATTATACTATCTTTATGGTTATTTTCTTTCGACTAGAAAATACCTTTACTTAGTCATACACTTTTGACTTGGTTTGTTCCTAACATAATATTTCTTTAAAACAATATTCTTTTATTTTTAATATGCTTTACAGACTAAAATAATCTCTTTTAAGGTTAAGCCCTTTTGACTTTCTTTTTCAAGAACCTTATTGAGTTTAACCATGCCACATCTATTAGAAATCAATCCCATTGGTCATACACCATTGACTATGCCATTTTGTTGTTTTACTACACCTTATAGTTTGACACTTTGGCTATGAATATACACATGTACTTAATCCATTTCTTCTTTTTCTAGATGGAAAGTTTCAGTCTTAGTTAGCCTTGCACTCAAGGAAATTAGAGTTTCATTTGATTAATAATGACAATTCTATCTCTCAAGTGTTTGAACCCCTTTTGGACTAAATATTTTAGCCTTTTTTTCGTGTTCTTATATTTGTATACACATGATGTTAGTTAGCACAAATAAGGTGAAAATGATCCCTTTAATTTTAGGACCTGACATATTTATGATAAGTTATTTTTCATTTTTGGGTAATATTATTGTCCAATAAATGAAAAACATTCTACCATAATTACACATTATATTATTATTCAATAAACCTAAAGCATGATTTCACTTTTTTAAGATAGCAAAATCATAATTGAGTATTTTGTTAAATATTAAAATATACAATGGCTTATATAGATTAAATAACTTGTCAAATAATTAATATATGGCTAAATAAGTTGATATATCAAATATAGCAATATTTTTGATTGGTATTTATTATATTTAATTTTTTTTAAATTGGAGTCATGGATCAAAACTTTTAAAAAATGTTGATGTTGTTTTCAAGCTGGGTTCTATTGACACCATCACCCAATAACTTAATTATCTGATTTTGATTGTAACAAACATATGAATGAAAGTTACTAATATTTTTCAAGTGTTTCAGGAAAGTTAGCAAACCCAATTTGATTAGCTAGATTCAACTTGGATGAGTTCACTAAAGATTATCTTATGAATTGCATAAAATGAAAAAATAAAGCACACAAACAAAAAATTATTACTAGAATATTTTCATTCCATTTATTCTAATTTTAGAATTGCTAAATTACTTTGCATCATTTTATAACAATTTATGGAATTATCTAATTTTAGATAATTTGATTACTTGCATTATTTATCCATTGCATCTTAAATCTAGTTTAGTTCATTTAATGACACATTAATTAATCTCTATGCATCATTTATTAAATTATACATTTAGTTTAAGCACAATCCAATTATTCTTTCCTCTTCTAATTATGCTTTTCTCTCCCATATCATATTTAACATTTAATTTTGTAATTCATCATGCTTTGGCAAACCTTTTCAGAGATTTGTTATAAAATAAATTGATTACTTTGTTAAATTATTGCATTAATGATTTTCTTTTTATGCTTTTCAAATTTAAATTTGAAATTAGCATTGAATTTTTATCAAATTTATTTTTTCATTTTTGGAATGATTTGTTCTGCCCCCTCTTGATTTTATTTGATTTTATTTAATTTTATTAGATTAGTTTTACTAAATTTAAATTTAATTTCAAATTATATTGAAGTTAATTTTATTTTAATTTTATTTTAATTTTCCAAAATTAATTTTTGAAACTTCATGGCTAGCCCCTTCCTTTTTATTTTTTAATTTGAATTCAAATTTAAAACATTTATGAATTTCAAAGTACTTCTTAAATTAGGTTCCTAAATTATCAAGATGATTGATTTGCATTAATTCATGATTGATCCTTATTTGGAATTATTTTGGTCATCTCACTTAATTACAACAACAACCCTTTACTCCACTATGTGGGGTCAGCTACATGAATCCTTCTTCTCCATTATGTCCTATTAAGTGTCAAATTCTCATGTAATTCTAATTAAATAAGATCATCTTTTATACTTCCTAACTAAGTCTTTATAAGTTAACCTCTTCCTTCCTTAACATAAACCAAGTTGATAACTGTTAAAATTATGAAAATTTCATGTTATTAAACTTCCTTTATCATGTATATTTTGTATTGTAATAGGAAAATTATCAAAAAAAATAAAAATAAAAATAAAAAAGAAGAATTTAGGGCCAATGCCTGGGTGCTGAAAAAGCAACCACGAAGCTATAATTGGCCTAAATTTGGGCATTTTACAATAAGGCAATGCCTAGGTGCTATATCAATAGTGTCACGGTGTCATATCAGACTCATTTTGGGATAATTTTATAGCATGCTCATCAACTCGGTGTTGTATCAGAGAAAAAAATATGAGATAGATGTAGTAAACATAGTGTCGCAGTGTTATATCAATAGCACCATAGCACTATGACCTGACAAAATAGAATCATGATAGTTCAGCGATAGTTTTGAGTAGTTTTTAAAGAAACTATGGCAAGAGCTTCTAAACAACTGACTAGAAATGTATCGAGGCTTTATATAAGGTACATTTTCAAGGCATAAGGATATTTTTTTCAAATTTTTTTCTTTCTCATCTTTCTTGACAAGAGGGTGAGTGTCTCTGTGTGGGTTCTTACTAAAGCACTTGGAGAGTGACACTCCAAGTGCTATGAGAGTATGTAAGGGTAGTGTGAAAGAGTGTTTTCTTAAACAAGAGGCGGAGAAGGACATCAACAACTATGAATTTTTAGCGAGGGATGATGGACATTTTCAAGAGGAAGTAGTAGAAGACTGTGATAGGTGGACTTAGAAGATCTACTTGGTGTACTCTTTCCTTTCTTCTCTAGCTATCCTACATCTTGTTTTATTATGTTTAATATGATTTCTTACTTTCTCTCTATTATGGAGCACTAATCTATATAGTGCTTTGAATTTATGTGAACTTCTAGAATATTTGTATTATACTAGAATTTATTTGTAGATTAATATACAAAAACTATTTATGCTTTGAATGAAAATGTGTTTTGCTTCTTTCCATGCTTCATTTACTTATAACCTGGCCAATTACAAAAATAAGTGTGATCTAGAGATATCGCTAGAATCCTATAAGAATAAGTAGGAATAAGGAAAAAAATGCACTAATTAATCATTACTATGCTAGATAGTTCAGGGTAGCTAAATAGTCATTAAATATATGATTATTTTTAGGATTTACAATTACTTAAAAGAAATATGGGAAAGAAACCAATCAAAATATTCTTGCACTAGGTAAGAAATTAGGTAAGGGGATTGGTTTACTTATACTTTTCTACAGATAAATAGTATATCACTTTTGCTCTTAGTTGACACTACAAGCTTTTGATTAATCCACCATATAGTTTAATATAATGCATAGTCCAAAAGATTCCATAAATTCAGAGTACTTATTTTAAAATAAAGAAAAAACCTATATTTTTTTTATTAAAATGTAGAAATATAAATATTTTTCCCTATAATATTTTTGCAAAATAGTTTATAACAATTTCATTTAAGCAATTTGCATTTTATTGGATAAAAATTAGATTTAAAGAGATTAGTACTTAACTTAATATAAATTAATATCTAATTTTTCTCTAATCCTTGTGGGAATGATACTCTACTCATTCTGTTGATTTGATATGTGCACTTGTGTATAAAGGATAAAAATCATCCATCAAAAGTTTAATGCATCTACTCTTCTAATTAGGTATTTGGACAACCGATGTTTTATGTCACCAAACCATCCGAGGTAACTCACTTTAATCTTATCTACCATTAGAGCTACTCCAATCTTTTCACATATATATTCATTTCAAATTTTGTCTCTAAGTGCAAAGTCTCTCATCCACTTGAGCATTCTGATCTCTACAACATTTAACTTAATTTTGTATTTCTCTTTTACTAGCTAAGATTATGTGCCATAAAGCATTCCATATCTCAACACCATCTTATTAAATTTTTCCTTAAGTTTAAGAGTTACTTTTCTATCACACAATAGCCCGATGTATTCCTCCATCTCAACCATCCACTTGAATTCAACTAATAACATCTCAATCTATTTCACCATCACTTTAAAAAATAGACCCGAGATGACTAAAAGGTTGAATCTTTTTAATGACTTGATTACCCATTATCATAATCCCTCCACTAGATCTTCTACAACTAAAATCACAATCTATGTATACAAGTTTAGATCTACTCAAATAAAAGCCTTTAGACACTAATGCTTGTCTCCATAATTGAAGTTTCTCTTCAACTATCTCTCTAGCCTTATCAAAAAAAAAAAGAACATCATTAGCAAAAAGCATACAGAAAGGTACATCCTCCTATAAATGTATAATAAGAACATCCATAACTAAAGCAAAAGTATATGGGCTTAAAGCTAATCCTTGATGTAATCCAACTAAAATAGAAAAAATACTTGGTTAATACTTCTTATGTTTGAACATACGTGATAGCTCTAGCATTCATATCCTTAATGACTTAAAAAGAAATAATATTAAATTTCTTTTCTATAACTCTTAAAAGCACATTTCATGGAACTTTGTCATACGCTTTCTCTAAATCAATAAGTATCATATATAGATCCTCCTTACTCTCTCTATACTTCTCCATCGAAACTCTCAACAAATGTATAGCATCCTTAGTAGACATACTTGAAATAAAACTAAGTTAGTTTTGACAAACTTTTGCATCATGTCATAACTTATACTCAATGCTATAGCATAATTTTTATGTCTGACACATTAACTTAAATCTTCTATAATTTGCACCCAATTAATGTACTTAATTTAATTTGATTAATTTAAATCCAAATTGGTTTCTTAACTAATCACTTGATTATTTTATGATTATTAAACTAACTTAACTTGCGTTAAATCTTCTTCCCTATATGTATGGCCATCCGCCAGTCACTTAAACATGAATTGATTTATTCATTTGAATTCTAATTTGAACTCTTTTTCAATTGATTTCACTCCTTAGATTTTTTTCCCTCTTTATTTCTCTCATTCTTTGACCAAGTAGCCCTTTAACCAAATCTATTTAATTCTTCACATTTACTTTATTGTACTCTCTTGATGATGCAAGCCTTGTTTGACAACTTAGTGCAAAAAAATTTTTTGAGTTTTTCTATATGCACTCTTTTTTACTTTAAAATTTCTTAATGGACATCACACCATCTTCTTCAAACCATTATCTTGTATTGGATAAGAGTCATTTTATAAAAATTGGCACACTTACGAAGGGATGAATTGGTGTGTTTTAAAAAAATTAAAAAAAAATCAAATCAGAACTTTATTGATTAGTGAGAGAACCTTAATAGAATAAACCAACATTCCAAATACTAAGCAAAGAGTAGCAGAAAGAGAAAAGAAAGAAATGAACAAGGGGCACAAAGATATATAGTAGCTTGGTCCAACTAGCCTATGTCCTCTCTCTAGATCTCTTACAAAAATCCACTAACTCTCTGTTTGCACAACAAGCCAAGGTGAAGATGCCTTTCTCCTTAACAGGTAATGGAGGAATCCGACACCCACTCTACTTTTCTTTCAAGGCAAGAAGGATGCCACTCCCTCTCCAAAATATAAAGAAAAGTTTCTTACAATAAAAAAATCTTATACAAATTCTCAACTAGAACAAAATCTAAATTTAAAGCGTAAGACACAAAAGTAATATAAAAGAAAAGAATAACTAAGATAAAATTGCAACCTTACCAACACAAAATCCTTAAGGGAAAAGAGGAAGAGAGAAATCTCCCCACTTTTCTCTTAAGTTCAACAATCTTCCCTAAGCCTCCTTTAAGATTTCTCATGTTCAAGCTTCTAATTAGGCTCCCCACTAGAGGCATTTATAGGGAGTGCTGAATAAAAAATTAAAAAAATTAATTTTAGGAGAAA
Source organism: Cymbidium sinense (assembly GCA_021442155.1). NCBI lineage: Eukaryota > Viridiplantae > Streptophyta > Magnoliopsida > Asparagales > Orchidaceae > Cymbidium > Cymbidium sinense. Next base: position 64,776,355 of record CM038231.1, read on the forward strand.
TCAATTTAATCATATTATATAATCCAAGATCATAGTGTATCAACAATATGACCATCCCATTAAAAGCCACTATTTATGCTATATGACCAAGGATTGTACTATAGGAATAATACAAATTAAAATTTTAGCTTATTATTTATTTATTTTATATGATACATTGTACAGTATGAATATATTATGAAAAATTCTCCAAAATCAAAATTAAAGTCAAACAATTAACAAATAAATTTTTTGTACTGCATAATTTACATCCTACTACATAATCAATCAAATTAGATAAAACTTATAATTAATAGACTTAATCCTAGTGGCTAAAATAATTAAAAAAATTGATAATCATATAGTACGATAATGATCATCTAGTATGATTAGTTTAAATTTGATGAAGTTCAAAGAACCAACTTAATTATTATGGCTGAAATTAATTAACAAATATAGACAATCATCTAATATGATATGAATTGTACAATATAATTTTAATAAAAAATTAATTTTAAAAAAAATATTTAATATTCTCTCAAAGTGTGTGTATTTGGTTATTTTTCATCATCCACTTGATAAATACATGAAGACATAATAAAACACAAATACCAAACATGATAACACAATATTTGAACTTGACTTTGAGTCTTCTAACATCAATTATTCCTCACTTGCAATCTTTATGGGCTCTTTCTTCATCAAACTTTCTGAAACTCAACCATTAATCATTCTCTCACAGTGAATCTTCACTAGGCTACTTAATTGTAGTTTGTACTTTGAAAGCAAACCATAGCCTATACAGATTATTATCTAGTGAAAATAATTATTCAACTAGAAATTTTATAATCATTAAAAGTTAGAATATTGTGTGAAGGCATATCGAGCTAACATTCTACACCTTTTTGATGATGGCCAATATTTTTTGGTTGATTTTTGCAGAGTTTAATAAACAATAAAAAATGATGAGATAAGCCTTCTCAATTTATGCCTAAAAAAAGTATGCAATGAATAAAAGAATGCATAAATATCCAAGAAGATGGAAAAGTGCAAAAATATAAAAAATAATGTAAAAAGAAATTTTAAACAAGACAAGTTAAAAGCACAAACTAAAAAACATTAATCTTCTCCCCTATTTTACACTTGAAAAAGGACTAAAGTAAAAGGTACAGAACTCATGCAAACACTAGTGGTGGTAAGCATATTTATGAATTGAAAGTTAGGTAGATTTTTTTTCGTAAATTATTCTTAACAAAAAAACTTATAAAATAAGTATATTTAGAATGCTTAACCAATGATCGTATGATATATTTCATTATCTATTATTTATAAACCTTATAATTTTTTAGTTAAATGCAACACTTATGTTAATCGAAACTTATGTAAATAACATTAATCAATTTATTAAATTTTTTGAACACATTTGAAATAAAAATAAAGCATTGTTTAAACTTTGTTTGGATGAATAGATATGTTATTATAAGATTCAAGCAAATGAATAACTGTCATGAAAGGTCCCTTAGTTTGATACTAACCTAACATGAGGATTTTTATACTTCCCTCCTTTAAAAAATTTCTTACACTTCTCCGCTTTAGATATTTTTTTTATTGAGATTTTATCCGAGTCTGTCCATCTCAATCTTAGTGTTGTCATTACTTGATTTATTTTTCCATTGGAAATATCATATATATCCACACTAATATTCATGCATGCATTAATTTGTTACAAAATATTAAAAAAATAGAGTTAAAAATACGTTTAGCACAAGAAAATTCATACTTAAGAAATTATGTGTATCATCATAGATATATTTTAGGATTTTTGGTTAGGTTAATAATTCTTACTTCTACTACATGGATTTTGAACTTGAAATAATGCTTGATTATAAAAATGTGCTTTGCATCCAAAAAAAGGAGAGAAAATTATGAAATGAATGAAAAAATGATAAAAATTTGCACATCCCAGCATGGGGTGTTGTGGCACTATTATCGCCTTAAAGAATCTAGAAGCTCAAACCACCCCTAATAGTTGCTCAATTAAATGGCACAGCACTACGAGGATCTATCACAAATCCTTAATTTTTTTTTTTAAATCAAGAAAGCCACCATCTCCGCCCCAGCAACAATAGTTGCCTAGAGGTGCTGGGTGGGGGTGGGCTAGTCTTCTTGTTGTGCTCTTGCTCCTGGTGATTTGTGCTTTCTACAGGCATGCTTTCCATAATTACAAGAATGATCTCCTATCTACTCGAGGTAAAATATTTCTAGAATGATATTTGTTTACATAATTTTCTCTCTAAAAATTAAGTTTAACCAAATTTCTACTATCAATCTTGGATCCAGTGAGAAATATAAGAGCGCATCTTTGGCAATCTTGGATTCAAAGTAAAAAAGAATGCTCTCTAAGACTTAAAAATTTCAGAATCTTAAATGTTGAAGACCTCTAATATTGAACTTGGTTCCAATGTAAGGAGAATACCCTCCCTCCATCAGTCTTGGATTTGGAACAAGGAAGAAGAGTGTGTTCACACTAAAAATGTAAAAATCATGCACTATTAAAGTGTTATGCTCCCAAATTTTCATTAAAATTCATTAAAATCTTCAAGAATTTGGTTCAATATAGGGATTCCCATCCTGTAACGTCGAGGCCTAGCGACTAGGTGCTGCACTCTTGGGAATAAAATCTTGAATACATTGTCCTATAGCGCCGAGGCACCAAAAACCTGGCGCTGCAGTGCCAAGCTCTTAAGTCTTGATATTATGTTTGTTATGTCTTGATACTATATTTTAGTGCCACAGTGCTAAACCCTAGTTTTCGTATCTTTAAAATAGCTTCAACACATTATTCATACAATGCTGAGGAACTTTATCTTAAATTGCCCTTTCCTATCGTTGAACTTAGTTTTTATGTGAAATAGTACCCTCCCTTGTTCAATATTGGGTCCAAAATATGAGAGATAAATAATGCATTAAAAATTATGAAAATTAGCACTGCTAAGGCATTATTCCAGTAAAACTTTAGACCTTAGACATCAGTGAAACAACACCACATCGTTGTAGGTCCAGTGACAAGGCACTGAGTCCTTGGGAAGATTAAGCTTATGAAAGCATCTCACAATGCCATCGTGCTGACATCCCAGTGTTGAGGCACTATGTTCTCAAAATTGAAACTGAAGTGATAAAATTAAGGTGTTTATAGCATAATCCAAATCATACCCAGAGCTGTGGCACTACAAGTATAGCGCTAAGGTCCTAAATCCTTGCGAAAACTAAGCTTATGCGGGCATCTTATACTGCCATGGTGCTAATATCTAGTGTCGAGGCACTGTGTCTCCATACTCAAATGATAATATTATGACATTTATAATGTAATTCAAATTATACCCCATAATGTCGTGGCACTACAAATATAGTGCTAAGGCACTGAGTTCTCGAGTTTTTTAATCAATTATTTCAACTTAAAAACATCGAAGTGCTAATTTATTAGTGTTGAGGTTCTGAGACCCTGATGTTAAGTAGAAAGTTTAATAAAAACATTTTAAATTCTAGAGCATTACACAGTGACAAACCCAAGGGAGTAGAAATAAAATAAACACATCTTTATTAAATTAAAAATCTATTGCAAAAATTATTATAATAAAAATATAAAAAGGAGAGAAAATACAAAATTAAAAAAGAGAAGGGGGAAACTAGGTATCATAATGATCTTCCTCCTCTGTGACTGGCTCCAGCGAAGTGTGTGATAATCAAACTTTTTCCTAAAGCCTGTTGCTATAGCTACTATCACCCACCTCTATCCTTAAATCTGAGATTTGCTCATTTAAGAGTTTAAAGGATTGAGGTCGAGTTCATAGATCACGTGAACTCTCCCCCGCATTGTACTTCAAACCAAACCCCTTAAACCTATTTGTTAAAGGAGTTTTTTGAATAAGAACTTCTCTAACCCACCAACCGTAAAACACAAACCATAAATAAGAGAGGGATGACCATACCCTACAGTAATTTCCCCTAAGCATATTACAAATGGATTTATAAATAATCTTTCTTATATCAATTGTAAAGTCCTATTGAATTACAAATTTTAAAACAATCCAATCTTTGGTTACCTTACTAATATTACCAATAGGCATCAACTTGGCAGAAATAAAATAGTGTCAAACCTTAGATTCTATCACTAGGCCGACATTAGGAAAGTTAACAATCCTTTCCTCCTGCTGTTTCCACTAGAAGTTGGTATTTCTACTAGAGAGAAAATCAAAAAGTTTATCAAAATTCAAGTGCTCAATATGATTGGAAATATATAATTGTAAGCCACATTTGGCCATTCGTAATATGCATTTATGGCAATGCTATCAAAACTTACTAGTTTCCCCTGAATGAAAACTTAATATTATGGTGCTCCTTCACATTGGTGAAGAACTCTCACATCACAGAGATGACACAAGAGCTGTTCTCGTAGGCCAACATCACCTAGCCACATTCATTGATCGCCCCTTCTACTTTTCCACCCAGGTTGTAAAAGCTCCTTTCTAGGATGAGATGCTTGTAGGTGTGGGCATGTTGATACCTCTCTTTAGCTTCCTTTCTAACAAACATGTTAGTCTCACTTAGAGTTGCTCTCCTTCTATTAATGAGTCTTTTGAGTGGCATAGTTTTTTGGCTTGGGAGAAAGCTAAGAGAAAAAAAGACCTAAAGAATTTTTAGAGAGAAGAACTATATAATGAAAATCTTGACAACCCTAGGAATCTATTTATAAACAAAGCATAACATCGCGGTGCCACATCTGGGTGCTAGGGTGCTAGTCTCTTGGGTTCTAAAATAAGGAAACAGTGTTATGGTGCTCACATGTAGTGCTATGGTGCTCACATGCAGTGGTGTTGGTCATCTGGTCAAGTCAGTTATTGTGCCTATCAAAAAGAGTATTCATTATTATTAATTTTGTAACTAAAAATGTGTCAAGCATTGATGTAGCACCATGGTGCTCTACCTCAGTGCCACAGCACTAGTCAAGAAGTTTATCCTTTCCATTTAAAGTACCAATCTGTTTGCCAGATTTTCTAAATTAACTCTTGACTGGCACTGCGATGCCATATGATCAGCACCTAGGCATTAGTTAGTTGGTCAACACGAATACTCGCCCTATAATGCTATAGTACTAATCACTTGATGCAAACCTAATTTGATAGCTCTTAAGCATTATCTTTCTAGCACCAAGGCGTTATCTTAATAAACGTCGAGGTGAAATATTTTCAGTGCCAATGCGCTTAATAAAAATAGATCTTAATTACCTGCATGGGTCCTAACATAGCAATAATTGCCTAAGTTCAGTGTCTAAGGATACTTTGTGGGCTAACATAAAATAAATTTGAATTTCATGCATGTGCATGAACTTAAAGATCTATGATGCTATCCTGATGTGAATAGGTTGAGCAGAGTGAATTTAAAAATTAAATTAAAAATTTATAATTAAATTTCCAATTTTAATAAAAAAAATTATAAATAAAAATACCCGCATATTCCCCAACACATGTACTAAAATCTAAATTAAATATCTAAGGATGATGTGTGAGTTAATTTTTTGATTGGGTCTTATACTGGGTCTGGGCCAACAAAACCTAATCATTCTCTGATAATGGTCACGTTAATAATAAAATTCATCTAGAGGGGATATGTTTAAATTGAATGAAATTCATCATTCAAAATAACTTAAAGTAAACAATCATCTATTCATCCATCATTATTTATCAAGATGATAAGTTAAGAAAACTTTTGCTTATAAATAGCTAATATCAAATTAAATATATTTATGTTCATACTCAAATAATATCATGCAACAAAGATGTGGATTGTGTCCTCTGTTTGCATGATTTTGTCATCAAATGACATCACATGAATTGTGAATATGACTAGAATCCCCTGACTGGGTGGCTTGACTTCTATATAGCTTCACTATATTTTGGTCATGATAATAGCCTGTATGTTCCCTAATGGGTTTGCTCTTTAAGCCATGAATTATGGAATATATCTAATAGGCACAAAGCCTTCTTTTAGCTAAAGTTGACTTAAAATTTATCACCTTAGACAAAAATCACATCAAGTCTACAGGAACACCTTAGATAATGTAACCCATAGCTGTTGACAAGGAATCTTCAGTCAGGAACTATTTCCCTTAGCTAAGTAGACTAGGGACCATGATAACCCAGGATGATAGAACCTTAGGATCTTGATTGGACAAGTCATCATAATCCCCTCCAATATACATTTTATATTAAATGATAGTTATTTATGTCATGCAACACACACCACAAGACATTGATTCATATCAGAAAGATATAATTTTTTTTACCTTAATCGAGAGTGCTCTCTTACTATGGTAAGGGGGGTAATTAACTATGAAGGCTTGCATTCATAGGAAGTAGAATCACAGATCTAAATAAACCCTAACATAATGTTAGGGAAAACCTTGTTGAATATATATCAATCTGCCTCACAAAAAAGATACTCCTAACCATCTCAATAATGGAGATGGAGAACATCCTCAAGGGTGTTTTTTTAAGTGATCAAATTTGCAACTCTGTTAGGGATCACTTCTCTCTCCATCTATAGTTGGAAAAAATAAAATATATGGTGTCATCATAAACTTAAATAAAGTGTTATAATCTTTTAAAATCTAAAGATCTATGACTAGGTTCCTCAAATGGCAAATATCAAAAATATCATGATTATAAAGCTTGGCGAGGGATCCATGGTAAGATTTCCCTAAGCCATAATCAACATTGGTTCTGTTGAAGCTACTCTCCAGCTCAGAACAATTTCAGAGGTTCTCTAGTTTCATTAGCTGGACCTATCACTAAGCCCATAGTCAAGGGCACTGGAATTCCCAAGGCATTTAACAAAGGAAAGAGGACTAACGTGATCATTTCGAACAAGCCCAACCCTAAAGCCCTAAACTTAAAGAAGGATTCCATCTTTGATAGACTTTCAAAGGCAATGCCAATTACTCCTGATAAGAATAAAATGACTATCAGGCCCAAGTTGAAGTCTATTGTCATCAATCCACTTAACAGTACATCAGGGAGCATACTACCCTGCAAGATGCTACCTTCACTCTAGGCAAGCATGACCATGAAGCTTCTTCCTTAAGCACCAAAATGTCCAGGAGAGCTTGACAAAAATACAATGCTAGCCATAGAGTTATCAAATTGCCCATTCATGTCCAACAACAACACAACCAACTAGTGGAAGCAAATATACCACCAACATTAACTTTGATTTACTTAGATGGTTCAAGATAAATAGCTCAAGAGGAGCTACAAAAAAATCATTATGGGATAAACATACACATTCCAGTCCACATTATCAACTACGAAAGGAGGAGACCACTTCCTCCAAAATCTACAAAGTTCTGAAGGCTGTTAAAAAAATCTTCAGAGAAGAATCAAGAAGTTAGTGAGCCAGATCGCCAACCCAACAAATTCATACCTTGAAAGAGGTGGAAATATTCAAAAATATCATGCCCTTTTATAGCAAGACTTAAAGACAACAAGCACTATAGTCAGCAAACACTGATAATGAGCCCTTATATACAAAGACACTAAGTGGCTAGTTGTTGGAAGGTCCCGACAACCCCATAAAAAAGGATATCATTCATTTGGTAAATAATAGGGTGTGACATCTAGGACATGTTCCTAGAGATCCACTATTGGAAGGTCCTGATTGATTTGGGTATCAAAAAAATCCTAAATCATCGAAAATGAGGCAATGCAACCAAATCAAACTTAACTAGATGATGAAGGAATTGAATCTCTTATCATCAACTTGAAACACCGAATTGAAATAGGGCAGCTAGTGGATGATGAGCAAGATAATTGACTCTTCTAGAAAGATGAAGATTTCCCAACCAATAAAAGGAAATCAATCCCATCTCCAAAATAATGATGATGTTGATCTCATGATAGTTGAAGTAGTTAGTATGGTCGACACACATTTATGAAATAAAAATGTGGCACACACACAACAAAATGAGGAGAGACGCCAATAGATCCCAAATCATCAATAGCCTAGAACTGAAACTCAAGTAGAGGTTGAGGTCACTGAAGAGCTAGCTGATATTGTTACAAGATTACAACAACAAATAGGTTCATAACTCCAAAAAAGAGACCAAGAAATCAGCTAGCTCAACAACCGCCTCATTGAAATAAGTGGGTTGATGAAAGAGCTATTTGATTAGCTTAATCTGATAGCAACTGTAACATAGTAAATACCTTTGAGAAATCCTCGAGAGATAGTCAATCCAATAGTTGAAATTGGGGGTATGCAAAATGCTATGTTCAACTTGCCAATAACTTCAACACAAAGGCAATAACCCTAAGAGATGCTACACCAAATACCTATCAAGAGGCTGACGTTATCACTAAATCTCAAGTAGAAGATCTCATATGCTAAAAGTTAAAGTAGTTATTACTTCAGAAGCAACTGAATAGCTAGTCAGAAAAGGCTGACCATACTCGGATGAATATAACTAAGTATAGTACCCTAAAGGGTATGTTGTGCTAAAATTCAACACATTTCAAGCACAAAAAATCTACAATAATATTTAACCTAGTACAAAGCCACTTATGGAAACACGAGAGGGAATGATGCTTTATTGCTATGATAGTTCATTAGCATTCTTACCAACACAGCCTTTGAATGGTATGTTGAGTTACCCAATGATACAATAAAAACTTTCACCGAGTTCAAAACACTCTTCGTTAAGAGATTTGAAGGTGCAACTAAAAAATTAATGTTAACATATCTTGCCTTAGAAAAGAGAAGGAAAGATGAGAGTGTCACAAAATATATTACTAGATGGAACAATCTAAGTATGAAATGTGAGCAACAACTCACAGAAAAGCATGCAATAGAACTCCTCATGGGGAATATCGATGATTAAATGGATCCATATCTAGCCATGATTATGACATTCCAAGAATTTTTAGATCATGAAACCAAATTTAAAAGGCTACCCAAGCCGAAAAGCTTTAGTGCCTACAATAATAGTCTCTTTCGAAAAGGAAAGCAACTGAAATTGCATGACATGAAAGAAAAAAGATGTAAATACAACATTTACCTTCATAGTTGACAAATACAAATTGAGATGCAGAAACCTCAAAACTAACAACAACCTTGCAACCAGTGGTAAAGCCGATAGAAGATAAGAAAATATGGTCGACCCTCCAAGAAAAGATGTTTAAGCAGTACACATTTAAAAGAGAATGTACTGCTAAAATCTTTAGACATGCCCTGAAATTGGGATTGCAATTGCTAGAGCCACAATGACCAAACCAAGTAGACAAAGTTTATGATCTCATTCATTCCATAGGATCATAAGTCATTCAATTGAAGATTATTTTATCTTCAAGGATTGGGTAGAAAAGAGCTATCAAAATGGGGAGCTGGTCTTATCAGATGCTATACTAATACACATTAAGAAGAAAAAGGTGAAAGTTATTACAACACGCCTAATCCAGGATGCAAAAAATAAAAATGCTAAGTTAGCTAGAGCTTAGAACATAAATGATGATAAGGGCAATTCCCTGCAAATATAAGAAGAAGAAGGTAGTTGGGAGACCTTCATCTCAAAAAAGACTATCTAATGGAAAAAATTTTTATAGCCCTAAATAAATCCATAAATATTTTTCTCCAATAAGGTGCAATTTTATAATGAAAAGAAGCAAATGAAAAATAATTAGTCTCCTTCATCGAAGCCCCATAAATAATAATAAAAAGAAATCCAAAAATTCAAAGGATAAAACACAAAAGATGATTGGCTCTTTAGAGGAGTATGAACAACCTCCTCGAAGGCCAGTTATGCTAGAAGAATACATGGCCCACTTGCAGCTCAACATGAAAAATCAAAAGCTTGGAAGAAACACAAAATTTAGAGACTTCTTCTGATAAAGAAAATCAAACAAAAAGTGACCCAAGTCAAGTTAAGGAGTGAAAAACAAAATTCTCCACCTCCATAACTAAAAGTCAGTAATAAAGGAAAAGAAATTGAAATTAATGAAAATGGCTTACCCCCATCACCAACTAAGCCTCAAAAGTCTACTAAAATAGGAGTAGACTATATTATTTTAGCACATTTGCATAAACTCCCTACTTTTTTAAGTATATATGATGCTCTCATGTTGTACAAAGATATATATGAGACATTAATCAAATCCTTACAAAACCTAGAACAATATGAAGCATTCTTTGCTAAAGAAAAAATGTAAGAGGACTTAATCTTTTAGAAGTCAACAACCATCACATTTAGTAAGAATGACTGGTTATCAGGGATGATCAAACATAATCGGCCCCTTTATGTTATAGTTGAAAGCAACTCTGTCCGAATAAAAAGGATATTGATTTATGAATATGGTATAGTATTCTAAACTCTTCGTCAATATATGAAGTATATTAAAAATGATGAAGAGCATCAAATTGATGTAGACATGAATCCATTCTTGATACATGAGATCAAGATCTATGATGTTGAAAAGTACTTCATGCATATGAACGTAGAGGAAGTTAAATCTCAAAAACAAGTGGCTCCACCTATCAAACTGATGTTAAAAGCTAGTAATTCAAACAAAAACAAAGTAACCTAAGATAATTCCCCACTTTGGCTATGATACTGAGGTTGATGGAGATGAATTATTACTTTATCAACCTAAGAAAGTCTGAGCTAACCAAAGGACAGAAGAAACTAATATAGTAAGGTGGAAAAATAATTAAAAGAAACTTAGGTTTCTCTAATAAGAATACCTGAATCCCAAGTATCTAATAAGGCTATGAAATAATTGCAGTACCAAAGGCACACATAAAACTCTTAAAGAAATGAAGAAATAGAACAGCTGAAAACTTATTATGTTCCTCTCAGAAGAGACTATAATGAATATGGAATTCTCTTCTACAAGATAGAAGAGTGAACTCCAAATCCCACACAAATGTTGTTGAAAGAAGAAGATTTTGAAGAAGATCTTTCAATAATGATTCCTTAATACTTCTCACCAGCTTTAAAGAAACTTGCTAAAAACAACATTTATCTTATACAATCAAGAATCTAGACTCAGTTGTTTAAGAAGCTCTGGCAAAGGGATAATACCCAAAATAGCATATGATATGGGAAGTTCATCACAATGGGATTATGATATATGGCCACAGTATCTCCTTCAATGAGTTCATGCTATACCATAATAGATATAAAAAAAACCCTATGGAAACTATAGAGGAACAAAAGAATGTTTCAAATGAGAATATACTTGAAGAAGAATTAATCATTGACCTTAAAGAGGCCCCAAAATAATTTGAGGAAAGAAATCAAGCCACCATTAGTGAACTCTAAGAAACTAACCTGGGTATTGAAGAAGAATCTAGACTGACCTTTCGTTAGTTCTAACCTTGCACCAAAAATATTAGAGGAATTAAAAGCCTTACTTCATGAATACAAAGATTACTTCGCACAAAATTATAATGAAATGTCAGGCCTATTTCTAGATGTAGCTGTACATAATCTTGCCATTAAAACTAATGTACAACCTATAAAGTAAGCACCAAGGAGAATGCAATTAGAAATTGAAGATCAAGTAATCGTTGAAACCAAAAAGCTCATTGAAATAAGATTTATCCAAGAAGAAAAGTATGCTGACTGAATTACCAATATTAACATAATAAGGAAAAAGATCAAGCAAATTTCTATCTGTATTGATTTCAGGGACTAAAACAAAGCATGCCCAAAAGATGACTTCCCACTACCCAATGCAAAACTCATGATAGACAATACATCAAACTATTATATATTTCCTTCAAGGATAGTTCATCGGGCTATAACCAAATTAAAATGACTCTAGAAGATGAAAAGCATACGTCCTTCCACACACTAATTGGCATATATTACTATAAAGTGATGTCATTTGCTTGAAAAATGCCTGCACTACATACCAAAGGACAATTTCCAGCATCTTTGATGAACTCATAGATAGGTATGTAGAATGATACGTCAATGATTTGGTTGTCAAGAGCAAGAGTCAAAGCAAGCATATAAGTGACTTAAGAGTTGTATTCGATAGAATTTGAAGTTTCAACTTAAAGATGAATCCTTTAAAATGTGCTTTTAGTGTGACTTCCAAAAAGTTCCTGAGTTTTATTGTGCGCTATAGAGGTATTGAAATTGATCTCTCTAAAATAAATGTAATAATAGAAATGCTCCTATGACCTTAAAGCAACTATGCTCACTACAAGGTAAATTGGCTTACATTAGAAGGTTTATTTCTAATCTTTCGAGGAGATGTCAACCTTTCGTTCGACTAATAAAAAAGTTGTACTTTTCATAAGGAATGTTGCTTGTCAAGAAGAATTTGATAACATAAAATAATATCTATTACATCCCCCAATTTTGGCAACTCCAATAATATCTACTTCTACTCTCCCACCTATGTTGTAGAAGCTCCTTTTTGGAATTAGATGCTTGTGGGTGAGGGTGTGCTGATACCTCTCTTCAGCTTCTATGCTAACAAACCTATTATCTTCACTTGAAGTAGCCCTCCTCTTGCTAGTAAACCTCTTGTGCGGCATGATTACTTTCTTAGTATGGGAGAAAGCTAAGAGAATGAGAGAGCTCTAAAGAATGGAGAATGTATAATGAAAAAATCCTGCAGCCCAAAGGTCTACTTATAAACTAGGCATAGGGTCAAGGTGCTAAGCTCTTAGGTTCTGGAATAGGAACTAGGGCTATAGTGCTCACATGCAGTGCCGAGGCTCTGGTCAGCTAGTCAAGTTAGTTACTATGCTGGTCTAAAAATGTATTCATTATCGTTAATTTCAAAATCAAAAAATGTGTTAAGAATTGATGTGGCACCTCGGCGCTTTGATGCAATGTCACGACACTGGTCAGAAAGTTTGTCCTTCTTAATTTAAAGCATATGTCCGTTGACCATCTTTTTGAATTGACCTTTTACTGGCACCGCGGCATCATATGGTTAGCATCAGGCACTGGTCAGCTAGCAAACCTAAATAAACTAAGCTGAATAATTCCAACATTAAGTGTTGTAGCACTAAGGCATTGATCCTTTACTTTGTTTAAGACAAAAACTAAAATACTATAGTACTAAGCACTCACCGCCAAGCCATCAATTTGACAGTGGCACAATGCTATCAAGTGCCTAAGCGCCATGTTTCCAACACCAAGGAGCTATCCTAATTATATGCCTAGGCATCATAGTGCTGAAACGCCATATGATAACACCTAAATGCCATATTTTTAGCATTGAGGCACTTTATAAAAACAAATTTGAATTACCTGCTTAGGCCTTAACACATTAACAATTGCCTAAGTTCATTGCCTGAGGATGCTTTGTTGGTTAACATAAAAATAAATTTGAATTGCTTACATGTGTGCGGACTTAAAGAATTATGATACAATCCTAATGTATGAATAGGCTGTCTAAGTTGAATTTGAAAGTTAAATTAAAAATGTAAAATAAATCTTTCAATTTCAATAGAAAATTATTAACCCCAATGATCCCTGACCCATGCATAAAAATCTAAATTAAATGTTTGAGGATGATGCACAGGTTAATTTTGGCTTAGATCTCATGATTGGGACTGGGTGAACAAAACCTAATCATTCTCTAATGACGGTCATGTTGATTGAAAAATTCATCTGGAGGGGTAACTTAAAGTAATCAATCATCTACCCATCCATCAATATTTGTTAAGGATGATAAGCTAAGAAAATCTTTGCCCATAAATATCTAATGTTGAATTAAATATATTTATGTTCATACTCAAATAATCTCATACTAGTAAGGATGTGGCATGTGTCTTCTATTTACATAGCTTTGCCAGTAAATAGCACCACATAAAATGCAGATACGACTAAAACCCTCTGACCGAGTGGCTTGCCTTCTATATGGCTCCACTATAGTTCAGTCACGAAAATAGCCTGTATGTTCCCTAATGGCTTTGCTCCTTGCCCTATGAATCATGGAATATATTTAATAAGCAAAAAGCCTTCTGTTATCTAAGGTTGACTTAAAATTTGTCACCTTATATAAATATCACCTTAGGTCTATAAGAACACATTGGATGGCCCAACCCATGGCTGCTAACAAGGATTCTTCGATCAGGAATGATTTTCCCTAGCTAAGTAGATTAGGGACCACCAAAGCTCAGGATGATGAAACCATGAGATCTTGATCAGGCGTGTCATCATCCCCTCTAATATATACTTTTAAGTTAAATGACAATCATTTATGCCATATTACCTACAACATTAGACGCCAACACATATCAAAGAGATGTGTTTATTTCAAACCTTAATCGAGAGTGCTCTCTTACTACAATAAGAGGGGTAATTAACTATGAAGGCTTGCATTCATAGGAAGTAGAACCCAAGATCTAAATAAAGCCTAACATAATATTAGGAGAAATCAAGTGCAATATATATCAATCAACCTCACAAAAATATACTCCTATCCATCTCAATAAAGATGGCAGAGAGCTTCCTTAAAGGTATTTTTTAGCGATCATATATCTGGCAACTCTACTAGGGATCGAACCTAAAATCTCTGGCTAGAAAAAATTAAAATATGTGTCATCATATAATTAAATAAAGTGTTATAATCTTTAAAATCTTATGATCTATGATCAGGTTCATCAAATGGAAAACATCAAGAATATGATTATTGTTAAGCTTAGCGAGAGATCCACTATAAGATTCTCTCAAGCTATAATCAATGTCAGTTCCACTGAAGCTACTATATAGTTCAAAATAATTTTAGAGGTTATCAAAATTCTGTTAACTAGAACTGTCACTAAGCCCATAGACAAGGCCACTAGAATGCCAAAGGCAATCAACAAAGGAAAGAGGTCAAACGTGATCATTCTAAACGAGCCCAACCCTAAAGCCCTAAACTTAAAGATGAGTTCCATCTTTGATAGACTTTCAAAGGCAATGCCAACTACCCTTGCTAAGAATAAGATGACTGTTAGGCCCAAATTGGAATCCATCATAGTCAATCCACTTAGTAATGCATCTGGAGAGCCTGCTACCCTACATGATGCTAACTTTACTCCATATAATAATGACTATTAAACATCTTCCTTAAGCACCAAAATGTCTAGGAGAGCTTGACAAAAATACAATGCTAGTTATAGAGTTATTGGATTGATGTCATATCGAACAACAACATGATCCATTAGAGGAAAAAAAATATACCCACCAAGAACAACTTTGATTTGCTCTGATGGGTCAAAAGAAATAGCTCAGGAGAAGTTATAAAGAAATCATTCTAAGATAAACACATCATAGTCCTCAAAATCAACTATGGAAGGAGGAGATTGTCTCCTCTAAAATCTACAAAATTTAAAAGGTTGTTAAAAATAGAAATCTTCATAGAGGAATCAAGAAGTTGGTCAGCTAGGTTACCAACCCAATAAATTCCTTCCTTAAAAGAGGTGGAAATATTTAAAAATACCATATATATTTACATTAAGAGCTAAAGTTTACAACCACTATAGTTGGTAAACACCAACAACGAGCCCTTAAATACAAAGACACTAAGTGGCCAGTTGTTAGAAGGTCTTAGCAACCCCCACAAAATAAGGATATCATTCATTCGATGAACACTATAGTGTGACATTTAGGATGTGTTCCCAAAGATCCACTACTAGAAGTCCCAAATCAATTTAGGTACCAAAAAGAATCCCAAATCATTGATGATAAGGCAACTCAACATAAGCCAGCCCCACCAAATAACAAAGGAACAAAATCTCTCATCATCAACTAGAAATGTTGGTCTAAAAAGAGTGAGCCATTAGACGATGAGAAAGATAATAAACTCTTCTAAGAAGATGAATATTTCCCAACCAATGAAGAGCAATTAATCCTAGATCTCCAAAATAATGGTGATTCTAATATAATGCAAGTTGAAGTAGATTGTATGGTCAGTACACATATACAAAATAAAAATGTGGCACCTAAATGTCAAAATAAGCAAGGACACTAAGAAAACCTAAATCATTAACAACCTGGAGCTGAAACTCAAGTAGAGGTCAAGGTAACTGAAGAGCTAGCCCACATTGTAACAAGATTACAATGATAAATGGGTTCTTAACTCCAACAAAGAGACCAAGAAATTATCCAACTCAACAACCGCCTCAATGAAATGAGCTGGCTAATGAAAGAGTTGTTTGGTCAACTTAATCTGATAGCAACTGCAACACAACAAGTATCTTCGAGAAATCTTCCAAAGATATTCAATCTAAAAGCTAAAATTAGGGGTATAAAAAATGTTACGCCTAACTTTCCAACAACTTCAACACAAAAGCAAGAAGCCCTAGGAGAATCTACACCAAATACCTATCAAGAGGCTAACGTTATCACTAAATCTCAAGTAAAAGATCTCTTCAGCCAGAAAGTCAAAGTAGTTATTTCTTCAAAAATGACTGAACACCTAGTCAAAAAAGGCCGATCATACCTAATCAAATATGATCAAGTACCATATCGTAAAAGATACATTATGCCAAAATTCAACACTTTTTTAAGAATAAAAAATCCATCGCAACATTTAGCCTAGTTCAAACCCTTATGTGGAAACACTAGAAGGAATGCTGCCTTGCTTGTATGATAATTCATTAGCAGCCTTACCAACATAGTTTTCAAATGGTATGCTAAGTTACCCAATAACTTAGTAAAAATCTTCACCGAGCTAGAAACACTCTTCATTAAGAGATTTATAAGAGAAACCAAGAAAGTAATGATAGCATATCTCACCTTGGAAAAGAGAAGGAAAGATGACAGTGTTACCAAATACATTATAAGATGGAGAAATCTAAGCATGAAATGTGATCAGCAGCTCAAAGAGTAGAACTCATTATGGGGAATATTGATGATCAAATGGCTCCATATCTAGCCATGGATAAGATTAACACATTCCAAGAATTATTAGATTATGTAGGCTATGGAGAAAATTTAGGTCACCACATAGAGTTTAGGAATTTCTTATTTGCATGATCAAATGCGTCATTAAGAAATAAACATATTATCTCAGAAGATAACATGTTATTCGAAAATGGATTTGATCATTTAATAAAAGACTCCTAAGGCAAATTGGTCTTTCATATACCAGATATTTTTCCCCTAAACAACATGGAAGGTAGAATATGGTTTAATTTAAATTAGGTTCAAGGTTCCCTATAGAGGTAAGACCCTATAGTTAATTACGTCTTAAGAAGGGTCTCTTAATAAGAATACTCTCTATTAAATAAATGAGTTATTATTTCTAAAGATTTCTAAGTTGGTTTTCAAAGGATTGATCTTTTTTTGAAATTTTAAATGGGAATAGTTCAAACTAGAGAGAGTTATTTTGGAGGCCTAATGGTATGAAGTAGGAAATGCCTATTGATATTAGGATGTCTAGTAGGCATTTCAACTATCATATAATTGGAATTTAAATTTTTGAATTTAATTTAGATTTTGAGTTAAAATTTTCTTAGAAGTCTAGGACTTAGATTCTAGTAGCACAAGACTGCAGAAATGCCTAGGGTTGAAGACTTATTCTTAAAAAGGATGCTTCAAAACCTAGTTTACAAGTGCTTTTGACACATGCTTGATGCTCGACCTAGTTTTACTTTTGGGAATTATCAGTCATTCCTCTCACTTGAGGAAACTAACCTATCCCTAACTCTTCAAGATGTACAATCCACCTGGAGAGGGCTGCCAGCTAACACCACCTAAGCGCATTTCAAATTCATGATGCTAAGTCTCATAGATGCAATATGGTTGGGTTGTTTCATTTTTAAGAAAAGAATCTATAAACCTAGACTCACTTCTTAATCCCTAGAATCATGTAGGTTATGAAATGCATCTAACTAATGCACATTTTTTAGATTTTCAAATGTTTTGATTCAAGATTCTTTTAAGTTCTTGGGTATGCATTTTTATTTCTAATGCCATGCAATTAGAAATGGTTATGGGCCAAATCAATATAAAAGGCAAGCTTCCCCAAGAAGGTGGTCATCCTCACAGTTCAAATTCCCCTTATGTGAAATGGGAGAAGTTGTCCAATTCAAGGATTAGATCAATAAGATTTCATGGTTTTAAAACTTGATTGTTTCTAATTGATTTTATATTTTGCCTAAGGCTTTCATTTATGTGAGGTTTAAAGTTTTCTTTAGTTTTTCCTATGAGCCTAATCATCCAGGCATTCAATCATAAGGAAGCACAACACAAAAAGAAACCTAGAAAAGCAAGTTGATTTTATTATGCGCCAAAAATAAATCAAGCCAATTTAATTTAAGAACAAGGCTAATGCGGCTGGGTACCACTGTACACCTAGAAAGAAAAGGTAAATGTGTAGCCGAGCTCTGCCCTTATACAGCTCGGCCTAGAATTATAAGTCGAGATCTGTGGGTCTTCTTTCTAGGATAGCTTCCTTCCTCAAGGACATCCATTAGGCTTCATAGGGGACCATTGCACCTACCTTCTGGTAGGGTCAGCTCCAGTTAATCCTAGACCCCATAGAACCTAACCTAATTCTAAGCTTAAATTTACATTTTTATTTCAAAATTAATTCCTAAGCCCTGTAAAATAAATTTTAGGAAATACAAATAGCACACAATAGTTATATTTCATAAACATATGGACATAGCATTAGTTGCTTGACAAGCCCACCTGTCATATGGGCTATGCTTAAGGATTTAAGCATACATGCAACAAATTGCATTTTTTAATTTTATTTATGACAGCAATCCTTTCTAGCATAGCCCCCTATAGAAGACAATGTTAGATCTAGAAAGAACATCCTACCATCCAATCTAACAAGCAAATAATCCTAGACATGCAGTCTAAAGTAGTACACCACAAAGACATATGAAGCACATCATATCAGAACACATCACAAGGAATCATAAAGAATCACAGAACGGCCTAACCTAAGTCTAGGGTCTGTGAACTAATGATCTAGTGTATGAAGAGAATAGGCTTGTGTAGCAAGACTTTGCTAGGCCTCTTTAGTTTAAGTTTTAAGTTTGAGTTTGAGTTTGTTTGAATTTTACTTTTGGGTGGTATCAATTCAAATGATTTAATGATTTATTTTCATTTCTAGGTTTTCTTTTATTTAGTTAAAGTGATGTATAAGTTTTCAAGAATGAAGAGTAGAATGGATTCCATTTTTGGATGGAACTCACCCTATTCTACATCTTAACTCTTAATGAAATGAAGTCTTCATCCTAAGATGAAGATCCATCCCAAAAGTCTAACTAAGATCCTTAAGTATCTTAATTAATCCTTTTGATTTCATTTATTGTGTTTGAATTTGGATTGATACTTTTCTTTGAAAATTTAATTTGATTTTTATTCTTGGTTTTAATTTTATTTGATTAAACTATTTCATTTAATTTTATTTGAATTGGTTCATTTAATTTAATTTATTTCATTTGTTTTATTTGATTTAGTTTGATTTGGTGTTTTGACTGTGGTTTGTTTCATTTGTATTAATGTTTTAGATTAAGTTATGTTGGTTTCATCTAGTTTGATTCATGTTAACTTAGAGTATTTAGGTTAAGGTTTAATTTCATTTGATTTAGTTTAGGTTGTTTAATTATGAATTTATTAACTTAAGGTTTACTTACTCTTAATATGATTTATTAATTTCATTAATCTTTAAGTATGTAATTGATTACGTTCTTTGAGTTGGGATGTTTGAAAACCTTTCTAAGAGTCTTTGATGCTTGATTGAAATTAGTTCAAGTTGTTTCATGATTTAATGGATTAATGAATTTTCTTTATTAATTATTGCATTAATATTGATCTAGAGATCTGGAAAATCAATAATTCCCAATCCAAAGATCAAATGGATTTGAAATTTCTATGGCAAGTGGGGTTCCATGCCAATTTCATGTTTCCAAAGTTTCATCTTGATTAGATTCATAATTAGGGTGTAATTAAAGTTTTTATTATTTTATTAAAACCCCAATTAAGCTTAATTTAATGAAAGTTACTTAGGTATTTCATTTTTCATTGATTCTTCTCTGAAAGGTATTTCCAAAGAGAGTTCATTCCTAATTTTTGGACATTTGGTTGATTTATTGTGATTTATTAAGTTTGGATGAGTTTCATTAGTGTTTTAATGTTTATTATGGTTCATTAAGTTGATTTAAGATTATTTAATTCATTTTCATTAATTTTTTATTTTATATTAATTTATTTATTTAAAATAGAGGTTTTGGATTTGAAATTTTATTTCTGATGAATTACATTGCAATAATTGATGAAACTTTTTGCTAAGGTGTGTTTTAACATCAATTTTAGTTTCCTGAAGTTTTAGTTTAATTAATTAATGGTTTGAGATTAATTAATATTTAATTGATTTCCATTAAACTCAAATTAAGGCTAAAATACCCTAAATTAATTGGGAATTTTAATTTTAATGGATTCCTCTCATCAAGATGAATCCATTGAGCCCAAGTTTGCATTTTTTTTTGGATTTATATTTATTATTTTATAAATTTATAAATTTTTTCTGATTTTAAATTTATTTTTAATTAATTCTAAAGGTGAATAGCTATTTTGTAATGGCAGGCTGACATGGAAGCCGCTGTGGTGCCTCCGTCGTATAACGCAGTGCGAGCGGGCCACACAGTTCCCACGTGGCATCTCCATCAAAAGCGGTACCATGCGGGATAATCCTCGACCGTAGGATCAAAGATCGGATGGTCTTGAGTGATCCACAATGTCCTTAACGGATTAAATCAAACCGTCCACTTAAATCAAAGATGTATGTTACTAATATAAGGATCAGACAATCCTAATTCAATCTGGTATTTTGTCGACGAGAAATGGACGCCGTCCATCTTTTTGGCCTAATCGTTAGTGATCGCTAGTGATTTTCACCATGATTTCAATGCCAAATTGATAAGTGATCGATTTAGGACCTATCTATATGGCTTGATCCACTTAGTGATAAAATTTCTTTTGAAAAGGACCAAAATTGATGTCTTAGAGGCTTGGTGAGGGAACGTACCTTGATTCTGGTGATCACCAATGATGGAATCGACTCCATTAGCTTTATTTCGACTTGATGAAGGTTTGGGTGAAGTTTGATGGCTTGCCTCCCCATGGATTGATCTATAGACCAACGTTGGTTTAATTTTTCAGTGGTCAATGGAGAGGGGTCAGGGTGATGATT
Source organism: Cymbidium sinense (assembly GCA_021442155.1). Classification (NCBI taxonomy): domain Eukaryota; kingdom Viridiplantae; phylum Streptophyta; class Magnoliopsida; order Asparagales; family Orchidaceae; genus Cymbidium; species Cymbidium sinense. The sequence goes on from CM038231.1 coordinate 64,797,546, forward strand.
AGTTTGAGCTCGCCCATACCTCTAGAAGGTATTGGAACCTTTAATTTGATGAGAGAGACTCCCCTTTGGATTTCACCATTAAAGAGGCTTGGTTGGCATTCATTCGCTGGCGTGCCAGCGATGAGAGTCCGGGGGAAGGGTCCCCTCCTTCATCTCTTTCCTTGGTGGACATTTTGGAATGAAAAGAGAGAGGGAATAGGCTCCCCCTCCCTTCTTTCCATGGATGGCCGAGAACTTGCTTCTTTGGTTTCTTGGTGGCCGAAATCCGGCCACCAACGGCAGCAAGGCCGACTAAGGTGTGGATTCAATCCTCTTTGCCCTTGTGAGTAAGCTTGGATGATCACATGATAGGGAAGATGGCATTAGCCTCTTTCTTTCTTTGGCCGAGCATGCCCCCCCTTCTTTCTTCTTCCTTCTTCTTTTTCTTCTTCTTCTCTTTGGCTTCCTCCCATTGGAGAAAAGTAAATTGCCTTTTTCTTTGGCTTGGTGGCCTTTAATTAATGGTATCCATGCTCTTAATAGGTCATCAATCTACGATTACTTGGAGAAAGCCAAGTCATTTTCATGATGAAAGGAGATGAATTTTTTCTTTGGTCAAAGATTTCCACTCCCTCCCTTGGTTTAATTTTCTATTTGATTTTGGCTTTAGGCATCATTTATTAGAATCCTTAGACTAATATGTGGCTGTAAACATCAAACTCAATATGAGTTTAAGTTCAAGTTTAAACCCATTTGACTTAGATTGGAAAGTTGAATCCAAACAAAGTATTTGAATTCAAAATGTATAGATTTGAATTTAATTCTCTTTAATTTTGGATTCAATCATTTTCAATTGATGATTGATTGAATTTTGATTTGATTAATTCATTTAATTTTGAATTGATTTTGAATTTCATTTCATTTTAACCCATTTGAACCTAAATGGGTTAAGTTTGGTTCGAATTGGGTTCAAATGACCAATTTGACTTAATTGGATTGGTTTTGGACTCCATTCATGCTTGATCACATGTGTGAAATGATTTGGACTAATTGATTTCATTTAATTTTAATTAATTTCAATTTGAACCCATTTGTCCCAAAGTGGCTTAATGGGTTACGCTTGGGTTTCATTTGGGTCAAATGACCAATTTGACAAAATTACACCCAATGGTGGGTTGGATTATGTTTGTATCATTTTCAACTAATTTTGAATAATCAAATTGAATTAATTTCAATTTTATTTGGGTTTGAACCCAATAAGATCCAATTAGATTCTTTTAGACTAAGTGGTCTAATTAACCCAAATTAAGACCTAAATGAATTATGATTTCTTTATATTTGTGATTGATCATGTTTATTTGGCCATTTGGAACATTTTGAATGATTTAATTTGGTCAAATTTATGATGGGTTGACCTTTGACATGGTGGGACCAACCTAAGTCAAACATATGTCAAATAGATTGACTAGATTTGACTTTGGATTTTTTTTCTTGTTTTAATTTAATTTATTTGGATTTGGTTTGAGTTAATCCAAATTAGAAAATTGGGTTGAGTCCACCTAAGCCATTTAGGTTAAATCAAGTAGAAATGCTCAGTGCCAACTACAATAATAGTTCATTTAGAAAAAGAAATCAACTGAAATCACATGATGCAAAGAAATATGATATTAATGCAACATTCACTTTCACAGTTGACAAACCTTGCAACCAGTAATAACCTCACAACAGGCGGCAAAGCTGATAGAATATAAGAAAAAAGAATGAACCATCGAAAAGATGTTTAAGCATTACTCATTTAAAAGAGAATGTACTACTAAAATTCATACACATGCCCTAAATTGGAATTATAATTGCCAGAGCCATGACGTCCAAACCAAGTAGACAATGTTGATTTCAACTATTGTACATTTTATAAGCTCAAAAGTCATCTAATTGAAGATTATTTTATCTTCAAGGATTGGGTAGAAAAGAGCTATCAAAATGGGAACTCAGCTTATCAGACATAATACTGATACACCCTAAGAAGGAAAAGGTGAAATTTACTACAACACACCCAGTCCAAGATGTAAAAGATAAAATGTTGAGCTAGCTCAAACTCAGTACATAAATGATGCTAAGGGAAAATATCTATAAACACAAAAAAGAAGGTGGTTGTGAGACCTTCATCATAAAAAAGACTAAAAGAATGATTAATATTATTTTAGCCATTGAAGGTATCTGGTGGAAGAATGCTTTATAGCTCAAAATAGATCTTAAAAGTTTCTTCTCTAATATGGAGCAATTTGTTGAATGCAAAGTAGGCAAAAATTGAGCACTCTCCTTCATTAAAGCCCCATAATTCAAAGAAGAATAGGAAATCCAAAAGGCCAATGTATAAAACATAGAAACTAATTGACTCTTTAAAGGAGTACAAACAACCTCCTCGAAGACCAGTTAAGTTAGAAGAATACACGGCCCACCTACCACTTGATATGAAAAATCCTAAATATGAGACTCTAAGGAAGAACTATGCTTTCTCAGAGAAAAGCTCATTAAATGAAAAGTCAAGTCAAGCTCAAAATAATTATGTCTTAAACCAGGCAATAATTCTTAGAGCACTAAAAACTTTCAAAGCTTTTGGTGTTTATTTTTTTGATGTTGGGGAACACCACGTAGATCGTAGGGGATACTTATTGAAGTGATCAGGTATGACATTAAGGTATGATGTACTATCTTGAAAGATTGAGGAATCACCCTACAATGGACCTAATAATTTAATAAGGACTCCTAAGGCATAATGAGTCTTCAAATATACTAGATATTTTTCCCCTACTTTAGATGGAAAAATAAAGTAGGGTTTAAATTAAGATGGGTTTTTAAGTTCCATATGAAGGCAAGCCTTCATAGTTAATTATATCTTAAGAAATGAAATTCCCTCAATTATTATCTCCAAATATTTTAAGGTTAGACTATCAAAGGATTGGTTATGTTTGGAAAATCCAGTGGGAGAGACCCAGTAAAATACTTACTTTTGGAATCCAAAAGGAAGAAGTAAGAAATGCACATGATATTAGAAAACCTAGTGAGCATTCCAACCCATCCTATGGTGGGGATTTATACATTTGAAAGTGAAGAGATTTATTTATTTGAGATGAATTTTTATTAGATTGCTTGGGCTTATGATCCACCAACACAAGGTTGTGAAAATGCCTAAGAGATGAGGACTTATGCTTGTAGCCTAAAGGAAACTTCTATCTCAGATCCTAAATTTAAGGAAAAGCTAAAGGATGAGCTAAATCTAAGCAAAAGATGGACATAATGGTTCACCTCTACAAGAGAGGTTAAACCATTTGACTTCTGTACTTATAATCACCTGGAGTGGCCATCAGCTAACACCTCCTATGATTCAAAACTATATAGTCTAATCTTATGAATTGCAAGATAGCTAGGGTATTTATTTAATTGGAAAGAGACTAAAGTTCTTAACCCACTCTATAAGAGACTAGAGCATGAGTGGTATGAGCATATGACTTAGTCTACAAATGCAAACTCTTTTTAAATTTTATTTTATTTTGACACGATATTTTAGACAAAGGCTTGGGATTTCTTTTTGCCTAAATGCATGATGAAAATTGATTGCTGGCTAAATCAAAAGAGAGAGGGTGAAGCTTCATCAAGAGGGGTTGCTCTCATAGGTCAAGCGATCCCTATAATGTAAGGACAGAGGCCCTCATTTTTAGCAAGAGTGATAGAATATGCTTGCATGATGTGAGACATATAAGATATAGATAAGGAGTTGTTAAATCTTTTAATTATCTTAATTATAACCTAAGCTTTATGATGAGGTTGTAAGTTTTTTAAATCTTTAATTATGAGTTATTAGTTGGATAGAAATTTTGTGTTATCTTAAGAGCCTATCGTATCCAGGCAACACATTAAAGCATAAAACATTAAGAAATTATAAAAAGGAGGCAATCCTATTATGCACTCTAAACAAATCATCAATCAATTTTATAGACTATTGCAAAAGAATAAGAGGTCAGTGCAGTTGGGTATCGACATACATCTTGAAAAGAGAAAAGATGGGTAGTCGATCTCTACCCTTATACAACCAAGAATATAAAATAATAATTATAATTAGAATGAACGCATGCTACGGGGGTAATCACTTCTTTATTCTTCTATCTTTATGTCTTTCATTTTGATTTAATTATGCTCCTTCTTTAATTTGGTTGTATTTGCTTCATAAGCATCACAAGGCACCCTAGGATAAAGCCTTCTAGCCACTGCTCATCCTAATCCCCCATAACACTAATCCTAATCCTATTGCAAAAATTACTTTACATATAGAAAAATTAAATCTAACTACACCTATAAAATAGAAGTTAGCTAAATATACATACAATCCCAAGCAATTATCTTAATAATTTGGACTTAGCACCCTATACATGGGTAACCAAGCCCACCTGTCCTAACTTGAATTATGCTTAAGGGTTTAAGCAACCTATAAAGAGAACATTCATATTTATTTTTAAGCAACCGCTTAAGTATAACCTTCTGCAAAAAATATTATTAGGCTAAGAGTGACCTAACATCCAGTCTACGAAGCATACACCCTAACATCCAGTCTAAAATATTACATCACAAAATAAAACATACATCATAACATACACCGCTCTAACTTAGAGCTAGAAGTGGTAACTTAGTTCTAATGTGTGTGCTAAGGCTTCATGTGGTATGTCTGAACTAAGCATTAGAGTTATGCTTTTCTAAGTGTGGAAGAATTTAATTTAACATAAATGTTGGTTTCATTTCAAGTTATTTAGTTGATTTGTAAATTTTAATTTACATTTTACTTGGTTCCATTTGACTTAAACTTAGTACCTAAGTGTTATAAAGAGAAGAAAGAGGCTTAACCTCTTTCATCCCCACCTTAAGCGACTTTCTAAGGCATATTTTAAGTTTTATTTAGTGAATGGCTTATTAAATATGTTTATTAATCTTAAGTTTAGGTTAACCTTAAATAATCCTATTCAATGTGAAATGCATCTTAGGATTAATATAATTGAATTACTATCACATGACATATATCAAGTCATTCATTTCCATCACATATAACATGCATATAACTTTAACACTTAGCATATCTATACATACCATGCATTTTTTGCACATTTAAATGATGATGAATGCATATATTTGGATTTTATTTTTTTAGTTAATCAAATTATTTATACATGTAGGTTAAAGCTCTATCCAAATTCTAATGCAAAAATACATAAGGATGAAATCAAATAAGTACGTGCCATTATTAACTAGGGAAGTGAGGTAATCAAATGACCTCCTTGGGGCTACTTAAAGCCTTGTATTCCCGAGATATCCAGACTATATACTTATTAACATTCAAACCTATGTAAGTTTATATGTGAATCACAAGAAAGAGAGCACTAACTTACATTTGTAATGTATGCTAATGACTTAGATGATTATGGATGATGTAATTTTAATAACAAAAGGGGATTTTCATCTTTTAATTGAGCACACATACACATGTATGAAAGATGTAAGCAAGTACATGCCATTATTAACCAGGAAAGTGAGGTAATCAAATAATCTCTATGGGGTTACTTAAAGCCTCGTATTCTTGGGATGTCTATACTAAACACTTTCTATCTTAAATACATATAAATGTATACACAATTATAAGGATGAAAATTGTGCAAAGATTGTACTTTCTTAGTTGAATTATTTATGCATATGAATTAAAGCTCTATCCAAACTTTAATACCAAAATACATAAGAATAAAATCAAATAAGTACATGTCATTGTTAACCAAAGAAGTGAGTTAATCAAATGACCTCCTTGGAGCTACTTAAAGTCTCGTATTCTCAAGATGTCAAGACTATATGCTTATTAACATTCAAATCTATGTAAATCTATATATAAACATAAGAAAGAGAGCTTCATTTCACATACTTAAGCTATAAGGACATGCAAATCCTATATGTATTCATAATTATCATAACTCCACATATTATTATCAATTTATAAAGTTTGGAAATAGATTTCAATTTATTAGTGATAATAGCCACACATATAATTAAGTTAAGTCAACACATGCAAGCCTACATAAATAAAATATATTTGATTCATTTAGATTTAAAAACATGAATGCATGGATTCATATGGCATACAACATTTAGAGTGATTGGAAAGGAATTACTAAATATAAACACATGGTTCATTTAAACGCATTAATTCCTAAGGACAATCAAATCAAATAAAATTATTTAAAGAAAGCCAAAGCTCATTATTAATTTGATTTTGGATTTGAGATGAACTTAAAGAGGAGAGAAATTATTTACTATTTTAACCCCATCTATGTTGGTAATCTTAATTAGTTCAAGGCAAGATAATTAAATGAATTTTATGAATTAATTAAGTTGAAATATTAACTAAATCACTTAATTACCCTTTCTTATGCTTCTTTAATTTGATTAATCATTTAATCATGAGCTACAAATGAAATGAACATGTGAGAAAATTAAATTGTAATGCTCTTAAAGGACCTAATTCAATTGGCTCATAATTAAGGATTAATTAAATCAAAGAATATAATTAACTACTTTTATGATTTTCCCACACTTACGGGTCAATCATAATTTCCTTAAGGGTCTTTATGTTTTTAAACAAATAAAGAGGAACTCTTAATTTCATTGTTAATTATCTAATATGATTTTTATTTTAATTTGATTTAATTCATTCATTTAATTAATTAATTAATCACTTAACTAATTTCTACCTTAATTAATTCTCTTAAAAATGAGATAGATTTAGGTAAGAGATTAACAAGGAGGCCCTAATCCCATTCTCTCATCCATTCACTGTCAAATAGTGATTAAGAAGCCTAAATTAATCAAATCTTGATGTTTTGAGGTTTAATTAATCACCTAATTAATTAAAGAAGGTAATTAAGATTTGAATCAATAATTTCCCCCAATTACTAAGCAATAAATTCCTATAAAATTATAGGAAGTAGGGGTCATCCCATTAAATGGACACACAAAGTTTAGAATCATTTGTCCAAGTAATTAGGGCTTAATTGAGCTAATTAAGTTTATAATCAAACTCTAATTAAGTATTAATTATTACTCAAAACCAAATGAAAATAGTTTTAATTAATTCTCCTCTAAATTATCTTTAAAATGAATATTTGTTTGTATTTGTTTGATTTTTTTATGATTTATTATGATTTTCCAAAATTTAAGCCATTAAATGGATTAATTAAGCCTTAATTAAGCCTAATCCTATCAGCACCATGCGGAGCGCTGATGTGGCATGCTTTCCACATGCGCTGTAGGATTGGTTACTTAAATAGGTCTGAGTCAGTGTTGATGTGGTTAGCGGCAGACGCAGTTTCATACCCGTCATCTGATCTAAGATTTGACAATGAAGATTAAACCCGCGGTCCTTAAGGGCTTAAATCAAAATTAACTAGCGAATTAATCATGTCCATCCATTCCGATCATGCAGAACAGATAGTGCATGATCCATCATCTCTCGCATGATAGAAAACAGACACTGTCCGCCTTCCATCACCTAATCTGAGCTCATCAGTGCTCGAATGGCTTGGGATTAATCCCACACCTTCACAAGGAGAATCCTAAGAGATCTAACGGTTGGATTTGTGCACAATAAACATTCACTTCAAAAAGGCCCAAATAAATTTGGAAAATCTTGGTTTAATAGAATAGTACCTCACCGAAGATCAAGATCGATGGCAAACTAACCAAGGTACCTTCGCCTTGATGAGGTGAAGCCTTGAGAAGATGGTGCGATGCCTCCCTGCCAATTGCTCTGTGGACCAAGAACCATTGTGAAGCTCACCAGAGTTGGTCTAGGAGATACTTTTGGTGATCAGAGAACTCGAGAAAATATTAGTTTCACCTCGTCAAAGCTTGGTGAATGTGTGTGTGAAGTTAATTTGAATAGGGTTGAGTTTTTAAGAGGATGGACAGAATGGGAGCTTGTCTTATCTCAGGTTGGTGTTTTTCGGTGACAGGAAGGCTTGGAAAGCTTAGGAAGGGCTCTGGGGAAGGCATCTCTCGCTATTAGGGTTCACTCAATTCTTGGTCTCCCAAATTGAATCAAAATGAGGGGGGTATACCCCCTCCTCCCATGGATCAGATGGCCTTGATCCATCTGGAATTTTGTGGTCATTTGGATGCCGCAAGTGGTATTGGTTGGAAGAGAGATACTGAGGAAGCTCAGCTTGAGTGGTTGAGGATGAGGAAGTGGCTGCCATGAGAGGAGAGTGGATTTCATTGGGTTTCTAGGTGCTCCAATCAGCTTGTAGGGGTGAACTCACCTCCACTTGGTTCAAACCCATCCCAATCACCTTTAGGTTAGGTGAGCCAATGTCCTCCTTACCTAGGTGGAGGTTTAGTAGGCTGCCATGTGGATGGGGAATGGGTTTAGCCATTCAAATGGGGTATTTATCTTATGTGGTGGCCTTGACCCATTAGAATTTGGGTCAAATTTGGTTGGGTTTGGTTTGGGCTAGCCCAAGGTGAGCTAAGGATGGGTCATGTCAAATTTTATTGGGTTTGGCATTGATTTGAGTGGGTTTGGCTCAATTTGACCCATGTAGGTCAAATTGGGCTGGGATGGGTCAAATTGGGTCAAACCAAGGCTTGGGTCAAGTTCAAATGAGCATTTGAAATATTTTGGTGCAATTGGTTTGGTTCAATTTAATTTAGGTTTGGATTTGGCTCATTTGAGTTCAAATGGGTCAAATGGATCAAGTTGACCAATTTGGCCAAATTGGCCAAATTAGCTTGAGTTAGGCATTAGTTCATGTTTGATTGATCAATTGAAGATGATTGAAGTCTTTGGTTTCAAACAATTTGGATTTGAGGATCATTTAGGCCAAATTGACCATTTAGGTCAATTTGGGCTAAATAGGTCAATTGAGTTCAATTGGTCAAATTCACTTCAATCAAGGCTTTGATCATGTTTAGATAATTTGAAATTAACTTGAGCCATTGGTTGCAATTGATTTGGATTATATTTTTATTTGACCCAATTTGGTCTTTTAGGTCAAGTTGGGTTAACTTGGGTCAAAGAGCCAATTAGGCTAGGTTTAGCTCCATTGATGGTCAAGTCATATTCAAGAGTTGATTTTAGGTTGATGTGAATACTGGTTTCAATTAATTTAGCTTAGGTTAAGATTTGGCTAGTTTCATTTATGTTGGTTAAGTGGGCTAACTTAGTCAAATGACCAAGTTGACTTGATTTGACCTAATTGATGGCAATTGATCAATCAAGGATGATCAACAATCATCATAGGAGATATTGGATGGTTTGACTCAATCCAATTTTGGTTGGATTGAAGTTTGGCTCAAATAGGTCCTTTAGATTACTTTAAGTCAAGTGAGCCTAAATGGGCCAATTGATTTTGGGTTGAATTGAGTTGAGTTGAGTTCAATATGTGATTTGGAATTGATTTGAGGTTTTGATTGCAATTAATCTGGGTTCAAATGGATTTTGGCTCATTTGGGTATTTTGGGTCATATGGGTTAACTTGGTTGGATTGAATTGATTTTGGTTTGGCATGGCTTAATTGTAGATTATAGATTTTGGTTTGGAATGGTAATTGAAAGATTGAATTGATTCATGAGAAAATCAATTAAGCTTAGAATTCAGATTGAAAAGGATTTGACTAAGTCCATAGGATCAGGTCATGGACTTAGGTTTTTGATTTGGAGTTTGGATTTGATTTGAAGATTTAGAGTTTGGATTTGATTTGAGGATTTAGATTTAATTTTGGTTTGGATTTGATCATGAATTTAATTTAGTTGGAGGATTGAATCAAAAGGAAAAGCTTCTTTTAATAAGAATAGTTGGTGGTGGAGTCAGAGTGTGCAAGAAAAGATAAGAAATAAGAAGCATTGTTATAAAACTTGGTTTAGATGTAAAATTGAGAATTGGGAAAGATATAAAGTCTGTAGAGATTCTAAGAAAGCAATATATGATGCAAAAAATTTAGCTTTTAGTGATTTATACAATAGATTAGATACCAAAGAAGGTGAAAGATGTATGTATAAGTTAGTCAAGCAAAGAGATAGAAGTAAAGACATAGTTCAAGTGAGGGGTATTAAGGATGAAAATAATAAAGTGCTTCTCTTAGACAAAGATATTGAAAATAGGTGGATGAGATATTCGATAAACTTTTCAATGAAGGATCAAAGTACGATTGATTTTAGCAACCTTAATACCTAAACAAAATAGAGAATTTCATTTCTATCGTCATATTAGTAAATCTGAAGTTAGTGAAGCTTTAAAGAAAATGAAATGTGGAAAAGCGAGGACGGATAATATTCCAATAGATGTGGAAATGTTTAGGAGATCAAGGAATTTTTTGGCTTACAAATCTTTTTAATGTTATTTTAAAGACTAAAAAGATGCAAGATGAGTGGAGAAAGAGTCTATTGGTTCCTATATTTAAGAATAAAGGTGATGCACAAGAGTGCACAAATTATAGAGGAATTAAGTTAATGTGCCATACATTAAAATTATGGGAGAGAGTAATTGAGCATAGGTTATGATGTGATACAGAAGTTTCTCACAATCAGTTTGGTTTCATGGGTAGATCTACTATGGATGTTACATTTGTTAAGAGGTTTAGAGAAGCATAGAGAAAGTAATAAGGATCTACATATGATATTTATTGATTTATAGAAAGCTTATGATAAAGTCTCAAGAGATGTTCTTTGGAGAGTTTTAGAACAAAAAGGAGTTAATATTGGTTATATTCAAGTCATTAAGGATATGTATACTAGACATTACTTGTGTCCAAACACAAGGAGGATTGACAAAATATTTTCCTATTTGGTTGGATTACATCAAGGATCAACATTAAGCCCTTATCTTTTTTACTTTAGTTATGGATGTTCTTACGAGGCATTTACAAGAAGATGTACCTTGGTGAATGCTTTTCGATGACATTCTTCTTGTTGATAAGACTAGAGAGGGAGTCCAAGAAACTTGAATTATGGAGGTCAACTTTAGAGTCTAAAGGTTTTCGTTTAAGTAGATCTAAAAGCGAATATATGGAGTGTAATTTTAGTTGTAGAAGTTTTAGTGAGTGTTGTGACTTTAGGTGATCAAGTCATTAATAAGAGCGATTGAGATATATTTAGGCTCTATTGTTCAAAATGATGGTGAAATAGATGGAGATGTTATTAGTAGAATTCAAGTTGGATGGTTGAAGTGGAGGAATATCCGCCTATTATGTGATAGAAAAGTTCCACTTAAACTTAAGGAAAAATTTTATAAGATGGTGGTAAGACCAATGACTTATGGTGCGAATGTTGGCCAATAAAAGAGAAGCATAAGACTAAGTTAAGTGTTACGAGATGAGGATGCTTAGGTGGATGAGTGGCTTTACTCGAGAGATAGAATGCAAAATGAGTATGTTTGGGAAAAAGTTGGAGTAGCTCCAGTGGTAGATAAGATTAGGGAGAGTCACCTTAGATGGTTTGGCCACATAAAGTGTCGACCGTCCGATGACCCGATTAGGAGAGTAGATGCATTAGATTTGCCTTATGTTAAGAAAGGTAGAGGTAGACCTAAAAAGACTTGGTTAAGATGTATAAAAAATGATCTTAGTATACTTGAATTAAATGAGAATTTGACACATAATAGGACACAATGGAGACAAAGGATTCATGTAGCCGACCCCACCTAGTGGGATTAAGGCTTGTTGTTGTTGTTGTTGATTGAATTGATTTATAAGAAATTCAACTGGATTTGATTTGGATTGAAGGGTAATTTAGCTAAGTCCATAGAGTTAAGTCATGGGCTTATGTTTGGTCTGATTGAATTAATTTGATCTTGGTTTGCTTTAAAATTCAATTATGTGGATTTGAGATTTGATTGAGTTTGGAAAAATTGAATTTAAGGTTATGTTTAAGCTAAAGAGGTAGGCATGGATCGGTTAGTTGTAGGGTAGGTGAGTTTCCCTAAGTCCTAAGGCATAGCCTAATCTTATGATTAACCTTTATAAGTCTATAAGCTTAGGTTAAGTGTTCACCTAATCACTAGAAGTGTCTTAGAACTAAGGAGCTCTTAGTGACAAGAAGACTCCTATTTCTATGATGGGAAGATTGAATCCTCACTTCAAAAGTGAGGATAATAAGCTCGAAAGAAGCACATAATTCAGAGACTTCTTCTGATAAAGAAAATAAGACAGAAGAAGTGACCCAAGTCTAGTTAAAGATTGGAAAACAAATTTCTCCACCTCCACAAATGAAAGCCAATGATAAAAGAAAAGAAATTTAAATTAATAAAAATTCTTTACCCCCATCACCGACTAAACCTCAAAAGTCTACCGAAATAGGAGTAGACTATAATGTTCTATCACATTTATGCAAGCTCTGTGCTTTAATAAGTATCAATGATATTCTCATGTTGTCCAAAGATATACAAGAGACATTAATCAAAGCCTTGCAAAATTTAGAATAATATGAAGCATTATTCACTGAAGAGAAGATGAAAGAGGACTTAACCTCTCAAAAGTCAGCAACCATCACATTCAATAAGAATAACTTACTATTAGGGACAACTGAACATAATCAGCCCCTTTATGTTATAGCTGGAAGTAAATTTGTCCAAATAAAAATGATATTAATTGATCCAAGCACTTTAGTCAATCTCATAATAGTTAAATTGCAATGAGCACTAGCTTTAGATTCTTACTACATGGATAAAGGAATAGTATTCTTACAAAGATTCAATGAATAAGGACAACAAACCTTAGAGTGTCTTGTTCTATCTATATGCTTTGGGAAATTATACACAGAAGCTAAATTTCATGTGATCGAAGCCTAAGTCATTTACAAAGCACTCATTGGTAGGCTGTGGATTCATGAATATGACATTATGCCTTCAACTCTTCATTAATGTATGAAGTATATTCAAAATGGTGAAGAGCATCGAATTAATGGAGACATGAATTCATTATTGATACATGAAATCAAGATCTATGATGATTCCAAGTACTTCATGCCAGTAGGGGAAGTTAAATTCCAAAAGCAAGTGGCTCCACTTATCAAACTAATGATAAAAGGTGATAATTCAAAAGGTATAAGTACCATTGAATCAAAGCAACCCAAGGTAATTCTCTGCCTTGGCAGTGATACTGAAGATGATGAAGATGAGTTAGTTACCAACCTAAGAAAGATTCAGCTAACTAGCTAACCAAAGGATAAAAAATCCTAGTTTAAGGTGGCAAAATAATTAGAGGAAACTCATGTTTCTCTAATAAGGGTACATGAATCCTAAGTCTCCAATAAGGCTATGAGAATAAATATAGAGCCAAAGGCATTTATAAAAGCCCTAATAGCTTCAAGAAATGAGGAAATAGAATAGCTGAAACTTTTTATGTTCCTCCTAGAAGAGGCTATAATGATCATAGGATTCTCTTCTATAAGACAAAAGAACAAACCCCAAATCCCACACAAATGGTGTTGGATGAAGACAATTTTGAGGAAGAAGATATTTCAATGATGATTCCTCAATACTTCTCACTAGTTCTAAAGAAATTACTTAAAAATAACGTTCAACCTATACAATTAAGCATTCAAGCTTAGTTATTTAAGAGGCTCTGGGAGAGGGATAATACCCAAAATCCCATAGGATATGGGAAGTTCACCACATAGGGATTAGGATATACTACCTCGGTATCTCCTTTAATTAGTTCATGCTATACTATAGTAGATAAAAAAAACCCCATGGTGAAAACTATATAGGAACAAAAGAATGTTTCAAATGAGAATATACCTTAACAAGGATTAATTATCAACCTTAAAGAGGCCCCAAAAGAATTCGAGGAAGGAAATCAAGCCACCATTGATGAACTCTAAGAAATTAACCTGGTACTGAAGAAGAGCCTAGACTAACCTTTGTTAGTACTCAACTCACATCAAAAAGATTGGAGGAATTAAAAGTACTTCTTCATGAATACACATATTTCTTTACATGGAATTGTAGTAAAATGCTAGGCCTATTACCAAAAGTAGTTGTACATAAGCTTGCCATTTAAACTGATGTATAGCCTATAAAGCAAACATTAAGACAAATGTAATTAGAAATTGAAGAGTAAGTGATCACTGAAACCAAAAAGCTCATCGAAGCAGGATTTATCTGGGAAGAAAATTATGCTGGTTAGATTTTCAATATTATCCTAGTAAGGAAAAAGAATGGACAAATCCATGTCTGTATTGATTTCAAGGACTTAAACAAAGCATACTAAAAAGATGACTTCCAACTACCCAATGTAGAACTCATGGTTGACAACACATCAAATTATGATATGTTCCCATTCATGGATGGTTCATCAGGCTATAACCAAATTAAAATGACTCTAAAAGATGAAAGCATATGTTCTTTCGCACACCAATTGGCATATATTATTATAAAGTAATGTCATTTGACTTGAAAAATATCAGCACTACATACCAACGGGCAATGAATTGCATCTTCAATGACCTCATACATAGATATGTGGAATGTTATATCAAAGATTTGGTTGTCAAGAGAAAGAAGCAAGGTGAGCACCTAATCGACTTAAGAGTTATATTCGATAGAATTCGAAGTTTCAACTTAGTGATGAATCCATTGAAATGTGCTTTTGGTGTAATTTCAAAAAACAAGTCATGGACTTTATTATGAGCCATATAGGGATTAAAATTGATCCCTTTAAAATAAATACAATAATAAAAATGTTAGCACCTAAAACATTGAAGTAACTACATTCACTTTAGGGCAAATTGGCTTGCATTAGAACGTTTATTTCTAATCTTTTAGGGAGTTGTCAACATTTCTCCCAATTGATGAAAAAAGATACAGCTTTTATGGAATGATGCTTGTCAAGAAGCATTTGATAGCATAAAATAATATATGTTACATCCCCCAATTCTGGCAGCTCCAATAATGGGAAAGCCATTGATATTGTATACGACAGCCTTAGAAAGATCATTGGGAGCTTTGTTAGCTCAGAATAATTAAGAAAGAAAGAAAAATGTCCTATACTATATAAGTTGATATCTCATAGGAGCTAAAATAAAATATTCTCCCATTGAGAAGCAATGTCTAGCTTCGATATTTACTACTCTGAAACTGTGGCACTATATGCTATCGCATAAAATACTTTTCATATCTAAAGTTGACGTCTTATATTTATAATGACTAGACCTACTTAACTTGTCACCTAGATAAATTGGTAGTCCTATTACTTCAATTTGATTTAACATATGTCCAATTAAAGGTTATAAAAGGGCAAGCTCTAACTGACTTCCCATTACCAGCAAACTCTTCAGTCAATGATGAGTTGCCTGATGAATAAATCTTCAAAGTGGAAGAAGCTCAACAACCATCAAAATGGGAACTCTACTTTGATGGGGCTTCATCAATAAAGCCAACTAAGCTACTCGGTTTACCCACAATTGTAACACCATAAGGTAATATTCTTCAATAATCATATAGCCTAACGAAACCTCGAACAAACGATGAGGTCGAATATGAAGCATTAATTATGGGTCCAGAGGTACCAATCAATATGAAAATTAAGAAGCTTCATATTTATGGTGATTCTCAAATCATATTTTGATGAATAATTAGGATGTTAAAGATAAACAATCTTGAATTGGTACTATATCATAAGCATATCTTGGAGCTTTTGAAAGAGATCCCTAAAGTAATAATTACAAGGGTGTCACATCAGGAGAATGGTAAAGCTGATGCATTAGCTAAATTAGCTAAAATGATAGACCTTTAGTGAAAGTCAATTACAATAGTAGTCCAAAGTAGGCTAGCACTGGCACCAACCCTCCTGCAAGCCTTTAAAGTTAAATAAAATCAAAAGATTTCAATAATAATAGAAGAAGATGACTGGCAAGAATGGTTCATCATGTATCTTAAAGGCGGCGGATTACCAAAGGATAAATCAAAGGCTCATGAAATTTCACAAAGAGCTCTATGATATGCTCTTGTGAATGATATATTATATTAGCGATCATTTGACCAAATGTGGTTGCGATACCTAGGACAAAATGAAGCAAATATGGTGATGGTTGAAGTCCATGAAGGGTTGTGTAGTGCACACCAATCTGGTCCTAAAATAAAAATCAAAATCAAATGAATGGGATACTATTGACCCAATATTATTCAAGATTGCATTGAACATACTAAAATATGCCATCAATGTCAAATACATGCAAACACGTTACATCAACCACTTAATAATTTACATCTAGCAGTGGTGTCTTGGCCATTCAAAAATTTGGGAACCGATATAATTAGCCTAATAGATATTCCATCATATGGGGGACATCATTTCATTTTAGTTACTATTGATTACTTCTCCAAATGGGCAAAAGCAATCCCATTAAAAGAAGTTAAAGCAGACAACATGATAAAAATTTGTTGAGATCATATTGTCTATCGATTTGGAGTACCTCGAAGAATTATATCTGATAATGGCACTGCCTTCAAGAATGTCGAAGTCTATCACTTCATTGAAAAATAGAAGATAGATTGGTGATAATTTTCAATATATAATTCAAGAGTCAATGGTCTTGTAGAAGCATTCAACAAAATGTTAACCAAACTTCTCAACAAAATTTTCTCTAAAAATTAAGGGGAATTGAATAATAAATTAATAATAGCCTGGTGGTCATATCATACCACATACAAAATTGCTACACAAGTAACACCATGCTCCCTAGTCATTAAAGCACAAGAAATACTTCCTCTTGAAGCGTCACTTTGTATAACAGTTCAAAATGATCTTTCAATGGAGAAAAGTGTCCAGATATGACTCGAAGAGCTAGAAGCTCTTGATAAAGTGTGACAATAAGCCCAACAAAATCTAGACACATATAGAGCAAGGATGACCCGAGCTCATGAAAGCATGGTTCATCCAAGAAGCTTTAAAGTAGGTGAACTCATGTTGGTTCACAGAAGGCCTATCATTCCACACCAACGTACAAGTGGAAAGTTTGATCCAAACTGGGAAGGACCATATATCATTAAAGAGTATACAAAGGATGTTCTTATCAGCTCACTAAGATAATACCTATGCCCCTCAAAAATGGAGAATATCTCAAAAGATATTATGCATAACTATCAAAAGCATTATGCTTTATAAATACAAGAGTCAAAACTAACACTAAATTAATCATCTAAAGAGATACTCTTCACGGAAAGTATGCAAAGAAAGTACTCATCTCAAAGAAAAAATCCCCTATCAATAGAAGCCAATTTCATAAGCCTTGTAATGCAAGGAAAATACTTTAATAAAAAGAAAATCTCTAATAAAAAAGGGTTAAACTAAGATCCTTCATGTCCAAAGGGACAGGATCTCAATTTAAATCAAATCCACCATGTCCAAAGAGACTAAATCAGATCCATCATGTCCAAAAGGATCGAATCTAAAATTAAATCAGATTCATCATGTCCAAAGGGATCATATCTAAATTTAAATTAGATCCATCATGTCTAAAAGGACCTAATCTAAATTTAAATTAGATCCATCATACCCAAAGAGACCAAATATAAATTTAAATTAGATTCATTATGTCAAAAAGGTCCAAATAAGATCCATCATGTCTAAAGGGACCGAATATAAATTTAAATTACATCCATCATGTCCAAAGGGACTGAATAAGATCCATCATGTCCAAAGGGATCGGATCTAAATTTCAATCAAATATATTATGTCCAAAGAGACTGGATCTAAATTTAAATCAGATCCATCATATCCAAAGGGATCAAATCAGATTCATCATGTCCAAAAAGACTGGATCTAAATTTAAATCAAATCCATCATGCCCAAATGGTTCATATCAAATCCATCAATGCCCAAAAAGGGTCAAATCTAAATCCAAACCTTCGATATTATCATATCCAAAAGGGGCAGGTATAAATATAAACCTAAATTTTATATGTTTAAAGAAGCATTAAATTTAAATATAAATTTAAACTCTTTTAAATCAAAAAAGGTTGAATCAAAGTTCACAAGCACATATCATTAAAAAATTTAGATATTACAGCTTTTCATAATGCCTGTGAGGTATATATGCTTCTCTTATCCAAATTTATTACAGATTAGCAATGATGTTTACCTGGAGATGGCCAGATAATATACCTCCTACAGAGCCTACTGAGGATTGATATGGGCTACTATTGAAGCCCATGATCTACATGGCACAGTCAGGTTGCAGGAGCGACTCTCATGACATCAAGATATGTTGATTGGTAGAAATATTTTTAGGACTCATTTGTTCGATCATCCCACATTATACCTACAAATTGAGAGCTTTCATCAAATCCTTATCCTACTAATTAGGAGATTAATCTACAACTAAGACACAGTCACATTGTTTTATTAGAGAGGGTGGTAAATTGCCTTAATTTTGGGGATCAGGACATACTTCAACCAGTTATAGATACTGCTCCATTTGTAAGCACAGTCAAACCTTTGTGTTATCGTATATTACACCATAAGAAAAAATATTGAGGCCCAAAATGAGTATTTGGATCAACCTTATCAACTGTTAGTGACTATGTACACTGGGTGCGTCATCACGTATAAATACATGGTTACATTCTTGGGAGGGCTGGTGTTTATTATGTAATATATGCATCACTTTTTTACTATAACTGCCTTCAATTTACTTCAATTTAGAGCATAATAGAGCATTGGGATAAGATCACCAATATATATTAGATGGGCTAACATGAAATGATGATTAACTTAGATAACATGATCTAGTAGGTCTCCCTATCAAAGTCATTCCCTATGAGGAGTACGAGACTCTAGATCATGAGCTCTTTTAGCATCCGCGAAGTAGTCAAGATAAGAGACGTAGTCATGTATACTCCCCAGATCTCCATCATGCTCTAACTCACTACCAGAGATTATTCAGAGAGAAGAGATCAAGTCATAGACGATTTGGCACAGTTACTATAGACACATGGTCTGAGAGTTTACTTGATGTAGTAGTATGTTTACCTCATTTGGCACAATTAGAGGAACCGTTTGATATGGGATTTCATTTAGCTAAAATTAGTGCCAGATTTGAGCCAAAAGGAAGAGCCAGTTCTTGATGAATCTTAGCACAAAATGTGAATGAGGAGCAATCTTTAGTGACTTTTACAGCCACTTGGTTATACTATTTCGTATTCATATGATACAGCAGACTTTTTCATCCTTCCACTCTCTTGATGGCTAGCACTTGCTCATGGAAAAAGGATAGCACTAGTGTCAGCATCATTAGTGTACTTATATTATGGATTAGGCGGAATGTGCATGCTAATTGACTCATGGTGCTAAAACATAGATGATCCTTACCACTACCTACATGGATGGATTCATGCGCATATATCAGGATCTTTCAGTTATCCTTAGATGCCATCCTATTTTAGAGAGCAGCATTTCCCCATAATTATGCAGTTGATTAGAGCTATATTCACCTTAGATAGAGATCAGATCTGGACCTTCATGTTTGCTCCATCATGCATGATGGATCGCTTTCATATCAATAATAGTTCGTCCTTTCATAATCTACCTGCTTAGAGTTTAGAGCAAAGATTCACATATTCTCTCACTGATAGAGGAACACCATTGCTAGTATCAAGGCTAGGATATAAATGCATACCAGAATACATTATTGGGTTGAGACCTACTTAGCTTTGTTATAGCATTATGAGTCTATGATATTGGATGGATACAATCCCAATAGAGAGGCTAGACAGTATGGCTTCACTTAGGCTACACCCATATACAGACTACCATAGATATTAGATATAGTAGATACACATTCCTTGATATGCTCTCATTGCCTATTTGATTAGTAGCAGCTTCCACATCATGGGCTTTCTTACTTTGCTGAAGGATCGGTTCAAGTTTCTATGTAGCATCATAGGAGACTTACATAAGATTTAATCACCTATGACTACTATGGATCCTTCATACATACTCTTCCATCTTCGAGCTAGGCTTCTATATATCATAGATTGAGAGAGCTAGAAAAGTATGACACTTACATTCCCCAACACATGACTCATGCTCCTTAGAGATCATCGATGAGTCGGACAAGAGTAGGAAGTGATGATGAAAATCTTCATTAGCTCAAGAGAGAGATGATAGATATATTCATGGTCTCATGATAGCTAGTCATGATATGTATGTATCAAAGATAGTTAAGCCTGCATATATTCTCATCCCACCAGTAACAGTTGATTCACCCATAAGATAGATGGACACTGATGTCACACTAATATTATTGATAGATGCTAGTGATGCTTCCCCAACGTCTACTCAGTCTATTAGTAGTGACCATATGCATGTTGAAGAAGACCCACACAAAGAGGAATTTGATACTCTGATAATTAGCCATGAGTTGCTTTTGTTAGATTTGACTTGGATGATAATAAACACTACTTAGGATGATTCCTCAAATATCAATTCCTGTACAGAGAATCATCATATTTCTAGCTTAAAAGATATAGATCAGAGGCTATCTAGTCTGGAGATCTCATGCTTTATCTCCAAGATATGCCAACCCCTAGATTCATTGCATTGCAGCTCTTCAAAGAGCCTATCCTATAGAGTGACAACATTTTTCCATCTAGTTCTGAGTGTTAATCTAGAAGTCTTGCCTGAGCTTTCTAGCTTCTATGTGGAGGCAAACTCTTTATTGGATTGTGATGTCGCCTTGGGTCTTGATGTAGGAGAGCTATAGCTTTGAGAATCCTTGTGCAAAGATATTGAGTTTAGGATATTCTAATTACATAGTACTTATCACGAGGTTTTTTCTAATACAATCACTATTACAGAGACCTCACTTAGCACCACTTCACATCAAGTCTCTCTAGTTTGTCAAGACCTCGAACATAGTCTTAGAGTTTTGAGATCCTATTAGACAGAATTATCTAGACCACAGATTGAGCTCCTCGACATATCTGTTGAATTGAAGGAATTACATATGAGGAGATAGTATCTATTGGAAAGGAGATCTATGGTCAAACACGCTATCACAGCCATAGAGGAGGACTGTTCATAAATAGATTCTCAAGTGACCAAACTTGAGTAGCTTCTTTCCTCATTAGTACATGAATAGGAAGCTACACTTCAAAATTTTCATGAAGCTAGAGAGAGACAATCTATTATTTCCTGCAGGGTTATATAGCCTCTATCTATATTAGAGAAATCCATGCTAAACATTTGTAATAGCAAATACTTTGTCAGTAATATACATGATCAATGAAAGTGATTAAAAATTTTTCAAAAGATTATATGTTTTCTCTTCTCATTATATTATTGCATATAATCATAAATAAATAAAATAATGAATGCATCATTTCCAATTGACATGATGCATACATTGGGAGAAATTTTATTTGCGTCTAAAAAAATAGAATGCTGAAATGAATGAAAAATGATAAAAATTACACATCCTCTCCTAGGGTGCCATGACACTGATGCCACCTTAAAGAAACTGGAAGCTCAAACCAACGATTACTCGATTAAATGGCACATTACCATGGAACTGTAACTCTCGTGTTAAGGCACTGCCATGAATCCTCAATTTTTTAAACTCAAGATAGCCACCATCCCCACCCCAGCAACAATAATTACATAGAAGAGTGGGGAAAGAGGGTGGTGGGGAGGGGGGTAGAGGGGGATTATTACAACAATAAAAAACTACCCCCTTGGAAGGAAATTATCTATAAAAAAAGGGAAAGTAGCCCCCTTAAGCTCTCTTCTTCTTCCACTCACACTCTCTAGTCTTCCCGTTGTATTCTTGCTCCTAGTAATTTGTACTTTCTATAAGGACGCTTTCCATTGCTACAAGAACGATCTCTCATCTACTCTATGTAAAAGATTTCCAGAATAATATTTCTTTTATGTAATTTTCTCTCTGAAATTTAAGTTTAACCAAACTTTCATTCATCATCAATCTTGGATCAATTGAGAAATAGAAGAGGGCATCTCCGTCAATCTTGGATCTGGAGTAAAAAGAATGCTCCCTAAAGCTTAAAATTTCTAGAATCTTGAATGTTGAAGATCTCCATCATTGAACATGATTCTAGCATAAGAAAAAGACTGCCCCTCTATTGATCTTGGATCCAGAATAAAGGAGAAGAGTATATTTGCACTAAAAATATATAAAAAGTTAATATTGCTAAAGCATTATGTCGCCAAATTTTCATTAAAAAATTCATTAAAATCTTCAAGAATTCGGTTCAATATGTGTGCTCTATCCTGCAATGCTGAGGTGCAAAATTCTCAGGAATGAAATCTTGAATGACTGTCCATAGTGCCAAGGCATCAAAAATTAGGCACCACAATGCGAAGGTCTCGGGTTTAAATGCAATTCTATTAGCACCAAGGTGATGTCACCCAGCGTAGAGGGGCTATCATCTAGCGATGCTACGCTAAGTTTTTGGGTTCCTCATGCAATAGCGTTGCGCCATCTTTTCAGCACTGAGGTACTATATCCTCCACCATTGAACTTAGTTTCGTTGTGAAATGAAACCTTCCCTTTGTTGATCTTGGATCCAGAACAAGGGAGAAGAATGCTAATGCATTAAGAAAATTATAAAACCTAGCATTACTAAGGCATTATGCTATCAAAATTTTGAATCTTAGACATTAGTGAAATAACACCGCAACGCTGTAGGTCCAACGCCAAGGTGTCGCATCCTTGGAAAAATTAAGCTTAGGCAGGCATCTCATAATAACTTGGCATTAATATCCCAGTGCCTTAATGATGATATCCCAAAGCCAAGGTGTTATGTTCTCAGAATTGAAACCCAAGTGATAGTATTAAGGCGTTTATATCATAATCCAAATCATACCCATATCATCATGGAGCTACAAGTATAGCATCGAGGCGCTAAGCCCTTAGGAAAATTAAGCTTAGGTGAGCATCACATTCTGCCATGGCACTCATGTCCTAGTGCCGAGGTACTGTGTTTCCACAATGAAATGACAATATTAAGATATTTACAACATAATCCAAATTATACTCACAGTGTTGTGGCTCTACAAATATAGCACCGAGGCACTGAACTCTCTGGTTTTCGAACAAATCATTTTAGCTTAATATCACCGAGGTGGTAGTTGACCAATGCTAAGGTGTTGAGCCCCTAATATTGAGAAAAAAAAATTTTATACTTAAAAATTTTTCCTGGAGCATTACACAATGACAAACGCAAAAGAGTAGAAAAAGAAATTACATTTTTATTAAATAAAAGATCTTTATTAAGAAAAATTATTATAATAAAAATAAAAAATGAGACAGGAAAACTAGTAGTCATAATCATCTCCCTCCCCTTCTTTTTAAGGCTCCGAAGAGATGCTACATAAGGGGGACATTGAGGCGCCATAGGAAATGAAGCTTGATTGGATCCCCAAGATCACAATTTTCAAACATATGGACCAGTATCATATTGAGCTGGCCATATAAGAAAATTGCTTTTGTTGATGATCCATGTGATAATCAAAGCTTTTTTATAAAGCCCGCTATTTGCGGCTACTTTCACCCACCTCTCTCCTTAAATTTGAGATTTGCTTGTTTAAGGGTTTAGAGCATTGGATTCAAGGTAGTGGGGCACGTGAGCTCTCCCCTATTTCATACCCCAAACCAAACCCTTCAATAAGCCTTTTTGTTAGAGTAGCCTTTATAATAAGAACTTCTTCATCAAGCTCCTATATCGTACTCACTGCAGTGCACAAACCATATATAAGAGAGGGATGATCATACCCTATAGTAGTATTGTCCCTAAGCATGTTACAAATAGAATTATAAATAATCTTTCATATATTAATTGTAAATCCCTTTTGAATTGTAAAATTTGAAACGCCTTATCCTTGGTTACCTCATTGATATTACTAATAGGCATCAGCTTGGCAAAATTGAAATAGTGTCAAACCTTAGATTTTGTCATTAGGCCAGTGGTAGGAAAGTTAATAATCTATTTCTCCCATCATTTCCACTAGAAGTTGGCATTTCCATAAGTGAAATAATCAAGAATTTCATCAAAATCTAGGTGCTCATTATAATAGAAAAGATATTGATCATAAGCCACATTTAATAATTCATAATATGTATTGATGGCAGTGCTATCAAAACTTACCAGTTTCTCTTAAACAAAATTTCCATTATTCTAGTGCTCCTTCACATTGGTGAAGAACTCTCGCACCACGGGGACAATGTAGGAACTACTCTCGTAGGCCAGCTTTGTCTAGCCTAGTTCATTGATCACACCTTCTACTCTCCCATTTAGGTTATAAAAGCTCCTTTCTAGGATGAGTTGCTTATGTGTGAGGGAATGCTAATACCACTCTTCAGCTTTCACACTAACAAATATGTTAGCCTCACTTGAAGTAGCCCTCCTCTTGATAGCAAACTTCTTGAGCGAAATGATTACTTTCTTAATATGGGAAATTTTTGAGAGAATGAGAGAGTGAGCTCTAAAGAATGGAGAATGCATAATGAAAAAATCTTATACCCCAAGAGTTTATTTATAAATTAGGCATAGCACCACGGGGTTGTAATAGCAGTGCCGAAGTGACAAGCTCTTAGGTTCTAAAATAGGAACTAGCACCGCAGTGCTCACATGCAGCACTGAGGTGCTGGTCAGCTGGTTAAGTAAGTTATTGTGCCGGTCAAAAAGAGTATTCATTATCATTAATTATGTAACTGAAAAATATGTTAAGCATTGATATGGTGCCTCAGTGCTGTGATGCAGCATTGCAACGCCAATCAAAAAGTTTATCTTTTTTCATTTAAAGCACATGTCCATTTGTCAGCTATTCTAAACTGACCTTTGACTGGCGTCACGATGCCATATGGTTAGCACCGAGGAACTAGTCAGCCGGTCAACCTAAATAAACTAAGCTAAATAAATCCAACATTCCTCGATTAGGTTTGGGTTAAATCTCATGATTGGGTTTGGGTTAGATCTCACGAATGGGTTTGGTTTAGATCTCGTGATTGGGTTTGGGTCAACAAAACATAATCATTCTTCAATGATGGTTATGTTGATTGTAAAATTCATTTGGAGGGGATATGTTCAAATTTAATGAAGATCATCATTCAAAATTACTTAAAGTAAACAATCATCCACCCATCAAATATTATTTGTTAAGGATAAAAAGCTAAAAACTTCTTTGCTCAAAATAGCTAATGTCAAATTAAATATATCTATGTTCATACTCAAATAATCTAATGCCAATAAGGATGTGGTCTGTGTCCTCTATCTACGTGGCTTTGCTGCCAAACGGCACCACATGAAATGCGGATACAACTAGAACCCTCTACCGGGTGACTTAGCTTCTATATGGCTCCATTATATTTTAATCACGATAATAACATGTACATTCCCTAATGGCTTTGCTACTTGAGCTATGAATTATGGAATATATTTAATAGGAAAAAAGCCTTTTGTAAGCTAATGTTGACTTAACATTTATCACCTTAGACAAATATCATCCCAAGTCTACAAGAACACATTGGACGATGCAACCATGGCTGTTGACAAAGATTCTTTAGTCAAGAACTTTTTTCCCTATCTAAGTAACCTAGGGGCCATGATAGCCCGGGATGAAGGAACTATGGGATCTCGATCGGGTGAGTCATCAACCCCTCCAATATACACTTTAAGTTAAATGGAAATCATTTATGCCATATTATGCACACCACTAGACACCAATGCATATCAGAGAGATATGTTTATTTTCAGCTTTAATCGAGAGTGCTCTCGTACTGCGGTAAGAGAGGTAAATAATAATGAAGGCTTGCATTCATAAGAAGTAGAACCCCAAATCTAAATAAACTCTAACATAGTGTTAGGAGAAATTTGGTTGAATATATATTAATCTGCCTCATAGAAAACATATTCCTACTCATCTCAATAAAGATGATAGAGAACTTTCTTAAAGGTGTTATTCTTAAGTGATCAATAAAGCAAAATTTAACTACAAATCCACTAGATTAATTTTTGGATTCCTTAGTAGCATATGAGCAAGTAGTTACATGAAAAGATCTAAATGAAGATGTTTAAAAGAAGGACAAAGGAAAAAAAATCATAACATTATAAGTAAACAAAGATAATGTTGAAATTACTTTGAGTTTTGAAGTGGATAATGATGAAGTTTCCTTGCTTACCAAAAGATTAGGAAACCTACTTAGAAAAAAGTGTCAACGATATAGAAAATCTAAAATTTAAAAAAATTTTACAAAGAAATCCCGTGCAACTGAAAGTAGGTATAGCTTTCCTAGGGTCCTGATGTAGGATGGGCAAGGTACCTTAGTTTGTAATTAAACTTATGATAATATGAAAAATTAAAATAAATTAAAAAAATTTAATAATTTCTTTTAAAATAAAGACATCAAACATAATTTACTCATTTTAAAATATTATTTAAAAGTTGCCCAAATCTGAAATCCTATAAGATAAAAATAGCATCATTGATTTCTACAATGAGCAAGTCATGTTGAAAAAAACATGACACATGAATTACATGGCAAAATTTCAGTCACCATAAAAATTAGTGATTAAATTATTTAAATGAGAAGAACATGGATAGAATCACCCCAAAGATAAGAATCAGATTTCATATGAGAGAAAAATGTCTAGAGCTTATAAATGAAAACACTATGAAAAAAAGTCGACTAAAAAGAAGAAAAGCTACAATGATAAAAGCAATATAAGAGAAAGAAAAAACCTTTATAGAAAAATTTATATTTGAAGAAGTCCAATGATGCTACTTCTAAAAGGGAGGCAAATTTATGTCTTATGATAGATGGAGATGTTACTATAAAGATATGTGAAAGAAATTTTATAGGAAAAGTTAATTGATGCATAAACTAGTTATTGGATATAAAAAGTTAAAAAGGAAACATAGTGCTTTAGAGAAAGAAAGAAAAAATTTATATTTTTATATTTCTTCTCTAAAAGATTAATGTAGTGAGTTGAAAACTAAAAATAATCTTTGTATATTGACAAATTGGAAAGAGAAAATCCTTTATTACATGTAAGATTGAATTTATGTTTAAGTTCATATACTCTTGCTTCATCTGATAAAGTTAGATCATTTCATGCATCTTAATCACCTAGATATATACCTTATGAAAATACAAATATTTGGTGTAATTTTTGTAATAAAAAATGTCAAATATCATTTGATTGGCATGTTTATAATCATAAGCATTTTCAATATCTATTTTTATTGGGCTACAAAAAGTTACAAATAAACTACATACTACATATATGGAACCAAATATGTTTGGGTTTCAAAAATTAGCTAGTGATTTTATTTTGTAGGCATTTTTTGAAGAAAAATAAAAAAAAAATACATGTGATACTTGGACAAAGAAATGTTCAAGGCATGTGACTGGTGATAAGGATAAGTTTACCACTTTAGAGCGAAGTTAACATGGATTTGTAGTTATATAGATAATGCAAAAGGCAAAATCATCAACATTGGATCCATAAGTAAGAATTCTATAACCTTTGATAACGTTTTTACATATAAAAGGATTGAAACATAATTTGATTTTATTAGTTGGTTGTGTGATAAATGTTTAAGTTGGATTTCATACATCATATTGTATTATTAAAAATAAAAAAATATTTTGCTAATTGATCATAGATATAAAAATGTTTACTTGATTGATTTGAAAAATTCATGTGATGTAAATTTAAATTTATTTTATTTTAAAAGCACTTCAAATGATATTTGCTTATGATGTAGAAGATTACATCACATAAACATCCATGTACCTAATAAGATTGTTAGACTTAATTTAATTGATAAATTATTTAAATAAGATTTTATTCTTATAATGTTTATAATGCATAATAAGCCTTCAAAGTGTTTTTTAAAAAATTGCATTTAGAGTATTAGAACTTTTGCATATGAATTTATTTGGTCCTATTAGTATTGCTAGTTTAGGTGGAAAGTTTTATGGGTTTGTGATTATAGATGATTTCTTCAATTATATATATTTAGAAAATAAAAATAATGCTTTTGATATTTTAAGAAAATTTTTCAACTATATTCAAAGAAATCGAGGATATTTGATTATGAAAATTCAAACTAATAATGGAGGTGAACTTGAATAATATTAAGCATAAATTCTCAATCTATAGAACCCCCAACAAAATGGAGTTGTTGAAAAATAAGAATAAAATTTTAATTGAATTTAGTGGATCTATATTAGATGATTATAAATTACTAAAATCTTTATGGGTTGAAGATATGATTATTGGTTGTTACATAATGAATAGAATTTATTTAAGACCAACTTTAAATAAGGCCCCTTATGAATTATATAGTTTGGCAATAAACCTAAGATTGGTCATCTTCATATCTTTGGATGTAATTATTTCATTTTGAATAACAAAAAAGAATCTCAAAGAAAATTTGATTGTAAATTTGAAGATGGAATTTTTGTAGGATACTTTATTTCTAGAAGAGCCTAAAAATTTTTATTAAAAAAAACTTTATTAATGAATAATCAGTGCATGTTATCTTTTATGAAAACTCCATTAATTCTATTATAGATGATATTGTTGATGATGAAATTGATAATATTATGAAAATAAATGTAGAAGAAAATGTTTATAATTCTTTGCCTAAGGAATAGAAGTATAATAAAAACCATCCTAAAGATTTGATTATTGTAGATCCATCCTAAGGTGTTGTGACTAGAAGACATTTTAAGGATGTGATTAAGTATTCAACTTTTTTACTTAATATTAAATCTAAATATGTTAATGTAGCTTTAAAAATTATTACTAGATTATTACTATGAACGAAGAGTTAAATTAGTTTGTAAGAGATGATATTTGAAATTTAGTCCATAAACCTCTAGATCAGAATGTTATTACAACTATATGGGTCTTTAGAAATAAGTTAGATGACTTAAGTTGTATTATTAAAAATAAGGCAATTGTTACATATGGGTGCACATAAGTTGAGGGGATAGATTTTGAAGAATCTTTTACACTCATAGTAAAATTAAAGACCATTAGGTTGCTTCTTATCTATATTTGTTATAAGGATTTTAAACTCTTTTAGATGTATGTAAGGAATTCAATTCTGGATGGATCTATTGACCAAGATGTCTTTGTAAAGCAACCCCTTAATTTTGACTTGCTAGAATTTCTTGATCAAACTTTTAAAATAAATAAAACCTTAAATGTTTTAAAACGGGCTCCTCAAGCTTAGTATGATATGTAAAGATATTTTTGATTGATCATAGATTCGAAAAGGGTAAATTAAATACCACTTTATTCCTTAAAAAAATACAAGAGATGATTTGATTATTATACAAATATATAAGAATAATATTTTATATAGAAGCACTAATGAATCTTTGTGCAATGACTTCTCATCTTTTATGTCTAAGGAATTTAAACTGAGTATTATATAGAGCTCAACTTTTTCTTAGGTCATCAAGTGAGGCAAGAAGAGAATGGTACATTCATTTAGCAATCCAAGTACACAAAGAAATTAATTGAAAGGTTTTACATTAAGAGATTTGATTCTAGTAAAAAAAAGACCCCTAGGGGCCCCTCTATTAAATTGGATTTAGATAAGTCTGGTAAACCTATTGACCAAAAACTTTATAGGAGTATGATATGTTCACTTATATATCTTTCTGCTAGAAAGATTGAGAGTATGTTTATTGTTTACATGTGTGCTTATTTTCTGGCCAACCTTAAAGACTCTCATATAAAAATAATCAAGAATATATTTTATTATTTGATAACACTTCTAGGTTTAATTTGTGGAATCCTAAAAATTCTTTGTCAAGTGATTTTGTTACTTAATTAGATATTGACTTTACATATTATAAAATACATAAGAAAAGCATATCAATTAAATGTTGTTTTTTTTTAGAATATCACTTGCATCTCAGTCCTCTATGAAATAGAACTCAGTTGCTCTATTTACTACTGAAGCTGAGTACATAGTAATAAGAAGTTGTGTTGCACAGATTCTTTGATTATAATAATAGTTAGAGCTTTTACATTAGGTTAAAACACATCTTTGTTAAGTGTGATAACACTAATGCTATATGTTTAACCAAATATTCTTTTCAGCACTCACAGCCCAAGCATATTGAGATTTGACACCATTTTATTAGGAATCATGCACATATAGGCAATATTAATATTAAATTGATTAGTACTAAAATTTTAACATGCAGATATTTTTAATAAACCTTTACTTCAAGATTGCTTTTAATTTAAGACATATACTTAGAATGATTCATCCATTTACTTTCATTCATTTCTTTTTAATGTTGCCAAAAGGAAGAGAAGTATATCAGTTTCAAAACTTTTTTTACATGCATACATTTAAGAGGAGCTACATGATTTATTTTATTGCATAATTTACTTAATTATATTATTTATTTAGTTATATGTAAAATTTATTTCGGTAAGATTGATAAAATGTCATTTTGCACCTTCATCCTTATATACTACCAACAATGGTTTATTATCTTTA
Source organism: Cymbidium sinense (assembly GCA_021442155.1). Taxonomy (NCBI): domain Eukaryota; kingdom Viridiplantae; phylum Streptophyta; class Magnoliopsida; order Asparagales; family Orchidaceae; genus Cymbidium; species Cymbidium sinense. The sequence continues at coordinate 64,828,100 of CM038231.1, forward strand.
AAAAGTGGGAGATTATTGACACTTTATGTCATATGACTTAATTATTTGATTTAATAAAAAAATATATGATTAGAAGTTACTAAAATTTTATTTCAAGGTTGATTAACTAGCTCAAGAAGATCAATTCAGCTTAGACTTGGGTTCACCAAAAAATTTCCAAGGAATTGCATAAAATGACAAATAAAACTCGCAAAATTAAACTTATTGCTAAAATATTTTTATTTCATCTATTCTAATTTTTAGAAAATTTTTCCTAAATTACTTTGCATCATTTTCTAAATTTTTAGAATAGTTTTCCTAAATTACTTTAATTAATCTATTATAGTACAGCGAAATGATAGCATACTTTAATTTATTTAATAATAGATTAATTAATCATCATGCTTCATTTATTAAATTACTTTGTTGTTTTTGGAATGATTTGGTATGTCACTCTTGATTTTATTTTATTTTATTTTGTTAGTTTTAATGAATTTAAATTAATTTCAAATTAGATTGAAGTTAATTTTATTTTTTTTTCTCAAAATCTACTTTTGGAAACCTCATGGTAAGCGCCTTCACTTTTATTTTTCATTTTAATTCAAATTTAATTCATGATTGATCTATATATGAAATAGTCTTTGTTGTTTGGCCTAATTAATATATTTAATTTTTTTAATTAATTTAAATTCAAATTGATTTATTAATAAATGCCTTGATTATTCAATGATTATTAAACTAATTTAACTTGCATTAAATCCTCCTTGCATTGTCATCCACCATTCAATTAAATTTGAATTGATTTATTCATTTGAATTTTTAATTCTCATTTGAACTCTTTCCTAATTGATTTTATTTCTCTCATGCTTTGGTTAACCACTCCTTTGCACTAATCTATTTAATTCCTTACATTTTCTTTATGATCTCTTGATGATACAAGCCTTGGCCAAGCACTTAGTGCAAAAAAATTTCTAAGAAGATTTTCATGCAAGGGTTCTCTTCACTCTCTTTTACTTCAAGCTTTCTTAAGAAGACATCACTACATCTTCATTATTTATTCTTCATTCAAATGGTTTGGTCTTACAATCATCATGGTTTCATATGTGACTTAATTGCTTTTGGATTTCCAAGGCTACATTTTTAAGGGATTTTTTAACTTCATATTTTGCAAGTGTTCTAAATTTAGGAATTGTTATAACATCATTTCATCAAATTTATTTTCAATTCTAGATTTATATCATTGTATTAATCATTTCAATTATTTCTTAAAAATAGCAAAAAAAATTGTGAGCTTTTTCTTATTTCTCAACTTTTGCATAATGGAGTTGAGAGCAAAATATTTTTAAAATCTAAGAGTTAGATTTGAAATTATTTTTTTTTCTCTTATAACTTCAGGTTGGTTGGGGTTGTACTTGCCAATGTAGGATAATACATGATTTTTTTGGGGTTGTACTTACGTGGTGTAGGAAAGTACATGATTTTGAATTGTACTTTCCATGTGTGGGAGAGTGCATGATTTGAGATTATACTTGCCTTGTAGGAGAGTATGAAATATTATTATAATCTTGTGAGATTTAATGAATTTCTAGCTTGGGTTGTTAGGCGTGGATGTAAATTAGTTTTTGGATTTGTCCAAATCATGTAAAAATTTGTGTGCCTTTTTTCTCTTTATGTTCTTACATTTATTTTAAATGTTGTTGTGCTTTGGTTTAAGATTCAAATTTATTTTCAGCTAACTTTTCAACAAAGTTATAATTAAGTTTTACTTACAAACAACTACTATATATGTCACTTAGCATATGTTTACTTCACCTTTCGCTCCTTAGATGAATGGGAATACCTAATTAAATGAGTTTTTGTATAATACATTTAGAGCTTTAATTAGGTGAGCATAATTACTAAATTAAATTTAGTATTAAAATTTTTTTATTATCTTTATGTACAAACTGTTTCTATTTAAGGATTTTTCCATGCATACCATTAAAATCTCCTTTATTTAAAAATTAGCATACAAGTTTTTAAAGTGAACCATCAAATGTATGTTTTTGTGTCATATAACCAAATCATTGAATATTAACACTTATTAATGATGTGATTTTGATATGATATGTGTTACCCCAAGATACCAATGGTCAATTAAGCATCATTGATTATCATCAACATTCATGGATGCCTTTTCTTTGTCCCACTTGATGGTTGATTTCTCTTGTTGGTTTGTTATAAGGGTTTGGTAACAATCCAGTGCCCTCCTACTAGGAGCATTGTTAGCAACTCTCATCCCTCTTCTGCATGTCAATACTTCTCTATCTTTGAAGAGCATGTTGGGATTAAAATCTTCTTTTATACTACCTTTTTTTAATGACAATGTCCTAAGACATAGATGTCATCTTTGTTTTTATGATAAACTCTATGGTTACTAATCCAACTCTAGTAAGATAATATTCTCAAATCACAACCCTTTGAAACATTTTAACCTTATATTTGGTAATATGAATATAATGATTTATTAATTTGATTACGTAAGAGTGCTTGAATCAAATTAAAAATTTTAAACATATATAAATGGATATTTGAATAATTATCACTAGATTGGAGTCTCCAATAATTATATGAAAGTTATAGTTTTAATTGAAGCCATTACATATTATGCACTTACTCATCCTACTCTTAATAGAACTCTAATCCAAGTTTCGAAAGAAGTCATTACATATCATGCACCTAAAATTTTTGTATTAAGTGCTTAAATTATATCAAAAAGTTGTTCATGGAACATAAATCATTATCAACAATCTTGGACTTTATTAAAGAACATAACATAGAAAACTAATTATAAAAAAAAAAATTCAAGTTTATATATATATATATATATATATATATATATATATATATATATATATATATATATATATATATATATATATATATATATAACATCAATCATAAAAAATAATACCTTATGAAAAATAGAGATTATGTAACAAATGGTTAATTAAAATTACCTTGTAAGTGTATTCTTGCAAAAAAATATTTTTTGAATGCATAAGAAGATGTATAAAATGATTTTAATGAATTTTTATTTGGCAAAAAGTTATGAAAATGGTGCTTTTAATGAGGTAAATTATAAGACATCTAATTTTTTTTCAATAAACTTAATTATCTATAAAGTCTAGATAAAAAGTGATCAAGTTAGATCACCAAGTCATTCTTATATTTTAGATCAATCATAATAATACTCTTTATAAGATAGTAAATGGAAAATTATTTATGAGGATACTGAATTTTTAGCAAAAAAAATACTTGTTTTATTTATGTTAATATATGTATAATAGGATCATCAAAATCCACATATGATCAAATATAAATTTATTTCAAAACAACCTTATTAATATCAAGTGAAAGAACTAAAATAATACTTCATTTGACATAATTCATCTGGATTGATGGGCAAATAAGATCGAAATAACATATCAACACCAAAAAGATTATGTGTAACATATCAAATAAAATTGAATTGGTGTGAGCCCAACATTTTTCTCTTCTGTGACCTAATTTCATAAAGAAATGGTTGATAATGTTGGCAATTCATGTTGTTGCTCCTGAGACCACTAAAGAGATAGTTTATCATCTCTTTGAGTTGATATTATAGTGGATAACAAGCAATTACCAATGACCTTAAATTATATATTTGTTAAGAAGCCTTAAACTATGACAAAAACTATAATAAATTAGACTCTTCAGCTCATAATTATTATTAGCCTCTTTCTCCACATCCAAGTAGGTGACTACAAACTAAGCCTCAGCGGCATTAAAGAATTAATGCTAAATAAAGGGAATTTTATCTGTCGATTGAAGCAAATTCGAAGCTACGTGGAGAGCGTTCTCAACAATACAAGGCCTTAAAAAAATATATCAGTTCATAAGACAAAATATATCTCAAGATTATTTTATTAGATAATCTAAAAGAAAGAAAAAGTTTAAAAAAAAACTAAATTCCAAATATCATTATTACAAAGTTCAAGAGAACTTGAATTATTATTACAATAAAAATAGCACATTTCTTAATTTTTTGAAGTAAAATTTACCTTTTGAAGCATAGAAAAGGTGTTATATTTGTAAATATCAAATTTTAGATGTTAGATATGTAAATGCATAAGAATTATGTGCTATATATGTAAATTTCTCTAATAATTAATATTGTTGATTTCTCTTCAACTCTCCAAGTTTTCTCCTATTAAACTAACAAGCAATCAAGCTTCTTCTTCTTCGAGATGATGGAGACATAGTTGTCTTCATCTTCTAAGAAGCTACATAATTGCTAGCTGTGACCTTCACCTAATGCATTCAGAGAGCTTCGTAGTCATAGAATTGTCAGCCATTTGGCAACAAATTTTGGTCGATGACTAAGAATAAAAAACAGCAATATATCTTATGTCACTAATATTGACTTCATATGAGAATCTCAGAGATAATCTTGCCTGTGCCAACAAATAATATAGAAGAATTTCTTTTATGGAAAAGTCAAGTTGCTTATCATTGAGCTCAATTTAATTGGAACACTCGATTTGAATAGTAAATGTTTAGTATTCCCTGCTTAGTAATTTGGTTTTCAATATTGTTTCTTGAGTGATTTTAAGTGCCTGTAAATTCTCAATGGCTTAGAAAAAATTAGTTCTTAACTCGCAAAAATATTTAGCATACAGTCAGATAAAGACAACATAATTTTTTATATGGAAAATCCTATAAGGGAAAAAATTTATGAGCATTACATAGTCAAAATAGTCTATTATATAATTGAAATTACAAAGTTGTACTCTTCTCGTTTATTGGAGAATGTGAGAATATAAGCTAGAGAATTCAATGAATAAGAGCCTATAAAAATAAATGGCTTACAACAATCTTTAGTGGTGGTCAGTGATAGATGCAATCATTAGTTTCAAGTTTTCTTCTCAACTTGAAATTAAGCTTTTAGCTCAATCTTCTCTTCTTCCAGATAAAAAATGAAGATTTATCTGTAGTATTTAGGAAAAGTATATTGGTTATTTTAGCTCAAATCTCAAAACATTCCATCAGACAATTTATATCAATTCTATTGATCATAAGTCTTTTTAATAGCATTTATGTGTCATAATGATCTCGAAATTGAGTGATCTTAGGTTCGTTGTATTTCTCTTGTTGAGCTGCTCAATTTGATTATAAATATTTTGAATTTAGAGATCATTTGACTCTTCGATTAATACTTAATAACTTTTATTATATTTCTAAAGCTTTATTCAAGCTTATTTAGGTTCAAATCGATTCACTCTTAGTGTTGATAGATTGGTTTCGTCAAGATATTCAATTCAATCATAATTGTATTAAAATTAGAGTTCTAACAATCTCAAATTTAATTTTGAAAAATTTCAACACATATATTACCTTGAGATTCGTATTTGATATGTTAGAAGTTTTAAATAATTTATCATCATCCCTCATACTTTTAAATGTCGTGCTTATGTTGTTCAAAAATATATTAAATTAACATAAAATTATAAATTTTAATATATATATATATATATATATTTATTTATTTATTATATTATTATTTGTTTTACTATGGTTATCTTTATTATATATTTACATATTTACTTTAAGAAGGGCATAGCCCTTAGATTTATTAAATTTTACAATTGTTTTATTTGTGATGGGATGCCTATTGAGATGCGTGAAAGCACTTTCCTTTAGGAGGTGCATTTCCCTTTTTTTAGGCTACACTACTCATTTGAGAAAAATTTTTTTGTCTTTTTAAGTCTTTTGCCACCTATGAGATGATTATTTTTAGATGAAAATATTTACGTTTTATGCCTTTAAAGGTTCTTAGCCCTCAAAGAAAGTATTATTTTTAAGTGAAAATTATATTTATTTTTTAGGCTTATGCCTTTGAAGAATTCTGATATTCACATACTTATGAGATTTTTACCTTCTAAAAATTTTGATATATATGTACCTTTCGAGATTTTTAGTCTTTTTAAAGTTTTTGATACACCTTTAACTTATAAAGCTTTTTAGTCTTTGGAGATTTTTGATGTACTTATAACTTCTGAGACTTTTGATATTTTGAGATTTTTGTTCAAGGAGATTCAGTCCACTACTTCCCCTCTTAGAGTCTTTCTAGTGAGGATATTATCCATATTAGTTTCTCATTGAAGGTTCCTCTATGGAGTGCCTTCCAAGGGTTATCACTATAGATCTTATCTACTAACTATCCTCATGGATCTTTCTAGTGAAGACTTTACCTACTACTAGTTTCATATAAAGACTACCTCATGGGTATGACTTTTTGTGCATACTTATATTTATCAAAAGTATGTTCAAACCATTTTTTAAGTGCACTGTTGATTTTATCAATAGTAATTTGTGGCTCTACTCGATATATAAAATCAATATAAGAGTAAATTATATATTGCAATAATGATGAGTAGAAAGGACTAAGATAGAGCCCTCTGAGGAAGACTCCCCTTAATAATTCAGGATACACCCTTGACATTTGGCAAGCTTTAGAGGAGAATCTATGAAAATGTTCCTTGAGTGACTTTCATTCGTTTTGATGAATTCCTGATAGATGTGAAGAATCCTTAATAATTTATCGATTGACAAATAAATTACTTCACAAAGAGCTTGGCAAGTTTGTCACAAAGGCATGTGTAATTTCTCTTGGAAGAGAGTAGAACTAGGTTCTGAACCTAACCTCGATGGTTGTTAAAATACTTGACAGAGGAGCACATTAATGGCTCATTAAATTTGCATAATAATTATTAAATGTCAATATGCTCATAAGGATCTAAAGTTTCATCATAAGGGTCGATTACGAGTAATTTGAACCTTTGGAATTTAATTCTAAAGGAATATTTCAACCAATGGTGTGGACTCTTGATAGCCTAGTTGGAAGAGAAGATGATTTTTTATCTCTCGGGAAAAACTTTTCTCTCAGTGGACATTATAGTTGGTCACGTATAACATGACATGGGGTATTAGCTAAGCAAGGTTGAGCTAAGTCCTCAATAACTTTCGATGGATTAGGAACCAATTGGGTTGCATAGGATTGATGAATAGCGTTAGCATTGTCGAGAAAATTGACAACATATTTTTGTACTAAGAAATCTCCACATTGATAGCAAGGTCTTCTATGTGCATTTTTAGGTTGAATTCCTCTAACTAGTAGATCATCTTATGGGAGATGAGTTCTCTTCCTGCACTAATTTTGTCTATAGAGCTTCTTATAGAAGCTAAAAGATATCATTCTAAGACTTTTCCATCCTACAAACATGATCTTCTAAAAAGGAACCTAAACACTTTTGCTAAGGGGATAACACCAAATTGAGAGGAAAAATGCAAAAGCCTAAACCTTTAATTTAAGGACCAATCTTAAGAGTGATGGGTGCTGAACTAGGAAGCTCTATTATTGCAAGTATCACTCTTATTGGCCATAATACACGTGTTTGTAGAGCTTTTGATTATAAAATTTTATTCCCATAAATGTCATAAAACAATTGTGTGTTAGTAAATTCTTAATGGTAGAAAAAAATAGGTCTTAGCTCGCCAAAATATTAGCACACACACAAATAGAAACAATAAATTTTTTATGTTGAAAACCCTATAAGGCCTTGCCTCAAAACAATCACCTATATAATTAAGATTGCAAGATTTTACTCTCATCAATTGACAAATGTGATATTACAAGCAAAATTAGAGAAAATAAATAAACTATAACAACTTTGGTGGTGGTCGACAATGGATATCAGTAGTTGATAGCTTCAAACTTTCTATATAACTTTAAATTAATCTCTCAACTCAATCTCTTATTATTCAAGAGAAGAATGAAGGTATATTTATAGTATTTAAAAATGGGTAATTTAGTAATTTTAGCATAAATCTCAAAGCACTCCAATAGATGGTTCATGTTGATTGCCTTGATCATAAATCTTTATTACATCATTTAAGTGCCTTGGTGACCTCAAAATTGAGTGATCATTGTAATCCTTTCATCAAATCGCTCAATTTGATCATAAACATGTTGGATTTAAAGATCATTCAATGCTTCAATTAATACTTTGAAGCTTCTATTTTACTTCTGAGGCTTGATTTAAGCTTATTTAAATTCAAATCAATTCACTCTTAGTGTTAATGGGTTCATCTTATCTAGTCATTTAATTTGACTGTAAGTTTATTAAAATCGAAGTTCGAATGATCTCAAATTTAATTTTGAAAGATTTCAACACGTCCATTAATTTGAGATTTACATCTTATCTACTAAATTTTTATATGATATATCAAGTATGCTTTATTAAAGATGTCAATAATTTGTAGATGTCCTGGTGTATAGATAAGATAAATAATATCAAGATCAACTTTTTTTTCTTTATGAAGTGATTGTTAAATTTCACATACATAGCTCTACCAAGATGATTGTGTGTGTGTGTGTGTGTGTGTGTGTGTGTGTGTGTGTGGTTATATATTCAATCAATCACAAAGCCAACCCAATCAATATTATGTGATTTTGTAGAAGCGTTACTATTTCCTAACAATCAAATTGGCTTTACTAATGCCATAAAATTCAATTAACAATGGAAGAGGATATTTTATTTATGAGAAAAGGATTCATTAACACAACTTCCTACCAAAAAAGTTTTTAGTGATAATCTAAGTAATGAAATGAGATTAACCAATCTATTTTTTTAGCATCATTTTCTTAAAAAGCTTTAAAATATAGGCTCTGATAAATAACTCATTAGCTGGGCAAATAACCATTGAAAAATTTTACAAAATAATATTGGCCATTATCTTTCCTTAATTAACGTTTTCATAATAGATTTAAACCATGGTATTGAATTTAACAAAAATCCTTTTAACTTTAATTTTACCTGTCATAAAACAAATTCAAGAAACTTTATAAATACTTCTAACTGTTGAATTTTTTTTTAATGTTCTCTATTAAAACTAAAAATTGAAACATATTTAAAATCCACCAAAATAGGCGCATTTAAGAGTTATAGTATTCAAATAATCTCATAATAATGTTAAACAAGTTTGAAATGTTTACTAAAGGTAACTAACTACCAATATTTGAAGAGCTGTGGAAGAACCTAATCAAGGAGATGAAACTCTAAACAAATCAAGCCATCTGAATTCTCAAAACCTTCAAGAAATAATGCAAAACAAACATGATTTGACACTAACAATAACGATGCAACTTTTTTTAACACTGATAAAGCATAATATTTCTTGATTGCTTTAAAGAGAACAAATGATAACAAAACATCTGAAAGCGAAGTTGTCAGCTTCTCCAGGAAATATGTTACAACTAATGGTAAGAGAGTTAGCAATTGAGCTCAATACAAGATGCCCCAACTAGCTCATTTCCATTCAAATTGATGACCCCAGCATATAAACTTAAGAAATTGTAATCTTTGAGATTTCTTCCAGCATATATCTCATTTCAGCAAAACAATCTATAGGTGCTTGGGCTCTCACAGTTATCCTTTGCCTCCTCTCACTCATATACTCAGATAGTGAGACGCTTACCCTGAAAAGATGAGGAATCCATGTTGCTTCTTTTAGTTTGAGCTGGAATTTCTCCTCTCCTTCCTGAAAAGTGTATATTTAAAAGTCTAAGTGTCAATATCAGGTACTAATTTGTACTAAAAAAAGTACTAAGTGTATATTTAAAAGTCTCAATAACATGAAACTTATTTGCAACAAACATTTACAAGATAGTAGCATCGAAGATCCAACATTAATAACTAAAGAATACTTCGGGCCAGTTTATTTATCAAAACAGTTTGAAACATTAAGCAAATTCATTATCTTAACCGAGAAATTTATATGAATGGAAAGCAAATCACCTCAGACTTTATCCTGTCAAGTTCATCGGCAGTGCATCCAATGATTTTCTCTGCCTGCTCATTGAAAACAGAAAGCCAAGCTTCACCCGATGAATCTGAAACCTTCATCACCATTATATACCTGCACACAAGAAGAAAAAATGAATATGAAATTATTTATTTGTCCTTACATCTATTAATAACTCTGCATTTTGTACAGCTTTAATACCTTAAAGAGCATTGGTCATCATTCTTCTGGCATGCTTCACACCAGTATCCCGATCCAACAGCATCTGTTACCTTCTTGTTGCAGGTCTTACAAGCACGATACCACATAGTCTGATCTGGCTTGATGAAGCTGACATAAGCTTTTATGCTAAAGAAGACGGGCTGGAAAACAAGGGAGCCATTCAGAACATATTAGAATTTGACGCTACCTGGAAATTGTAATTAAAAAAAATACTAGTTCGCTAATGAAATCAATGCAGAAATATTTTCATGCAAAGCTAAAAAACACATGCCTTCTCTTGGCCTAACGTTTGGTCATTAACAATGTGAGATAGGTAAACTCTGTCAGAGTACATAGATCTCTGTCCAGTCTTTACTGAGATGGAATTCAAAGTGGACCCTACAGGCGCCATTGTTACATCTTTGCCTTTGGAATCATACCTGCCAAAGTTGTAGAAGAAAGGCAATGAGAAACAACTAGTTCTCCAACCTTAAACAAACAACGCTGTAATCTCCATGGATATAACTCACCAAGATCTAAGCGCTTTTGTCTCTGGCAAATCTGGATTAATCTGCACGGTGCTTTTGCTCAAAGATGATAAAGATACACCTGAAAAAAGCATTTAGTGAGACAATCATGTTTAGGATCAAGGCATGAACTTATGTGGGGAATAAAGATTGTCAAATTTAGATTGTTTAAATGTGAGACAATAGCATGATCATAATTTCGAAGAACAAGGTACTTTTTTGAATGTTAAGTCAAACTAATTTAGACTTAAGGATCCACCTAGCATCGTTTTCTATTATTCTGTGTTATATTGTATGATGTTATGTTGGTGTTGCATTCTCAGCTTAAATGGATAATTATTTGATAAAATAATGTTAAAACAATTGCAAACATGTTATAATCATCAAGACAATTTGCTATTTTCTATTAGGCACAAATAAAAAAATTATAATACATATTTTTGAGCAATTATCTAAACTACGTTATCTAGAAAACTATTCTTTACTCTTCATACAAATAAACCGTTAACCCAATATTTGTTATGAACACTCTAAAATATCATCTGTATAAAGAAAGCAACAAAGAAAAAAAAACTAGGCAAAATATTTTGATCTAAATAATTTTAAATTTAATTTAAGATGGTACAATGCATTATAAATTTACGTTGCACTCATCTAAATGTAGGTCCATCGACCTTGAGGCAAATCATCAACAAAAATTTGTCAAATAAAACTTATCTAAGTTTCTTTTCACAAAGAAATCCGGCCTAACAAAAGATGAGAGAAAACTGTCACAGATAAATAAATAAATCATAATGGCTAAACTCAAAATAAAACATAAATTTCAAGTCAATCCCGATTGTAACTACAAAACATATTTAGCCATAGTGTTACTTAAAAAAAATATAATTTTAAATTAATTCAAAATATGACTTTAGTAATTATTAATATATAATAAGCAATTCATTAAATATAATGTAACATAAATGATATAAGATTTATATATATTCATATAGTTAATAGAAAATTAACTTAAGAACAACTCAAAATCAAGTCATTTCAAGCCAAGATGGCTAAATTTAAAATGATTTCAATTTGAACACAAGTTGAAAGGAAAGTAAATCAAAACTTAAACAATTAAATCAATCCAAAATTGCTGAAACTAATCTAAATATCATTGATATTTGAGAGTAGTAATCCAGGAATTACTTTTTGAGAGGAAAGCTTTTGGAAGGTTAATTAAGATAAAGACTAATTAATCTGATGTACCTTGGAAGTCTCCAACTTTAAGTGCTTTAATTGCTACAACAGGTGCTGTATCAATCAAATCCAGTAATTCCTGGCCAATAGTAGTAGCAAGATCGTTCCATAATGACACTGCAACTGTCATATTCCTGCATTTGATGTTATCATGTTCTCAATACCAAGCATCAAGCAACAAGGATAAGTTAATCAAGATTCAAAAGAAGCACTCACGAGTCGTCTGCAATAGTTATGTCCCTCTTAGGAATCGTTTCATTATTGCTTTTCCTTCGAACACTTAGAGTTGGTGAAACACTCTGAATCACACCGATAACATCTAAAAAATAGGAAAGGAGGCGCTCTTAGTAGGCATAAATAAGTAGTTGTGTTTGTTCAAAATAGTTAAGATAAATAAATAGATGCTTCGTTTAGAAAATAGCATACCGATAACTTCTCTTGCATTAACATGTGGCCCTAATTGGTCAATCTTCACGAAGTTATATTTGGTTTCAGGAATGAAAGCACTCTCTCCTTGTGCTTCTTCAACTATAGAGTTTTCATTTAGGTTCATTTCATAATCATTTTGAACAGTTTTGAACTGCCGATTTGCTAGCCTCAAAGTTCCTTTGGAAATGTAGTATACTTTGCCAAGATCAAAAATTGGGTAGAACTTCTTTGCAGCTTCATTGAACATGGTGGCCTGTATCTGTGTACCCTGTAAATATATTTGTAATAAGAATAAGGTTAAAACAAACTTATTCTAACAAGGCAGTCGCCAATTAAAGGGCACTAAATTCATCTGTGTACTCACATCTTCATCTGTCAGTTCAACATTAAAGACGCAACCTTCTCCTTTGGCATTCCTATACGTTCTTAAATTGCCTTTATTCGTCACTCTTACTTTTATGGTCCAGTTACCTTGATAAGGATTCAAGGAACAAAGAGGATGAACTCTTCTAGTCATTGACATTCGAGCAGCAGGGGCAGCACTGTTTAATAAGTTTTTCAACATCAAAATTTGACTTGTTATCATACAAACAATGCCATAAACAAAAAAAAACTGCTAAAGAACTGTTGAACTGCTTACTTAATGCGCTGTTCATGCACAATTTGTGCTGCAGATTTTGGCACAACTTCCTGTTCGAGCTTTAACAGATTTAGCGCCTCTGCAGCTTCAGATTTGATCTCGTATTCGAGTGCAGGACAGACTACCTCACATTTAGTCACAATCAAAGCCCTGGAAAATAAAACATTAAAGGGAAAATATTAAGTTGCTAAAATTTTATTGTACGACATGAAAAGACTTAATGTGTGCTTACTTATCAGGTTGGTTTGGGATGGTGTTGCATGTGTAATCCAGTATGCGAATAAGGCCAAGATTTTGAAGCCTTCCGGAATTGATTTCTGATGAAAAATGGCTCGGTAGCATTGCCTTGAGCTTCCTCTTACCATCACTAGCCATGAAACTGCATATCGTACAACTGAACTTCTTAATCAATGCAGCTAAAGGAAGAAATAATACAGATGGACGTGCAAGTATGCAGATTGCTTTGGTTTGCGCAGATCTTCAAAAGACCAGTACGCATGCATAACTTTAGAGTTTCGGAAGACCGACCACGATTGCAAAAAACACTCGACAAAAAAAATATAAGATTTTCCAGCCATTTTTGCACTGAATTAAAACATACACACACAACAACAATAATATTTGCAGAGGTTATAATCCTTCGATTTCCCAGTGTTACGCAGAACCCTTGTCGATTTGAGACATTTAATGATTACAATCATAGTTATAGTCAAAATGGGTTGGGAGAAAGATCGAATTCCCATCAAAATAATTGCTCAAATAAAGCAAGAAACTGACATCTGAGGATGAAACAAGAAAAAAAAAAAGGGCCTTTGATAGAAAACAAGGAACAACCATGCAAGGAAAACAGACTCATACGTGAAGCGGGTGGTGCTGCAATGGGCTTCAGATCTACGACTTGAACGATGATCTCCCCAATCTCTGAGGTGGAATCTGGCGAAGGGTTGGAAAGGAGAGTCGGTATTGCTCCAGGCGTCACTGTCTCCGCCATTGCTTCGGCGTAGATCCAAGCAGCGAGAGATGAATCGAAGAGGATTGAGAGGGATTTTTAGAAGAAGGAATGAATTGGAAGAAAAATAGGGCGGATTTATGGCCAAATACGTTACTTTGGCGGGAAAAGTAGAAAGTTTGGCTTTAGGCTCCTCCCGCTGACTAATTTGATTGCGTGCGGGTTTCGAATTTTTATGGCATGCGTCCCTAGGTTTTGGTTTTATGGCGGGAACATTCGAGTCGGATTTGTTAAATAGACTCCATGTTTTTCTATTATCCCTTCTCTTGAACTTCTTTAATATTATTGAGCTCGAACTCATTCGAGGTTTCTAGAATGGAATTCAAGCTTGAGCTTATTTATCTTTATCGAGCTCGAGCTCAATTCAAGTTTGTTCACGAGCTCCGTTCAAATTGGATTATTGAACTTGTTAACAAGCAGCTGGTTTAATGAAATAAACGTGTTTTAATCAAACCTAAATCAAGCTTGCTCACAAGCAACTTATTGAGAAATATGCATAAGTTGTATCAATTAAAGCTTATTAAGCCTAAAATTATAATAATTTAAATAATATTGTTCACAAACAAATCTTAATTGGGCCATAATCAAACTCTTTAGTGAGCTTGTTTATTTAGCAATTGAGTATTTATAAAAGTTTTCAAGTTCACTTGATTAGGTAATCAAACGACCATGAATAAGCACTAATAAAGTTGAGCAACGAGTAGCTTTTCAAATGCTTGGTTCATTTGCAACCCTATCTATAATATGCAAAACTTTAGAAAAAATAATAATAACAATGCTCAAAGGGAATTGTAAAGACACGTGTCGAAAAAATTAACGATTGTTGTCATGTTCTCTGTTTTAATTAATTCACTTTAAGAAGCTTGCACTTAAAACATGTATTTAGATGGTATTAAAAGATCTATTTAGGATAGCTGCACTGCCAAAAAATTAATGATGAAAATCTTGCAGAAAAATTGTGATCTAAAAGCTATGATTCACCGCACTTTTTTTATTTTGGAAAAATTAAATCGTGGTTTTTTTATAGTCCCTTTATTCAATCAAATCAAATTAAAATAATTGAATTTCTCATTGTAGATTCCTGAAAATACAGTCAAAATACTATTTCCAAATGACACTACAGTGTATTTCTACGTCGCTACCCAAAATACATCCAAACACAAAGATATTAAATAACAAATAGTTATAATTATTAAATTAAATGATATTTAAGTAGAAGTAGAAATAATATTATTGATTAATTTTGTTTTAATAAAAAATTTAAGTCTTGCCAAATAGTTTTAGGAATGAGTAAGAAAATATAAAGCAACATGTTTGTTGAGTTCCCATGTATCTCCAATAAGTATAACATTGTTTTATATATTAGTTGACATCTCAATGAAATTTAGGCTCCGTTTGGGACAACTGTAGCTGTCTAAAAAAATAGAGACAGGGATACTGCAAAGAAGTTGATATTTGAAAAGCTATGGTGGGTATACAAATTTATTTTTATTTTACAAAAGTCAAAATGTAACTTTCTAACTGCCACTACAAGTAACCAAGTCATGTTAGAAAACGCAACTTTCACTACAAAATTCTCAAAACACCAAATGGTATCAAATGATCTTAGGTCGATCACCCGAACTCCATCACCCCAAATGACCCCTTAGGGTCTATTTGGGACATAAATTTGTCTGAAAAAGCATCGGTGGAGGTGTTGCAGAAGAAACTACTATTTGAAAAAAAAAAACTGTGGAATATAAATATTTTTATCTTACAAAAGTCAAATCGTCCTAAACTATTTGTTGAACTCCTTTTGAATGAGAACCAACACATCCTTCTTTAGACTTAGGAATCTTCTAAGCAATAGGATTTCTTTAATCATATGACACTTTTAGTGATTAGGTGAACATTAAATCCAAGCCTAAAGACTTAAGAAGGCATACCCTTAGCTTAGGCCATACCCTACGATAAATAGGCTATACTTATCCTATGTCATGAATCAAGACTTATGCCTATCAACTTATCCAAAACCAACCACAAACCAATGCAATCAAACCCCAATTGGATTTCATTTTATATCCAAGTTCCAAGCCAAATTAACTTATCCCATAACTTAAATCAATTCCACCATCATCCCATGGATCACAAGCTATTCAATTAAACCAAATCTAATTGAATTTCACAAAATCACTCCAACTATTCAAACCTCCATTTCAAACCCTTCCAATACCTACAATCAAGCCAATCAAACCAAATCAATTCAACTAACCCAAGTTGGCCCATTTGACCTAAAGGGTCCATATGAGCTAAAATCTAATTAAATCCAAATCAATTGAAATTGAAACTACCAATCAATCATAAATCAATTATCAAACTCAATTCAACCCAATTCAGCCTAATCCAACTGAAATTGACCCACTTCATTCACTTGATCCAAGTGACCTAAAAGACCCATTTGATCCAAACTCCAATCCAACCCAAATTGGATTGAGCCAACCTATTCAATATCTTCCACAAAGATTGTTGATCACCCTTGATTTATCAATTGCAATCAATTAGGTCAAACCAAGTCTAATTTGATCACTTGACCAAAGTTGACCCAATTAGCCTATATGAACTAAATTGAACCAAACTTTATTCTAAACCCAATTGATTGAAACCAATGATTTCTACCAAACATAACCCTTGAAACACGAATCAACCATCAATAAGCCAAATCAAGCCAACTTGGGCTCTTGACAGTTGGCCCAATTTGACCTAGAGGGCCAAATTGGGTCAAATCAAATCCTAAATCAAATTGTTTGAAACCAATGATTCAAATCGATCAAAAAATTGATTGTTAAACATGATCTAACCTTCAATTGAACTGAATTAACACATTAACCCAATTGACATATTTAGCCCAAATTGACCTAAAGGGTCAAATTGAGCTAAATCATTCTTAAATCAAAATCAATTCAAGCCAATACCTACAATCATCTTCAAATCATCAATTAAATCTAAACCAACCCTGAACCCAAGTCAATTTGGACAATTTGATAAAATTTGTCAACTTAGTCCACTTGACTCATATGAACCCATATGAGCCAAATTCAAATCCACTTCAAATTAAACCAAAATATCTTAAATAATCATTTGAACTAGACCAAATCATCAATTTGACCCAATTTGACAAATTTGTAAACCTAACCCAATTTAAACCTAATTTTACCTACATGTGTCAAATTAAGCTCAAACCCAACCAAACTTGTCATGACCAATCATTGGGTCACCATGGGTCAGCTCAAAGTAAAACCAACCCATCTTAAACCTAAATTAAGCTTAAACACATTGGGTAAACCCTCAAAAAGGGATAAAATCCCTATTTGGATGGTCAAACCCACTCTCCTACCCTTGGCAGCCACCCCTAAGCTCAATTTAGACACTTGGACCACTAGCTATCTTGACTCAAAATTGATTAGTCCAGCCATGGCGTGAGCTAACCCAAGCCACCCCATTTGAACACTTGGAGGATAGGGTACACACATGGCCAGCCCACTTCCTTCCTCCAACCACTTAAAAGATTCCACCTTAGCCCCTCACTGCCATCCCCAATTGCCTATGCCAACCGGATGCCTACCAAAAGTTGATTGATCCTAGCCATTGGATCAATCGGGGAGGAGGGTATACTCCTCCCCCATCGAATTCAAATGACACATAGAGCTTCAGTGAAATGAGAAACGAGCATCCAAAGCTTTCCTGATCTCGCTTGAGCTTCCCATCGCCGGCGACACCAAACCCGAGCGAAATAAAGGCCCCTCTCCATCCAACCTCATCTAAACTAAACCAAACTCAAAATAACTTCTCTCATACCTTTCCCAAGCTCCAGTGAGGCAAAATGAATTGATTCCCGATCGATTCAAGCACCGGAGACCACGCCTAGACCAACTCCGGTGAGGCAAAATGAATTGATTATCGATCGATTTAAGCACCGGAGACCACTCCTAGACCAACTCTAGTGACATTTATTATGGCGTTTGGTCAACAGAGCCACCAACAGGGAGGCAACTCACGAGGTTCTCAACAGAGCTTCATCTTTTCAAGACGAAACTACCTCAATCATTGGATCGCCAGTCTTGAGCTCTGGCGAGTTTCCTTTTTGGAAAATCATAGAAAAGTCCTTAGGTGTTGGTCTTTTGTAAAGTGTTACATTTTCGTATGATTTCCACCGTAGGATCTTCTTATATCTCTTCTCTAAATTTTTTGGAGTCGATCCGACATCTCACGAGCTACGATGAGCTCGGATCAAGCAAATGAGGGTGAATGATGTCCATCTTCTAGCACTCGGGGGATGAAGGATCACCCGCCGTCCATTCCCCGTGATTAAAACAGACGTCCGCGATTAATCCGTTAGGTTTATTCAATTTAATCCATTAAGAATTGCTGGATTAATCCACCGGATGCGAGATGGGACAATGGGATGGCATCCATCGTCGTGTCGACATCGGATGATTTATATGGTTAATCCTACGACGCCACATCAGCTCTTGCGTGGCACTGACGGGATTAGGGATTGATTAGGCTTAAAATGTGTTTAATTACTCTAAACTTTCAAAAATCATAACTAATTATAGAAGAATCTTAAAAATATGAGTAAACCCATTTTGAAAAGGGTAAACATAAAAGAATTTAATAAAAATAATTTTTCTATGTTTTGAATAGCAAACAGTGCTTAATTAGGATTTGAAATTTTTCCTAATTAGCTTAATTAGGATTTAATTACTTGGCTAATGAGTCCCAAATTAAATGTGTTGATTCCTTGGGATGTCCTCTCCCTCGCATAATTTTCTTGGGATTTATTGGCTAGATAATTAAGGGAATTTGAAATTCAAACCTTAATCACCCTCAATAAGTAATTTAATAATTATTAAAAATGTCAAATAGTAAAAGTGAAGTAATTATTGTTCATTAATCATTGATTAATAGTTAAATAAAGGTGTAATGTTTTGGACCTCTTTCCTAATTACTTTTTCAAATTCATTTCATTAAGGAGGGTAATTAATTCATAATTTAATTAAAGAATTAATTAAGAAATTAATGATGAAATTAAATCAAATTAAAATAGTAATTGCTTTAGATAATTTAATTTGAATTTATGGGTTCCTCTTTAAGTGTTTAATAACATAGAGGCCATTAAGGAAGTTATGATTAACCAATGGGTGTGGAAAAATCATATAAGTACTTAATTAGATTCTTTAATTTAATTAATATTTAATTATGAGCTTCATTGCATTAGGCTCTAAGTCCATTGCAATTTTAATTTCTCATTTGTATATCATTGTAAGCTCATAATTAAATGATTAATTAAACTAAAGAAGCATAGAAAAGGGTAATTGAATGAATTGCTTAATGATTCAAACTTAACTAATTCATAAAACCCACCTAATTATTTCTCCTTAAACATATTAAATCATTAACATGGGATAGGGTAAAATAAAAAAATTACTTCTCCTCTCTAAGTTTAATAATTAAAAAAAACTAAATTTCATAAGAAGCTTATGGTTAATCTTAAGTGATTTTATTTAATGTGATTGTTCTTAGGAATTAATATAGTTGAATGAATTATGTGGAAGTGTTCAATTATTTCTTTTCAATCATCATAAACATTGTATGTCATTTGCATCATGTAATCATGCTTTTCAAACTAAATAATCAAATGAATATACTTATGTATGTAAAGTTGCATATGTTGAATTAATCATATTATATGTGTGGCTATTATTACTAATAAATTCTAAATTTTTGAGAATTATAAATGAAAAGTTAAATTGATATTAGCCATGAACATTACATGTGATTTACATGTGCTTATAACCTAAACATGTCAAATTATCATTTTATCTTTATGGTTCATGTATTTGTTTGCATTTGTTTGAATTTTAATAAGTATATAGCCTAGATATCCTGGGAATACGAGGCTTTAAGTATACAGAGGTTTTAGATTACCTCACTTCCCTGGTTAACAAAGGCACATACTTATTTAATTTCATTCCTATGTGTACTTGTACTAGAATTTGGATATAACTTTATTTTACATGTGTAAATGATTCACCAAAAAATAATCTTTTTGTAAGATTTAAATTCTCATAGTTGTGAGTACATTTGTATGTATTTAAGATAATAAGTATATAATCTAGACATCTCGAGAATACGAGGCTCTAAGTAACCCCATGGAGGTCTTAGATTATCTCACTTCCCTGGTTTAAATAATGACACATACTTCCTGAAAACTTTAATACATGTGTGCATGCACTTAGCTAAGGAATAAAATTCATCTTTTCTACCAAAATACAGACATTTATAATCATCTAAGTGTGCCAAAATATATTGTATGTATAGGTATTCTAAGTTTAAAATCATATGCATGTTATTAATGATGAAAAAGAATGATGCAACATTATCTATGTGATGGCAATTCATTTACATTAATCTTAGGATGCCTTTCATGTTGAATAAGATTCTTTAAAATTAACCCAAACTTAGGATTAATAAAATATTTTATAAACCAATCACTAAAAGAAATTAAGCCATAATAACATGTCTTTAGAAAATCACTTAAGAAAGGGATGAAAGATATTAAACCTCTTACTTCTCTTTACAATGCTTAGATGCTAAGTAAATATCAAATGAAACAAAGTAAAACACAAATTTTAAAATTTTGCAAATCCTCTTAATGATTTAAAGTGAAACCACCCTCATTTATAACTTAGATAAATATAATTCCAAAGCCTAAGCACACATATTAGAATGCTAAGTCACCACTTCTAACTTTAGTTTAGGACGGTATATGTAATGATATTTTGTTTTATTTTATGATGTATTATTTTAGACTGGATGTTAGAATTATTGTGTGTAAATTGGATGTTAGGTTATTAGCCTAATGATATTTTTTGTAGGGGATTATGCTAATGAGGGTGTTAAAATAAATATAAATGCTTTTGCTTGTATGTTGCTTATGCCCCTAAGCATAATCCATGATTAGGATAAGTGGGTTTGATTACTCATTTGCAAGGTGTCAAGTCTAAATTACTTAGTATAACTATTTGGGTTTGTATGTATGTTTAGCTAACATTTGTCTTATAAGTGTAGTTAGATTTTACTTTCCATAAATATGTAATTTTGTTATAGAAATTAGTATTAGTGTTATGGGGTTTAAGATGAGCATTGGTTAGAAGGAATAGTCCTAAGAGGCCCTATGAAGCCTTGAAGCAAATCAAACCAAAAAGAAAAAAGGAAGATGAAGAATGAAGACCCCTATAACATTTATTCAATTTCAATCATAATATTCTATTATAATCCGGATTGTATAAGGGTAGAGCTTGACTACTAATTTTTTTATTTTTTTGGGTGTACAGCGGTACCCGGCCGCACCAGTCTTTTATTCTTTTATGAAATCTATACATGTTTAATTGTTATGTTTAGATTGTGTAATAGAAATTGCATCTTCTTCATAGGTTTCTTAAACTTGATGTTTGAATGTGTGGCCTGGATGCAATAGGCTCTTAGAATAAAATTTATTTTTCTACCCTAATTAATAACTTAAAACTAAACTTTAAAATAATTCACAACATCACCTTAAAGCTTAAGCCATAATCAAGATAACTAAAATATTTAACAACCCATAGCTGAATGATGTATGTTCTAATATCATGCATATCATCTTTGGTTCCAATCTTGAATAGCGAGGGTCTTTAAGGAAATGCTTGACCTGTGGAGAACACCTCTTCCCACTAATTTAGCCATTAACCATATTTCATCATTGATTTAGGCATAATTATCCCAAGCCTTTGTCCAAAATATTGTGTCAAAATGATATAAGAATTTGTAAAATTTTGCATTTAGACTTAGTCAAATACTCATGCCAGTTATGATCTAGTATCTTAGAAAGTGAGTTTAGGACTCTATCCTCCTTCCAATTAAATAATAGCCTAGATATCTTATAATTACATAAATCTGGCCTACATGATTTTGAATCATAGGAGGAGTTAGCTGGCATCCAATCTAATCGGTTATAAGTCCATAAGAGTCAGGACGTGTTTATCCTCTCTTGTGGAGGTAAACCATTATGTCGTATTTTTCATTTAGATTTAAGTCATGCTCTTAGCTTGTGCTAAAGCATCCTAGATTTAGGATTCGAGGTTGCTTATTTCTTTGGGCTTACGAGCATAAATCCTCACTTCTTAGATATTTTCATAATCTTGTGTTTATGGACTATAAGTCCTAACATTCTAATAAAATTTCAACTCAAATAAAAATAAATACTCTCTTTCAAACATATAAAGCCTCACTATATGATAGATTGGAGTACTCACTAGGTTTTCTAGTATCATGGGTCCTTACATGTCTTCCTTTGAATTTTAAAAATAAGTCTTCCAAATTAAACTTTCCCATTTGATTTTCCAAAACACCCAATCCATTGAGAGTCTAGCTTAAATCTTTGGAGATATGATTGACCACTTTAATCGATGGTCTTCTTAGAAAATCCCATTTCCTAGGATATAATTAACTATGAAAGCTTGCTTCTATATAGGGAACTAAAGAACTCGACATAAAATAACCTTGCTTTACTTTTTCATGTAAAGTAAGGAAAGATCTCCAGTACATATGAAGACCACTCTATCTTAGTAGTCTTTATTAGGTGAATAAGTCCATTATAGGGTGATGTTTCTATCTTTTGAGATAGTACATCATACTTTAATATGTCATCACTTCAAGTAAAGATCGTGATGTCCACCTAGTATCCAAATTAAAACACCACAGTGGAGGTGTTGTAGAAGAAACTACTATTTGAAGAAATTGTAGAATATAAGTATGTTTATCTTAAAAAAGTTAAATTGTAGCTTTTTGAATGCTATCGCGGGTACCCAAGTTAGGTGAAAAATGTAGCTTTCCTACCTCATCTTTTCCACCGTAGATTTCTCAAAACATAACTCAAACACAATACCAAAATAACATTGCAATGCAGGGCAGTGTAACATTGCACTGTAGCACTGTCACTGCTATAAATGGCCACTTAGGCCAATAGAATCAAGTTTGAGGTTAAGATATTATCTTGTCCCTACCGGTATGATCTATCAAACCATTAACATGCATTTCTTTGATCAAATGAGCCCGAAGTGACATGTTTGGAATACACATTTGATTCTCTTTAAATAAATAGCCTTGTTTTATGGTGTAATCTACACATGGTGTATGAAATTGATAATTTTTCCATGTTTCATCAAAATCTTCAATATCTCCATATAATTCTTTAATGATTCCATTTCTATTATCATTGTTGACAACTATCAATAAATTTGTTGTCCTATTGAGTGCATCATCCACCTTACTAAATTTTCCCAATTTATGTTTTAGCATAAAGTTGAATTTCTTTAAGAACATAATCTAGCACATGTGCATCCTATTAAAGTTCTTTTGTAATTATGAAAACTATAATGACTTATGGCCATTGTATAGTACACTCTTAATGAATTAAATATTGTTCCCATTATTTGAGGAATCACTATAATATAAAGTTCTTACTCATAAGTATATCATTTTCATCTATTCTTACTCAATTTTTTGTTTAAAAACTCAACTACTCCATCTTCCTGAATAAGAAAACATAGATACCTAGTCCTAAAGAATCAACCTCTACTTCAAATGGTTTTTCAAAATCGAGTATAGCTAATATTAAGGCCTAGCAAAAAATAGATTTGGTTTGTTTAAAGCTTTAATGTTGTTCATATCCCAAATAAAGGAGTTCGATTTCAAATAGTTAATGATAGGAGACATTAAAATATTGAAACACTTTATGAATCATCCACAAAATTGGTCAACTTGTTGAAGCTACAAACCATCGATTTGGCCAGGATTGTATTGCTTCCAACTTTCCTAGGTTAGTTTGAATTCCATCTCCTCCAATGATGAAGCCAACGAAGCATACTTGCTTAACTGCAAATTTTAACTTTGATAGGTTGACAAATAGTTTTTTCTCCCACAACTTATTAAACAATAATTTAAAATTCTTCAAGTGTGCTTTCAATGAATGGTTGAAAATAAAATATCATCAAAATATGCTACAAAAAATTGTTCTAGTAATAGTTTTAAAACTTCATTCACTAACCACATGAAGGTGTTGGGAGCATTGCAAAGGCTAAAATGAAAAACTCTCCATTCATATAATACATCTTGTGCTTTAAATGTTATTTTTTTCTTTGTCACCAAAGTGTCTTCAGATTTGATGGTATCCGCATCTTAAATCTAATCTAGAAAAAAATTTAGCTCCATTCAACTTGTCTAGAAGATCTTCAACCTTGGCATATGGAAGTGAAACTTCACCGTAATTTTGTTGACAGCTATTGATGCACATCCTCCACCTCCCATTCTTTTTGGCAATGTTGATATGGAACAAGGACTGTGGTTATGCCTAATAAACTACTTCTATAGTAAATCATTTACCATGCTATATAGAATTTGGTGTTCATTAGGAATCATTTTGTAGTGTAAAATATTAAGTAAGTGGTTCTCAGTATGAAATCAATCTAATGTTGGATAAAGCACATTAAGGAATTGGGTAAATAAGTAGGGGTGACATCATTATATTATTGTAATAAAGGTTCACTGCTAAGGGCATGTCATTGAAAAATATTATTGTTATGTAATCAAAATGACCAATAATTTGCATTCAATTCCGTATTCCTATAAGAGTTTTGTGTCAAAGTCCATCACAAAACAACATTATCCTTTTTATTCTCTTTGAAAATTTTACTTGATGGTAATAACCTTAATATTTTGTTTTTCATTCATTAATATAAGTATTAGCACTACCATCGTACCACACTCATTTGTGTTAAGAGGCTATGACAATCTCTCGTACTCTCCTACACTAAGCAAGTATAACACCAACAATATACTTTCCTACACTAGACAATTACAACCCAAAATAAATAATGTACTCTCTTACACATGCAAGTACAATCCCAATAAGTTCAAAGAACAAGAAAAAAAAGTAAAATACAAATATGAAAAATCTAACTCTCATATTTAAAACATATTTTACACTCAAAGCCATTAAGCAACAACAATATAAGAGAAAGCTCAATATATTTTTGTACTTTTTTATTTTAAAGCATGCAATGAAATGATATTCAAGTTTGTAGAGCTTTTTATTTGGAACACCGAGCAAATATTTGTGGTTCTTATTTAGGTATTCAAATACTTCATTAAGAGATAAATATACTATCTTGAGAGATACTCTTCAATAGATTTGATTACTTAATAAGAACTCCTAAGACTGATGGGTCTGCAATGTACTGTAGATTTTTCCCCTAAACTATATATAGAAATAAAATAGGATTTATTTTAATGTTAAGTTCATAATTCCTTATAAAGGCAAGCCCCTATAGTTAAATTACATCTTAGAAGAATAGGAGTTCTCCTAAGAATACTCGATTAAAAATTTTGACATTTTATATTTATGAATTTGAAAGTTTATTTCAATTTATGGTTATTTTGGAAAATCAAAAGAGAACACTTCAAAAGGAAGAGTTCTTCTCTAAAGCCAAATAGAAATAAGTTGGAAATGCTTTAGATGCTATGAATCCCAATGAGCATTTTGACCAAACCTATTGTTGGGCTTTATAGCTTTGAAAATGAAGTTATTTGGATTTCAAGTTTAACATTTTATTAGAAACTTAGGACTTAGATTCCATAAGCTCAAGATAATAGAAATATCTAAGAGTTGAAAACTTATTCTTATGATAAATGAGATGCTTTAGAATAAACTTCTTAAGGTTCATCTAATATAAGTTAAGAGCTAGATCTAATCTAATCACATGAATTTGAATATTATTTATTTTTTTCTCACTTGAGAAAATAAATCTATCCCAGCTCGTCTGGACTTACTTCTCGATTGGAAAAGGGTTGCCAGCTAACACCACCTAAGTGATTTTAAATCTATTAGTCCAATCTTATATTATACAAGATGATTGACATGCCTGGTATGTTATGTATCAAACTAGTACAATAACTTTCCAAATTACCTATATACAACACGACCTAGAATTAAAGTCTTGATCTACGGAGGTCTTCATTCAAGGACCTCCTTAGGCTTCATAAGGGGCCACTTAGTCAGCTCATATTAATCTTAAATCCCATATATTCTAATACAAATCTATGATCAAATAACATTTTAAAATTCTAAAATAAAATTTTAATCCCTACAAACAATCATTCAGAAAAACACATAGCAGACCAACAGTTATAATGTAAACATACGAGCTTAACACCAATGATTACCAAGCCCACATGTTCTACTACTCTGCTCAGGGACTTAAATAGCATATGCAAGCAAATAATATTTATTATACTTTATTACAATGATTCCTTTAAGCACAGTCCTTATAGAAGATAATATTTATAAAAAAAGAGCATCTTAACATCCAGACTAGTGAACAAATAATTTCTAGCCATTCAGTTTAAAATAATACACCATAAAATAAGAAAAATATCACATCACATCATAACATAATTCATGAACCAACCTTAAGTCTAAGGTCGATGACCTAGCAATTTAGTATGTAAAAAAGAAGAGCTTGTGTGGTATGAGTGCACTAAGCCTTTTTAAGATATAAGTTTTAAATCAAATTTAGAATTTTATTTAATTTTATCATTAGATTGTTCTAATTTAAGTAATTTCTATGATTTTAAATTTTATTTTAATTTTATATTTATTTTATTTATGTTAAAGTTGAATTTATGTTTTAAAGAATGAAAGAATAAAATAAATTCTGCTTGAGGTAGAACACATGCTATTCAACATCCTAATCTGAATAGAGTGAGATCTCCACCAAAAGGGGAAGCTTCACCATAAGGGTCAAACTAATTTTATGTATTTCAATTAACCTTTTTGATTGGTTTAAATGATTTAGTTGAATTGGGTTTACTTTGATTAATGTTTATTCAATTTAGTAAGAGTTCAAAGATCAATTTTATTGAGGTTATTTAACTTCATATGTTTTGATTATTGATGTTTAGCTTTTGGATTTATTAGGTTTTAGTTTGGTTTAATTTTAGTAATTCAATTAATGTTTAACTCTTTTCTTTGAATTAATGTTTACTTCTTTTCTTTAGGTTTTACTTTACAAAATTTATTAAGTTTATGTGGTTTGTATTAATTAAAATGGCTTTCTTAATATTTAAATTTAAATTTTTTATGTTTCCATTATATTTAAGTTGCTTAATGTATTTTGATTAGCTTATGATTTGAATGAATTTTAATTTGATCTTTTTATTTAAATTTCAATTAATAATTTCATAATTAATTAAGATTATTAAATTTGATTATTTAAGTTTTTATATTAATTAATTTAGTTTAATATTTTTTTTTGGTTTAATTTAATTACGTTCGATTTTATTTTATTAATTTATTTGATAAAATTTATTTGGTTTAGGTGTAAGTTCAATTTACAATTTAAATTTAAAACTCAATTGATTTGTTCTTCTACTTTTGGCATAGTCAATTTTATTAGGGTTTAATTTGATTAATTATTTTAATCATCACTTATTTCATATTTAAAGCTTTTATTAAATTTAATTTAAGGTTTATCAAATTCATGAAGCTAAATGATTTATGTTGATATTGTTTGAGTTTCATGATTTTATGTTTTGTTAAATTCAATTGATTTAATTATTCAATTATTATGCTAAAGTTGATTTAAAGGGTATTTTTGTAAATTTTGTTTCTTGCTTGATTAAATTTCTAATGATTATGATTTGTTCTTTTATTTTTTTATTTGATTATTGCCGACCCCACCTAGTGGGATTAAGGCTTGTTGTTGTTGTATTTTTTATTTGATTATTAATACTATCTCAAGAAATTTATATAAATAAAATACTTAGGGTATCAAACTTAAGTTAGCTCATTCAAAGCTTTTAGGTTATTCAAATATTTATGTTATGGATAATTTGATCAAACATTCATTTTTCAATTTTAATTCAATTAATCATTTAGTATTAAGTGAATTTGAGATGATTCAATTTTAATAGATTTTTATTTGGATATTAAATTCAAAAAGTAATTAATTGAAAATTTCAGCCAATTATAAATTTTATTATTAGTTTCTCAATTTAGTCTTTAAGATTTTAATTAATCTCATTCCTTTTTACTTGTTTATTAATCCTTAAGGATGTGATTTTTAAGATTCTTTAACTTCAAAGGATAAGGAACTTTTTTAAGTTCTCTGATGTCATTGTGGTGTTTATTTTTATATGTGGAGGCACACCACGCAGATCGTAGGGGCTACTTATTAGGTGATCAGGTACGATATTGAGGTATGATGTATTATCTCAAAAGATAGAGGCATCACCCTTCAATGAACCTAATCACCTAATAAGGACTCTTAAGGCATGATAAGTCTTCAATATACTAGAGATTTTTCTCCTATTTTAAATGGATGAATAAAAAGTTTATATTAAACCCGTTCTTAAGTTCCATATGGAGGAAAGCCTCCATAGTTAATTACATCTTATGGAATGAAATTCCCAAAGAATACTCTCAATTAGAGTAGAAAATTATTATCTCCAAAGATTTTAAGATTAGATTATCAAAGGATTGGTCATATTTGGAAAATCAATTGGGAAAGTTTCAAGGAGAAGACTTATTTTAGAGTCCAAAGGGAGGAAGTAGGAAATTCTCATGATATTAGGAAGCCTAGTGAGCATTTCAATCTATCCTATGATTAGGCTTTACATATTTGAAAGTGAAGAGATTTATTTATTTGAGTTAAATTTTTATTATATTACTAGAGCTTATAATCCATCAACACAAGGTTCTGAAAATTCCTAAGAGGTGAGGATTTATGGCTGTAGCCCAAAGGAAACAACTATCTTGGATCCTAAATCTAAAGAGCTTTAGTACAAGCTAAAGCACGACATTAATCTAAGCGACAGGTGGACATAAGAGTTTATCTCCAAAAGAGAGGGTAAATCCGTCCGACTTCTAGACTTACAATCTCCTAGAGTGACCACCAGCTAACTCCTCCTATGATTTTAAAATTATGTAGTCAGTCTTATGAATTGCAAGATAGCTAGGGTAGTTATTTAATTTGAAAGAGACTAAAGTTCTAAACCCACTCCCTAAGAGACTAGAGCATGAGTGATATGAGCATATGATTTAATCTATAAATATAAAATCTTTTCAAATTTTATTTCATTTTTGACACATCATTTAGACAAAGGCTTTGAGATTTTTATATGCCTAAATGCATGGTGAAGGTTAATTATTGGCTAAATCAAAAAAGAAAGAGGGTGAAGCTCCGTCGGTAGGAGTTTCTCCCATGGTCAAGCGTTCCCTATACGTGTAAGGATGAAGGCCCTCATTTTTGCAAAAGTGGCTCAAGATTATATGCATGATGTGAAACATACAACATACAACTAAAGAGTTATTAAATCTTTTAATTATCTTGATTATAGCCTAGGCTTTTATAATGAGGTTATGAGTTGTTTAAAATTTAGTTATGAGTGATTAGTTGGGTAGAAAATTTATTTTATCATAAGAGCCTACTATATTCAGGCCACATATTAAAGCATCAAATATGAAGAAACTATAAAGAGAATGCCATCCTACTACAAGTTTTAAACAAATCATCAATCAATTTTATAAATTATTGTAAAAGAATAACATGCCAATGTGATTAGTACCCACAAAGAGAAAAGATGGGTAGCCGATCTACCCTTATGTAACCCAGATATGAAAGAATAATTATTTGAATGAATACATGCTATGGGGGTCTTCAATCTTTATATCTCCATTTTTCCATTTCTGATTTGGTTGTGCTTCAAAGGCATCACAAGGCCTTCCAGACAAAACCTTACCCGCCATCTTAATCCCCATAACACTACTCTTAATTCCTATTGTAAAACTACATTTTTATATATGAAAAGTAAATCTAACTACACATGTAAAATAGAAGTTAGCTAAACATACATACAAGTCTAAGCAATTATATTTATAATTTGGACTTAGCACCCTGCACATGGGTAACCAAGCTCACCTATCCTAACTTGGATTATGCTTAAGGGTTTAAGCAACCTGTAAATAGAGCATTTATATTTATTTTAAGCATCCCCTTAAGTACAATCCCCTGCAAAAAATATGATTAGGCTAATAGCGGCCTAACATCCAGTCTACGAAGCATACATCTTAACATCCAGTATAAAATAATATATCATAAAATAAAATTTACATCATATCATACATTGCCTTAACATAGAGCTAGAAGTGATGACTTAATTCTAATATGTGTGTTAAGGCTTTGTGTGGTATGTCTTAACTAAGCATTAGAGTTATACTTTTATAAGTTTGGAAATTATTTGAATTAGCATGATGGTGGATTTCATTTGAAGTTGTTTAATTGATTTGTAAATTTTAATTTGTATTTTATTTCGTTTCATGTGATTTACACAACTAAGTACTATAAAGAGAAGGAAGAGGATTACCCTCTTTTATTCCTACCTTAAGCCACTTTCTAAAGCATGTTAATTTGATTTAGTTCTCTTTAATGAATGGCTTATCAAATATTTTTTTAATTAATCCTAAGTTTAAGCTAACTTTAAATGATTTTATCCAATATGAAAGGCTTCTTAAGGTTAATCTAATTGAATTACTATCACATGAAATATACTAAGTCATTCTTTTCATCACATGTAACATGCATATGATTTAATACTTAGTATATCTATACATGCAATATGTTTTAGCACACTTAAATGATGATGAAAGTGTATGTTTAGAATTTATGTTTTCATTTTGACTGAATTATGTGAACATATAAATTAAAGCTCTATCCAAATTCTAATCCCAAAATACATAAGGATGGAATCACATAAGCATGTGTCATTGTTAACAGTGAGGTAATCAAATGAACTTCCTTGGGGATAACTAAATCCTTGTATTCCCGGGATGTCAAGAGTATATACTTATTAACATTCCAAACCTATATAAATTTATACATAAGTAAGGAAAAGAGAGCACTAATTTATATATATAACATATGCTAACAATTTAGGTGACTATAGATGCATGCATTTTTAGTAACAAAAGGTGATCTTAATCTTTTAATTAAATATACATACACATGTATAAAAGATGTAAGAAAGTGCGTGCCATTGTTAACTAAGGAAGTGAGGTAATCAAATGACCTCCTTAGGGCTAGCTAAAGCCTCGTATTCCCGGGATGTCCATACTATGTACTTGCTTTCTTAAATACATATAGATGTATAAGTAATTAAAGAAAAGAGAATCATGCAAAGTTGTATTTTTTTTAATTAAATCATTTAAGCATATGAATTAAAACTCTACCCAAATTCTAATATAGAAATACATAAGGATGAAACAAATGAGTACATGGCGTTGTTAAACTAGGGAAGTGAGGTAATCAAATGACCTCCTTGGGGCTACTTAAAATCTCGTATTCCCAAGATATCCAGACTATACCCATTATTATTCAGACTTATATAAGTATATATATATATATATATATATATATATATATATATATATATATATATATATATATATATATATATATATATATGAATCATAAGAAAGAGAGCTTTATTTAATATGCTTAAGTTATAAACATATGCAAATCCTATGTATATTCATAACTATCAATACTCTAAGTATTATAATTGATTTATAAACTTTTGGAAAGTAGTTTTGAATTTATTAGTGATAGTAGTCACACATATATTAAATTAAACCAACACATGCAAGCTTACATAAACAAAATTTATTTGATTCATTTATATTTGAAAACATGAATGCATGAAATCAATGGCATACAACATTTAATGTGCTTGGAAAAAATGACTAAACATAACCACATGATTTCATTCAATTACATTAAGCCCTAAGGATAATCACATTAAATAAAACTATTTAAGAAAACCAAAGTTTCTTTATTGATTTATGATTTAAGATGTTTGATCAAGGTTATGGAGGAGAAGAATTACTTGTTGTTTTAATCTCATTCTCACATTAGTAGTTTGATTTGATTTAAGAAAATGTAATTAAGTGGATTTTATGAGTTAATTAAGTTGGATCCTTAATTAAATCAATTAATTACCATTACCTATGTTTCTTTAATTTGATTAACCTTTAATTATGAGCCACAAATAACATGAACATGTGTGGAAATAAAATTTCAATGCTCGTACAAGGACCTAATGCAAATGGCTCATAATTAAGAGTTAATTAAATTAAAGAACCTAATTAAGTACTTTTATGATTTTCTCACACTTATGGGCTAATTATACTTTCCTTAAGGGTTTTTATGCTATTAAAAATATAAAAAGGATCCCTTAATTCCATTACTAATTATCTTATATGGTTATGATTTTAATTTGATTAATTAAGCCACATAATTAATTAATTAAACTCTTAATTAACCTCATTTTAAATAATTTTCCTTAAAGAGAAATGGACATAGGAGAAGAGGTTAGGAAGAAGGTCCTAACCCCATTCTCCTTCCCATTCACTATTCAACAGTAATTAGTGCACTTAATTGATTATTTTTTATTGTTTGAAAGATTAATTAAATAATTATGTTAACTAAGAGAGTAATTAAGACTTAAATGGTTAATTCCCCTAATTAACCAAACAATAAATCCCAAGAAAAATTATGGGAGACAAAGGTCATCCCATTAAACTAACACACAAAGTTTAAGATTAATTACTCCAGTAAATAAGGGAGAATTAAGCTAATTAAGTTTGTAATTAAACCATAATTAAGACTTAAGTACTATCCAAAATTAATTGGAATTAATTTTAAATGGTTATCCTCTTAAATACCTTCAAAACAAGTATTTATTTATATTTTTTAGATTTTTCTATAATTTGTTATATTTTTTGAAGTTTTAGCCATTAAATTAAGTAATTAAGCCTAATCTCATCACATCCACATGCTTTTTTGTGCATGCGATTGGATACTTAAACTCATCCAAATCAGTGCCTACATGGCTAGCGGTGGATGCACTTTCTTATCTGCCATCTGATCTAAGATCAATGGTCGAGATTAAACCCATAGTTTTAATAGGATTAAAATGGATTTTATCTAGCAAATAATCACAATTGTCCATTCCAATCAAGCAGAATGGATGGTGTGTGATCCATTGTCTTCTAAGCTATGAGCGATGGACACCATCCGCCTTCCATCGCTCGATCTAAGCTCACCCATTGAAGGGATCTACTAGTCGGATTTGCATGATATACCATTTTCTTCAAAAAGGACCAAATATTTTTCACCAAAAGCTCAATTTGAGAGGAATTACCTCACTAGAGCTCAAGACCGATGCGGCTTGGTAGCTTGGATAAGGCAGAGCGACTCTTGTGATCATCGATTTCTCGTAGACCATGAACCATCACTACAAGCCGGCGTTGATCCATCACACTGGTGGTCGAGGGCTCGAGGTGTGAGTTCTTGCTCGAGGCGAGCGTGGGAGAAAGGAATTTGAGTTTGGTGGAGAATTGGAATAGTTGGATCAGAAATGGGGTTGCCCTATTTTGGAATAGTAAGCTCCGATGTTGGGATGACTTGGGGTGCTTAAGGAGAGATCTGGGATTTTGTTTTGGTCTCTAGGGGCTCTCTAAGTGCGAATGGTGTTATTTTGGATCAAAATGGGGGGCTCATTTAGATCGGATGGATGGGATTCAAATTTTATTTTAAGCATTGTGGTCTCATGATCAGGTCCCTGTTTGACTTGGTTGGCCAGATGCTTTGGTGGGTGGCTCAAGGCAGCTCCTCCTTCTTTGAATCTAATGGTTTCGGCTAGGTGTGGGAGAAGAGACTTAACTCACCTCCCCTTAGTCTATGGTCGACCTAGCCCACTTGGGTCAGGCTAGCTAGGCAGGTCAGGTCCTATTTTTGGGTGTTTGATGCTTGCCAAGCGGAAAAGAGGATGGTTGACTTGCCAATTTGGGTATAACCCCATGTGGGTGAGCTTAATCCATTGGATAATGGGTTGGATTAGACTCATTTAGGATTGAGTTGATTTGAGGCTGACCCAAGGTGAGTTTAGGATGAGTTGGATCAAGTCCCACTGGGTTTTGGCTTGGTTTAAGTGGGTTTATCTCAATTTGACCCTTATAGGTCAAATCGGGCTAGGTTGGGTTAGGTTGACTAATTGGTCAAATTAGGTCAAACCAATGGTTGAGTCATGTTCAAATGAGTATTTGGGATGTTTTGGTTCAATTGGTTTGAGTCAATTTGGCTTAGTTTTGATTTTGGCTCATTTGGATTCATGTAAGTCAAATGGGTCACATTTACCAATTTAATCAAATTGGCCAAATTATGGGTTGATTCATGTTCAATTGATTAATTGAAGATGATTGTAGGCTTTAGTTTGAATTAATTTGGAATTTGTTTGGTTTGAGGCCAATTTGACCCTTTAGGCCAATTTGGGCTAAATGGAGCAATTGGATTTAATTGGCCAAATTGGATTCAATTATGACTTTGGTCAAGTTTGATAATCAATTTGGAATAAACTTGAGCCATTGATTGCAATCAATTTGGGTTAGATCTTGATTTGACCCAATTTAGACTTTTAGGTCAAATTGGATCAACTTGGGTCAAGAGGGCCAATTGGGTTTGCTTTGGCTAAATTGATGGTCAAGTCATGTTCAATCATTGATCATAGGTTGGTGTGAATCAATGGTTTCAATTAATTTGGCTTGTGTTGAGATTTGCTAGTTTGACTCATGTAGGTTAAAAGAGTTGACTTGGTCAAATGACAAAGTTGAGTTGGTTTGACTCGATTGATGATAATTGATCAACCTAGGGTGCTTGATGATCATTATAGGAGGTTTTGGCAGGCTTAGTTCAATCCAATTTGGGTAGGAATTGAATTTGGTTCAAATAGGTCAAATTGGTTTCTTTGGGTCAAGTGGACCAATTGGGTTTAGTTGAATCGATTTTGAGTTGAATTGAGTTTAGTTGGATTTATATCTAGATTTAAGATTGATTTATAGCTTTGATTGCAATTGATTTGGGTTCAAATGGGTTTTGGATCACTTGAATATTTTAAGTCAAATGAGTTAGGTAAGGTTTGATTTGATTGAATTGATTTTGGCTTGATGATTGTAGATTTCATTTATACTTGGGATGATGATTGAGGGAATAGTTGATTCATGAGAAAATAAATTGAATTTGATTTGGTTTGAATGTTTTGGCTAAGTCCATGAAATTGAATTATATGGCTTAGGATAGGTTTGGCTTGGTTTGGATTTTAGTTTAAGACATGTTAATGTAGGTTTGATTTATATTTGGAAAGATCATTGAAGAAATAATTTATTCATGAGAACAATTGAAATCAATTTGAATTAAAGAGAATTTTGGTTAAATCCATAGGATCAAATCATATAGATTATGATAAGTTTGAATTTGGGGGTTTTGTATTTTGGACGTGTGAATGTAGGTTTTATTTATATTTGGGAAGATGATTGAAGAAATAATTATTCATGAGAAAATCAATTAATCTTATGTTTGAATTGAAGGGGATTTTGGCTAAGTCTATAGGATAAAATCATATGTCTTAGGATATGTTTGAATTTGATTTGGATTTTGGTTTGGTTGATTGGATTGTATTTTTGGATGGGTTCATTGGAGAGTTTAATTGACTTTGAGAAAAATCAATTGAGTTTGGTTTGACTTGGATTTGTCTTGGCTAAGTCCATAGGATTGAATTACGAGCTTAGGATAGGTTTGAATTTGATATTTGGTTATATATTTCAATCATTTGGTTCAAAATTTGAATTTGGATGAATTGAATTTGAGGTTTGGTTTAGGCCAAAGATTTAGGCATAGATTGGGTTTTAAGCTATAGGGTAGGTAAATCTCCCTAAGTCCTAAGGCAGAGCCTAATCCTATGATTA
The DNA here is from genome assembly GCA_021442155.1 of Cymbidium sinense. Classification (NCBI taxonomy): domain Eukaryota; kingdom Viridiplantae; phylum Streptophyta; class Magnoliopsida; order Asparagales; family Orchidaceae; genus Cymbidium; species Cymbidium sinense. The sequence goes on from CM038231.1 coordinate 64,863,943, forward strand.
ACCCTTCTAAGTCTCTAAGGATTAAGTTCATCTAATTATTATAAGTGTCTTATGACTAAGAAGAATCTAGTATCTAGAAGACTCCTAAATATAAGAAGAGGAGATTGAGTCCTCGCTCCAAAAGAAATCAGATGTCATTGGGAGTGTTATGAATTCATTTTGTGAATTTTGAGAGTAATTAAGATTTTAGTATTTTCAATCAAACTCAATTAAGCCTAAATTATGAAGAATCGATTTAGGCTTTCTTTTCTTTAATTCCTTTCTATAATATAAATCAAAGGAGGGTATATTTTAAATTTTAAATTTTTATTCAATTTATGATAATTTTTTTAAATTCACCCTAATTAATTAAAATTAATTAATTCATTTAATTCCTAAATAGGTGATTTTGGTGTTTATCATGTTTTAAAGGGTTTTAATAATGCTTCTAAGTTTATTTATGCTTAGTATGATGATTTAAGTTGATTATATATATTCTCTTAGTTGTTTTGGATTAATATTAATTTATTTCATTAAATTAGGATTTGCATATTGAAAAATTCATAACTTTCATTTTAATCACAAATACAACTTTTCATTAGAGGTGTATCTTAACCCTAATTTCGGATCCCCAACATTATAAATTAATTGAATCATTATTTTGGGATTAATTTATGTTTGATTATTTTTAATTAAACTCAAATTAACCTAAAATTACTAAATAAAATTTGAGAATTTTGAGTTTAATGAATTCGTCTTAGGAAGAGGAGTTCATAGAGCCCTCATTTATACTTTTTGGTTGAACATTTAAATTTTTGAATTTTTGAACTTTTTTAGTATTTTATAAATTCAAAATTTTAAATATTTTATTTAAACCAGTCAACGCCTATGCGGTGCTAACTGGGTGACTCTTTACGCATGGCGGCCGCCACTGGTCCACGCAGGATCCCTGTCCTCTCATTGGAGACTGAGAGCCATTAGCTTTAAGGAGCGATCATTATCTACATGACAGTGCTAAGGGATTTCTATTGCAAATTGATAAAGGATTGATTTGCAATCAATTTGCATGGTTTAATCTCACTAAAGATCAATTTCTTTCACAAAAGACTAAACTAAATTGAAGGGTGGAAAGCTCAAGGCCATACTTTGTCACGTTGATCATTAGCGACACTTCACTTTAAGCACCTTCATCTCATCAAGATGAAGCCATGGGAATGATTTGATGACTTTAACTCCCTTTGGAATGGCTTGGAGACCATGCTCCACCACCTTAACGTCAGCTTTTGGCATTCCCTGGCTCACCGGAGGTGAGAGATTTCGAGGAAGGATTGGTTGAGCTCGATTACCTACCTAGAATGTGTTGGGAGAGTAAATTTTGGGAGAGGATATCTCCACCCTCATCTCATGTTTGGATGTCCCTATTGTTGCTAGCTATGGTTGAATTATGGCTTGCTGGTGGTGAGAAGTTCAAGGGAAGCTCGATAGAGGTTCTCTTCCTCTTAAGAGTGTATTGGAATACTTAAAATTTAGAGTGGAGGCCTACACTCTTCCCCTCTTGCTTGGTCGTGACCTTTATCATTGATTATGGCCAAATTGCAACTCACAGATGATGAGGGACATGGGGAGGGTTCAATTTCTCTCCCCTCCCCTCTGGAAGGTGTGGGAATGCTTGGAATGAGGAGAGGATGACTCTCTTCTCCTCTTCATGCTTTACTAAGAGCCTTCCCTCATGGGGAAGCCAAAGGTGGTTGGCCATGGATGATTGGAAGCCTTATCTACTTCCTCCAAGAGGGGTCTTATCCTTGACAATGAACTCCCATTCATTAAATGAATGGATGCATGGCATATAAAAGAAAATAGGAGTCATTGACTCTTTTGCATATGGTCTGTCTTTTTCTCTATTCCATGGCTCCACCACATCTCTTATGTCACCTCATTACTTCCTTTGGGTTGTTGATTGGCTACCTAAACCAAGCCCAAAATGGGCTATGAGTCAAACACCAAGCTCACTTGAGTTTGGTATGGGTTTTAGTGTTTTGAGTTAATTCATTTAGGTTTGATTTAATTTAGATAATTTATATTATTTTCTTTGATTAACTAAATTTAAATTTAGGCTTACAATCATCTTGATTATTCATTAAATGATTTTTGGACCAATTGATCTATGCCATGTTTATGTTTGAAGTGATTTTAGGCTAAATTGACCTATTTGAGTTAGATGGATCTAGTTGGGTAACATAACCTATTTGGTCATTTTAAGATTTTATTAAGGTTCATTTGTGTTTACTTAATCACTTATCATTGATTAATTTTATTTAATTTAATTAGATTTTAATTCAACCCAAATTGACCCATTTTTACTCAAATGAGTTAAGTTGGGCTTAATTGAGTTAAATGGCCAATTTGACTCAATCAAAGTGTTTTTGAGCTCTAATCATGTTTGATCAAGTGTCTGAAATGATTTGGGGCAATTGGTTTCAATTAATTTGAGTTTAAGTTTTCGAATTTGACCCATGTTAACTAAACTCATGTTTTGATGGATTTCATTGGGTTCAATTAAGCTAAATAACCAAATTGGTAAAATTAGACTCAAAGAATAGTTGAATTATGTTCAATTATGATTTTGAAGTATTTTGGTGTGTTTAATTTGGATTTGAACTCAATAGGGTTCATTTAGGTCTACTTGGATCAAGTGACATAATCAACCCATTTGAGCCTCATTGGAGTTAGATTTGTGTTTGATTATGTTCATTTGATTATTTTGAGCCATTGAAGTAAATTGATTTGACCAAATTTTGATTGGTTGACTTTTAACTTGGTGGAGTTCACATTGGTCAACTCATATCAAATGACTTGATTAGCCACTTTAAACCTCATTTGAATTTAATTTTATGCTTATTTGTGCATTGATTCTCATTAAAGTCAACTAAAATAAAATGCAAGAACCAATTCAAATTTATAAATACTTGTATAAAGTGAAGCACAATGACGTCAAATATAATAAATATAAAGAATACTTTTATTAAAGCCTTATGAAGGTGATTCAAAATCCAATCAAAAGAAAAAGTAAACCTTTCAAATGAGTGAAAAGAACTTAATAACATTTTAAGAATATAAGTTGCAATTCATTTGAATCAAACTAAGCCATCAAAATTAAAAAACACATTTGATTAAATCAATATGAAACAAACTCACTCAAGTCCTTTTGGATGAATGATGTTATGAACACAAGACTTGAAGAAGATGAAGAAGTTCTTTTTGTGAATATAGTTGAAGATGTCAGCAAAGAAATAAGAGATCCGGATCACTTGAACCAATGTAAGCACGCCAAGAAAAGATTTAACAAGACTTTGTCCATGGGTCAATTTTTGAATGAGAGAAATTAGTCATGAACGCAACTTCTTAAATGGAGTTTTGTCCAAGGCAAGAGAAAAAGAGAGGGAAGAAATAAGACAAAAATTGCTTAAGAAAATAATTTGTACTTTTAAATACAAAGCATGTAAATTAATTTGAATGAAATCAAATTAACATTAAAAGGGGGTCAACCATGCAAGACGAGGGAAAGGATTTGAAACTCTTAACATAATTAGGCAATCCTTAGTTAATTAAGTGATGAAATTAATGAAGAGATTCTAAATAATTTTAATTTTAAATAAAATATTAAATCAAGATTAAATGCATGTGAATCAAGGGTTTAATTGATTAATCAATCATGAATAAATAAAAGAAGCCAATTTAAATTAAATTAAATTAATTAAATCAATAATAGGTATGGCTAAAAGAATTTTGTAAATGAATCAATCTCCAATTAATGCAAGCAATCATGTATAAATCAAGGGAGATTAAATAAAATCTATTTGAATTCTAAATACAACTTAAATTTAATTGAGGTCCAATTCAATTTTGAAAGAGAAAAATACAAAATAGAAAACTACGTTACATCAAAGTTCATTTGAATTCAAATTTTAGCCAAATTCAATTAAATCAAGTTGAATCAAATAAAATACTAAAAGGGCTAGCCATAACATGACTTAAAAAATAAATCAAGGCAAAGTTTAATTTGAAATTCAAAACAAAAATAAATTTCAAAATTGAAAATCTATTAAATGATGGAAAATTATATGGAATTAAATAAAATAAATCACATTAAAGTCCTCATACAAAAATCATTAAAAAATGGTCAAATATAAAAGAAAATAAAATCAAATATAATTATTGATATGAGAGAGAAAATAAAGGTAGAAGAGAGAAAAAGGATATATTAGATAATTAAATAAATAAGTCATACACATAATAAATGAATAAAAATTAATTTAAGCATGAGAATTAATTAACAAAGTGATAAATACACCAAACTTAATTTTAGATGCAATGGATAAGGGTTTAAATAAATGCAAGTAGTCAAATTATCTAAAAAAGATATGTTCATTTATATTAGATAAACCATACAAATTAAATATGAAAAAAAAGACTTTATGAAATTTTATTTGTCATATTTAATAATTCCTAGAAAATTTTCAAACCACCTTTATTTAGGCTAAATTGACTTTCCAAATTTGCTAAGTAAGATAAGTCTAGTGAATTTCCTAAAATACTTAAAATAAATAATTTATATCGTCCAATCATATGTTTGTTATCATCAAAATCAAATAATTAAGAAATGGGGCTCATGGAGTTAACACTTTATCATACTATCATGGACATCCAAATATCTTATAACAAACATCCATATTAATAACATTACACAATGCTTTGCAACTATATTGTTTGCAAACAGAGAAGATAAGTTTACACATATTTGTCACTAAAATTTCAACACCATTCTTTACTAACTAATTTTGCAATGTTGTAAATGTTTAGTGGTCTTTAATTGAAGAGCTTTAACAACCTTCAAGAAAATTAAATTTTCAATACACTAGTAAATCACAAACCATCCCATTAATTGTGCTTCTTGTGTTAAGTATATACCATGAGTATCTTAACATTTGATTTGATGATAGAAAACCTTTATGATGAAGACTAACTATATCTTTGTAGGTTAATTTATCTACATAAATCATTATGGTTAAATTGAAATTTTATGGATGAAAAAATATATATGCTTAAAGCTACTAATGATTTATTTCAAGTATTTTAAGAAATTTATCAAACTCTACTTGTTCAGACATATTGAGGAAGGCAAAGCAGTTTGGACTAGGCAATTTTGAAAATTTTCAAAGGAATTAAAAAAATATGACAAATAAAAGCTCATAAAAATGGAAATAATTGATAAAATATTTTAATCCCATTTATCTTGAATTTCTTAATATTTTTGGCATATTTTATTTTATTATTTTTTAATTCTCTTAAAATTATCCTTATAGAAAAATGTGATTACTTATATTGATTTAAGTCCAATCCATTGCATCTAAATTTGAGTTTAGTTTATGTATCACTTCATTAATTAAATTTTAAACTAGAACTAATTATTTATTTATTTATTTTAACTTGTGACATGGCTTATTTATTTAATTATTCAAACTATCCTTTTCTTTCTCTTGTTATTTTATTTCTCTCTCATATCAATAATTTCATTTTATTTTCATAATCTTTCATGCATGGTTAAATTTGTTTCATTTTATTCACACTTCTTTATTTAATTTATTTAATTTAATGTATTAATAGTTTATATTTTCTAGAATTTTTAAATTCTAAATATTTTGAATCTTAAATTTGAAATTAGCCATAAACTCTTTCCATAAAATAATTTCATCCTTTCATGGCATGTCTTGGAAAATTTTTTTATTTAATGTATTAATTATTTTCTTATTTTGGGAAAATTTTTAAATTTGAATTTTGAGTGTTGAATTTTGAACTTTGAATTTTATAATTATAAATTATTCCATAAATTGTTTCTAATTTTGTCTTATTAATATTTGAAATGATTTGGCCAACTATCCATTGATTCTAGTTAATTTAATTTGATTTTATCTGAATTTATTTAAATTAAATCAAATTTTAAATTAAATTAGATTGGATTTATTGCATTTCCTTTTTAAAATATTTATTTTTGGAAACTATAAATGACCAACCCCTTTAATATTTTTATTTAAATTTAAATTATGTGAAACTAAAATTCCTTCTTAATTAATTTTGGTCGATTGATAATTAATATATTCACATTAATTGGAGATTAATTATTATTTAGAAGTCTTGGTCACCCCATTCATAATTTAATTTTGGATGTATTTTTTCTATATTATTTAAACTCATTTCCTTTATTAATTCCATGATTAATTACAGCTTATTTAATTATTTTAAGTGCATTTCAAACTCTTCCCTCTAATGTATTGGTTGGCCACATGTCTCTTAAATTTGACTTGATTTAACTTCAAATCAAATGAGCTTTGAATTTCAAAATCAAATCCCATCCATATTTATTTTCCCATTTAATTTTCCCACTTGTTTTGCTTGCTGTGGACAACCATTAGCTTACTTATTTTCTATTGAATGAGGCAATTTTGTGACCAAACTCACTTGTAAAAATTCTCTCTTGGCTAACCCTCATTGCAAAATAATTCCAAGAGTTATTTCGTTCAAGTGCTCAAGAGCTTCCTCTCCTCATTTGCTCTCACTTCGAGTTTTCATTTTGAGATGACTCTTACATCTTCTTCAAGGACTCTCTTCAGTTTGGAAGAGTATTCTTCAAGGCTAATCTTTTATTTTCATTCTTCTTTTAAGATGCTTGAGTAAGATCTTTTCAAACCTTCATATTTAATGTGCTTATTATTTTGATTTTTTTTAAATTGAGTGAAAAGGATTTGATTTGAGTTTTCTAAATTATTGTATTCCTTTATCATTTCTTAATTAAGTGTTTTGAATCTTACATAATATCATGGCTTATTCTTCATGTTAATTTTCTTGGATTTAAAAGGTTGAATATTACATGTTTTGACACTTTTCAAACCTTCATGTTAATTTCACTTCTTTTTCAGTGTCTTCAATTTGAATTTCATCAAGTTCATTTTAATTTAAATTTTGTTTGGCTGAACTTGTTCTAATATTTACTTGGATTTGATTTTATCTTAATTTCTCAAATTTGTTTTTAGTCTTTAATCAGATATTTTTAAGTGTTTTTGAATGCCACTTATCATCATGATATTATAATTTTGATTTCCAGGCTAAATCTAAAAGGCATTCAAATTGATTTGATCAAGTCACTTAATCTTCAAGGCATTTTGTGTTTCATTTTGTGCAAGTGTTTTCAAGATTGGATTTATTTTAAGTGCTTTGTATCATGATAATTTAAATTCATATCATGAAAAGTAACACAAATTTATGAGCTCTATTTTATGTCATATTATTATTGAGTTGAGATTATAAGCGAAGTTATTTTAAAATATGAGAGAGATTTTTCTTCTTGTAATTTTCTTTTTCTTGTACTTTTAAATTATTTAGGGTTGTAATTGTCCAATGTAAAAAAGTATATTGTTGGGGTTCGCTACAGGAAAACTATCAATTTTTGGCGAAAAAATCTATCAAAAAACATGTAAAATCTATTGGAAATACAATTTTTTAGTGGATTTCACCCCGTTGATAAAACCTTGGTTGGAAATGCATCTCAAAAATATGACAAAAAAGTATTTCTACTGGATTCCTAAGGACAAATCCATCGAAAATTTCTTTTTTGCTGAAAATTACTGGGACAGCTCATGTCAAACTTGGAGAGGGAAAATCCATTGGAAATCCATTGAAAACCTATACAAATTTGAAAAAAAAAATGAAAAAGCTTTGCATATATTCTAATTTTTACACCTACAAAAAATAATGATTTTATAATTACTTCACAATTGACTCTAGCATACTCACAATAGCTACATAAGAAGTCCATACCAATAAAAAAGATAGTTTAATCATTTTTTTCATTGAAATTAAACACTTTTAAAACATTAATATTTCAACAAATCATTTAGTTTCTTAAAGTAAATTGTAATAATAATATCATACAAGTACAAAGAAAATGCTCAAAATAGAAATAAAAAAATCAAGTATAATTAAAGACCTAGTATTCATTAGTCTCCTTATTATCACCATTCTCCTCCTCCTTCATTACTAGCTCCTTCCCCTTTCATCTATCTCTGTGCATCTTCTTTATTTTATCCTCCATGATAGCATTTGTGCTTCCATCTGAGTAGTTATCCTCACTCCATGTCCTCAGCCATTATCACAACAAGCCTTATAACTATCTCATCGAAATCACTACTCTTTTTAGAGAATAAATGGCATGCATCATAGGAAAATCTGCAAGCTTAGGTCATATATTCTTCCATTCTTCTTACCTCCAACAACCTCTTTTCATATATCATACATTGACTGTTTAGACTATCCACTAGAACTACTTACATCGATAGAGCTCTGACTTTGCAATCTCCTTTAACCTCAGGAAATCGTCCTATGAGAAATTATAATGATATTTAAAGAAAAATAAAAATTTTAATTAAAAATAATATTTTAATTTACATAGGCTCTTGGTGATCAAACATCAATCAACTACTGGTCAAGCTGATATTGATGTATTTTACTATGTAATTTTGCAGTAGTGGACTCCCTTTTAATAAATTTCTCTTGTAATCACTCCAATGAAATTAATTAAGAGTGATTATAGATTTAATTACTATAAGAAATGAATAACTTACCATCTTTCGCTTATACTTAGTACATGGAACTAAGCCTCTAGTAGGAAGAGAGTTGCACATGCCCCTACAATCAGATGCTTGATTTTATTTAGCCAGCTTCCTCTTTTGAATGTATTCTAGGGAGGCCTAGGCTCTATAGAGCTCAACCCACACATCCTCTCCAATCTAATTTGGTCTTCACCCAGACTTGCATATGTCAATGAACATATCATGTAAACATATCATGTCCATAATTTTGTGTATGGCTTCTGGAGGGATTGAACCTAAAAAATATAATTTAAATGATTAGCTTCAAAAAAAATTTAAATTTAAAATTCAAAGATAAACTTACGTGTCACCCTCTAGCTCAATAATAATGGTAATTATTGGTAGCTCAGTAAGCATAGATGGATTGGTTTGATCTTCTAGCATATGGTGAAACCTAGGCTCTTTATGGCCTAGTGAGGCTAATACTAATAAAATGGTGTAGTATCAGTAGGCTCGGAAGAGTGGTAGGCGTGTGTACTAGTAGGTCCAGAAGTCCAAGGTGGTGAAATCAAAATGAATGTCATGGTGGTGACCGTGGTGGTTGCATAAAGTCTGGGTCAAAACATAGTATTTCTCTTTGTACTAAAGATGCTCATAATTGATCATCATGGAATATCATCACCACCACCTGATGCCATCTTTTACAAAAAAATTAAATTAAATTAACAAATACAATGGTTTGATATGTTAGAAATAAATATAAGTAAAAAATTGAAGTATGTGAAATGCAATATGCAATTAAAGTATGTAAGAATACTATCTTAAAATAGGGCATAAGTATAATATCTAAAAAATAGAGTGCAAGTATAATACTTAAAAATAGTGTGCAATTAAAGTATGTATAAGAATAACATGCAGGAAAAGTAAAATAAAAATAGTGTGTGTGTACAATATATGATACTAATTCATGTACAACTAAAGTATGTAAAAAAAGACAGTATGTAACTTCAAACTCCCAATTTAAATGCATACGTTGAAAAAGAAAATGTGCATATAAGTACTAAATGAAAAGATATGCTACCTTTAATGCATATGTTACATATTTTACTTCGATGAATCACTAGAAGTTGAATTTATAGTGTCTTATTCATTATCATCCTTGATGTCCTCATCCTCAGATTGAATAATAAGCTCATAGTCAATGTTAGTATTAATCAAGCTTACTACTAGCTCAATATCATCAACTGCAAGTCCAAAACTTGTCATCTCATCCTCTTGATGAGCAAGTTCCATAGTGTTTTGAACTTCCACTCTTGTTTTGGGTTTGATTTTAATTACCATTCCATTTTCTGTTATCTTTAATAATATATTTGACTGGCTTGATGTTAAGGATAAATAGATCAAACTTAGCATATTTTTTAGTCAACTTCACTTTAGTGATCCCATGTGACTTATGTTTTCCTGTTCTTCTATTATGCATAAGATCAAACCATTCACAATTGAATAGAATGATATTCCTCCTCTTTGACCCGAGATATTATATATATAATTTTTTTTTGTAAAACCCCATTATAATCTATCGTACAATCTGAATGTGTGTTTCCTCTAGCGCAAACACATGAGTTCATGTTTTCTTTCCTTCTAACCAAGAACTCGTGTGAAGCCATTTACACATAAATTGGCCATGTATTTCTAATTTGCATAGGTCCCCAATCAAGATCATGAAGGACTTGATTCTCCACTTTGTTCCTTTAATCATGAGCATATTATAATGATTATTAAATTAAAGTGTCACTACTATTTTAGAAAATATTTTAAGGTCATAATGGTGATTGCGTATGTGTAATCTAAACTACATAGAGCTGTTGTCTTTAACATTCTTACTAATAATGGTAGTATCGTCTATGTTTAATAAGTTCATGAATAATCTGGACCCAATATTGAAATGAGCATGATTTGGTGAACATTATATTTGAGTATAAACATAAAAAGAATATAATTGCATTGATAAACTTACTCATGAAAAAATGAACTTCATTATAGTTAATAAAAATATTAACTGTCACCTTTGTCAATCAAATATCTTAATATGCTTTTACTTAATACTTTTTAGAAAGCTAGAAAATGGATAACACATTATATAAAGCTCCAACATCTTCAACAGCATCCTTCTATGCCTATGGCTCAAAGTATTAAGAGCAAAAATTCATAGTCTATTAGAACAAATAAGCTTCACATATTGAGCCTTCATGGTGTGCTTTATTTTCACAATTCTCTTGGGTTTATTCAAAATTTTATAGTATTTTTAGAAATAAATGATCTTAGATTGATAGTTAATTAATTATATTTCATATAAGATAAACATACCTCTTAAAATGGGTACATCTAGTGATACTACACTGATAGTCCCACTATCACTTCATATAGTATATGTATTGACAAGTGCTCCATTGAGTCAAAAAAATAGAAGAAAATATCCTTTCAAGCTTACATATTGTAACTAGAATGTTAACTTCAAGTTGCCTAAGTGCTTCCATATTTAATTGAGTTGAGGTCATTTCCTTAAGGATGAGATTGAGTTCGATTAGAAGATTTAGTATTTGATATGGTAAATCACTAAATACAACTAAGCATTGTAAAAAAATGTGACAATCATGGCTCTTCATTCTAAATAATTTTTCTATCCTCAAATCAATACATTAGCTCAAATAAAATGCATGCTCATATGGTAGCTTCAATGATTGTACTCACTCACAATTCTTTATTGTTCTAATGTGAGGTAGTATTTGGCTTTAGGCTTTTGAAATCTATCAGTTGTAGTCTCTCTCAACTCTATCTTTCTTTATCAACAATACTTCTTTAAGTCTAACCTGACCTTCACATTATCTTTACTTTAACATCCGTCACCGTGTTGAAAATATTATCAAATAAAACTTTCTCCACGTGAATTACATCAAGATTATGTATTATAAGATTAGACTTCCAGTATGATATAACCCAAAAAAATATGCATTTTCATCAAGTTATGATTTGCACAATAAATTGAAAAATAATTGTCAGATGACATGGGAGAATTAATCATAGTTGAAATTGAACTAATAATTTTTCATAAGTTATCCACACTTAACCTTGGAGGTGGCTTGGACTTCTCAACTCAATTTTTTATGGCGCATCCTTATTTTTTCTGAATGAATGATCAACAGGTAGGAACATATGATGATAGTCAAACCAAGAATATTTTTGACCATTTTTAAGAGTAAAGATTTTTGTTAAATCCATGCAGTATGGATAGACCAACTTCCTAGTAGTGCTCCACCCTAACAACATTCCATACTCGAGAAGTAATTGTAGTCCACATCAATGTTTTCTTCATCTAAAAGTTCTTTTTGGTAACAATATCATATGTGAATACACCAATATCCTATACACTATGGAAAAACAACATATTTTCAATGGACTTTTTCGTTGAAAATTACTAGTTGATTTACCAATGAACATTTCAGCCAAAATTATTTTTGACAGAATTACTGACTACAGAGAATATTTGCTCCACTTAAACTCGACTAATTTTTCTATAGATTATTCCATCTTAATGATTTCTAGTTACTTTTCAGGCAAAAAATCTATCAAAAACCATTAATAAGAGGTGATGAAACTCGCCCCACCATGCACATCCCCCCCCCACCCTTCCCCAACACATATTTCCTCTCGATCTCTTTTTCTCTTTCTCTCAGCCGACGATGGGATAGGATCTAGGGCACACCATTTTTCATCTGAAACACATTTATTTTCTCAATTTTCTCCGTAAAATTGAAGGTAAACCTTGATCTCTTCTTTTATTGCTATGTTTTTATGATTTCATCCCTTAGTTTTTGAAAAAATAGGAATTTCAAGTTATGAGTAATTTTTGTGATTTTAAGGTTAAATCTTGTCCAAATTTATTTGAATTTTACTAAATCTTAAATTAAAATGCCTATTTATGTTTAGATATTTAATTGCACATGTTAGGTTTTAAATTTTTTGTAAATTTTCTTTATGTTTTTTTTTGGTTATTATTATTTTAATTAATTTATTGTGTAAAATTCTTAATTATATGATTATCAAATTTTTTTTATCCATTTATTTAAATTTTACAATATGCGTTGGGTTTTAATTTTGTAAGAACATGAATTTGGTGATTATAAGCTACTACGGCTAACTACCAAGTTGTAAAAAAATTCATGGTGAATGATGTAGATACTTAGGGCATTACATGAAATTAATTATTTATTATGCAATCATTACTACTTATGTAAGAGACATAAAATGTTAATTGAATTTTTCATACTTTTCAATTTATCTAGCTCATGAATATCTGTAGTGAGCAATCACGGATGTACAATAGATTGCATCTGGGTAGAAAAGGATTAATTAATGAATGCTTTAGTAGTGTTGAGCACTTCATATATGTGACATCTGAACTTCATTCTTACATTTATAAAGAAAAGTTTTGATGTCTGTGTGCAAAGCATAAGAATCAGGCTTTCTTAATGCTAGATGAAGTCAAAGTAAACTTGTATCTTAGGAGTTTTCAACCAAACTATTAGTTATAGACTTCATATGGTGAGTTACGGGCACATGTTGATGCTGATAATGGCACCTCAACAAGTCATGCATGCCCTTCAGGTGAATATGATTCTAGCCAAACTTATGATGAAATGGTCTATAATGCTACTAAAGTAGAGTACTTTACAGAGGAGGAGCCACCTAATAAAGAAGCTCAAAAGTTCTGACTTGTTAAATGCAGCACAACGACTAATTGTGGGAAGGATGCACAAACCACACTAAGATGTCTGTGGTCATAAGAATGCTAAGTATTAAAATTGAATTTAATATGCCATGTGAATGCTTTAACCAATTTATAGGGCTACTAAAAAAGATAAATCCACAAAAAACTTAATTTAAGAAGACTTATATAGAACAAAGAATTTGGTATCTAAGCTTGGTGTGAGCTCAAAAAAATTTGACTACTGTGTTAATGATTGTATGCTATATTACAAGGACACCGCACATGATATTGAATGCAAATTTTGTGAAGCACCTAGGTTCAAGACACATAGTAAAAAATAATGCAAACAGAAAGATGTACCATATAAGAATCTATTCTACTTGTCGCTAACTCCATGTTTACAGAGACTGTACGCTTTCATGCATTCAACCCATCACATGCGATGGCATCACAATAAAATAAGTGCATTATATATCTTGAGTCATCCATTGGACAAAGAAGCGTGGAAGCATTTCAATTGTACTTATTCAAATTTTGTAGTTGAGCTACGAAACATCAGACTTGGCCATTGTGCTAATAGTTTCACACAGTTTAGTCAGTCAGTGTCACTCTATTTATGTTAGTTAGTGATAGTTATACCATGGAATTTACCATCAATGATATTCATAGCAACTCCTTATATATTCTTGACTTTGATTATTCTTGGGCCACATAACCCTAAAGCAATGATTGATGTATTCTTGTAACCATTGATAGATGGGCTAAAATTTTTATGGGACATTGGTGTACTAACATATGATATTGGTGCATATATGGATGTTGTTGGTATGTTATTATCAGTCATAAAATTATGTAAAGTTTTTTTATGATTTTTCTATAGGTGTGAAAATTAGAGAATATGCAAAGTTTTTATTTTTTATTTCCAATTCTGTATAGGTTTTCAGCAAACTTTCAATGGATTTTCTATTTGTAAGCTTGATACGAGGCACCAGAAAATTGAACCATTGGAAAATTTCTAACACAGGAATTTCTGGTGGACCATTCTCAGTAGAAATTTCTAACAGAGAGAGTTTCCAAAAATTCTTGTGTCAAAATTTTTTGGTGATTCAATTTTTCAGCGGCATTTTTTTGTGGTCTTTCTGCCAATTCTTCCTGAGAAACTTTCTAGCCAAAATCTACGAAAATTATTTTTCCACTAAAAATCATTTTTAATCAGCCTTTTTCTATGTCGAGGTGAAATCCATCGAAATGAAAATTATCAACAAATTTTGATTAATTTCTGATGAATTGTTCTGTCGAAAATCAATAATTTTTTTTTGTAGTAATATTATTTTCAACTCATCTATCAATAGTTAAAAGAAGACATCATTCTTTGCTTTAGGTTTATGTGGACAAGTTATGATTAGAGTCAGAAAAATGTGGCCATGCAAATCTTTGGAGGTCAATTATATAGTGTAATTATCACTAACCAACAGAAATAAGGTGACACGGGCTGATTACATGGTTTGCAACCATCAATACATAGGCCAAGCTTTGTATTTTATGGCTTAACTATAAAATCAAGACAAGTGTGATTGAAATCCTTCCATGCTCCTTCATCTGATGGGTGGCTTAGGAGATTTGGTACACTTGCTCAATCGTGGTGTCATTTCATGTGCTTAGCTAAATGCATGAAAGCATATAGTTGTGCAAATTTTTATTTTGGATTGCCATACAGATTTTGGGGTTCTTATTTATATAATTTAATACATCATTAAAAGATAAATATATTATCTCTAAAGATTAACATATTACCCTATAACAGATTTTATTACTTAATAAGAATTTCTAAGGCTGATGGGTCTTCGATATACTAGAGATTCTTCCCCTGAACTACTTTGAGAGGTAAAATAAGATTTATATTATTGCAGGGTTTGTATCCCTATAAGGGCAAGCTCCTTTAGTTAATTATATCTTAAGAATGAAGGATCTCTTCCAAAGAATACTCTCGATTAAAGAAATAAATTTTTATTTATATGGATTTCAAAGTTATCTTAGAAGAATGATAATTTAGAAATTCAATAGGGAACACTTTCAAAAGAAAAGAGTTCTTTTTGGAGACCAATAGGGAATAAATAGAAAATGCTTTAGATATTAGAATGCCCAATAAGCATTTCAAGTAACATGTTATTGGGCTTTACATTTTGAGTTCAAAATTATTAAGAGTTAAATTAATATTTTAATAAAAATTTATGACTTAGATTATAGCAGCACAAAATTATATAAATACTTAGTAGTTGAAGGCTTACTCAAAAAAGATGTTTTAGAACCTACGTCTATGAATACTTCTGATATAAGTCAAAGGCTTGACTTAATGAAATTTATGGGAATTATGAGTTCTTTCTCTCATTTGAGAAAATGAACCTATCTCTAACTCTTCTAGACTTATAACCTACCTAAAAACATTGCTAGCTAAAACCACCTAAGCACTTTTAATCCATGAGTTCAGTCTTCATGTTATGCAAGATGCCTAGATATTATATTTTAGGAATGAATCCAAGAACCTAGACCCACTCTATAAACCTAAGATAATATTTGGTATGATATGCATCTAAATAATGCAACAAATTTCTTTTTTTTTTTATGTTGTTGACTAACAATTTATTTTAAGACTAGGGTATGCAATTCATTCCTACAATGATATGCAGTTAGAAGCAGTCGTGGGCCAAATCAGAAGGAGAAGACACACTTCCCCCAAGAAAGGGTGGTCATCCTCAAAGGCTAGATGCCCACTTACATGTAATGCGTGAAACACCCAATTCAAGGAGAATGAATAATATGTTATTATGGTATGCAAAAGCTAATTATTTCTAGTTTATTTTAAGTTGTTCCTAAGGCTTTAATTTATGTGAGGTTATGAGTTTTTTACTTTTTTGTTCAATTCATTTAGTTTGGTTTATTAATGATGTTCTTTTAAACCTTGATTATTAAATGATTTCATTCATTTATGTTTTATATTATTTATTTTAATAACTTAGCTTTATATTTAATCTCATGTTTCCTTTTATTTTATTAAACTTTCATTTGACTTGATATTACTTATTAATTTCATTAATGTTTATGAATTTGGAAGAGTTAACTTGATTAGATAACCTTGATTATTTTTGAATTTTAATTACTTGATTTATTTGAATTTCAATTGATTTTATTTATTTATTTCATTAATATTTATGCTTATTAGTGTTTATGTTCAGTTGCTTGAATGAATCCACTTTTTTCATTTAAGTTGATATTTTAATTGAAGCTTAGTTTAAAAGGTTTTAATTTCATCATTTAAATGACTTATTATGTTTTCAGTTTGGAACTTAAGAAAATTCATCAATTATACATTCTTAATTCATTCTTTAAGTTAATGGAATTTCCTTTTAAGGGTTTCATTATTTCATTAAACCCTAAGTGCATAATTAGTTAGATTCCTTAGCTTTAGAGAAATAGAAAATTTTTCTAAGGTATTATGATGTTAATGTAAATGTTTTAAATTGATTTTATGATTTTTATAATTTCTATGATTTTATGATTTATTGTTTCACTTAAATTTACCTAAGAATTAGAAATTCAATAACTTCTAATCCAGAGGTCATTTGACCTTGAAATTTTATGGCAAGTGGGGTTCCTTGCCAATATAAGTTTCAGAAGGATTCACCTTAATCAGATGTATAATTTAGGACTAATTAAGGTTTTAAATATTTTAATAAAACCTAAACTAAACTAAATTAGAAGATTTAATTAGGGGTTTTAATTTTCTTAAATTCTCCTCTAGAAGATAAATCCATAAAGAATTTAGTTAGATTTTTTGGAGCTTTGTTTGATTTATTATGATTTTTTGAAGTTCAAATTAATTAATAAATTAGATCATTTTAAGGTTTATTAGATTTCAAAGCATTCTAATAATGTGTTTAGGTTTATTAAGTTTATTATTATGATTCAAATTGATCTTATAAATTTTCATGATTTTTCTTATTCAATATTAATTTATTTCATTAAATTAAGTCTTATGGCTTAAAAATTTTGTATTTAATGATTTACATGCCAATAAATCTCGATAAAATTATCTAAGATATATTTTAATCTTAATTTCAATTCCCCAAAGTTTAAAATTAATTAGATTAATGGTTTGTGTTTAATTCAAGTTTAGTTATTTTCTTTTAAACCTAAATTAACCCAAAAATATCGAATAATAATTAGAAATTTTAGGTTTAATGTATTCTCCTCACTGACATGAATCCATAGAGCATTTGTTTACATTTTTTGGTTGAACATTTTTTTATGAATTTTTAAAGTTATGTGCATTTCTTACCATTTTTAAAATTTAGAAATTCTGAATTTCTTACTTAACCCAGTTAGCGTTGAGTCAGCACTGACTGGATGACCCAAAGTCATCCGATCATGAATCAGACAGCCCAAATTTGATCCCAGATTTCTTAAGGAAATTAAATCATATGATTCAACTAAATCAGAGCCATCCATTCCAAATAAAAGGAACAGATGATGGGGATTATATATTTGTCCTCCAACTAGAGAACTAAAGGCCATCCACTCTTAGGGCTTGATTGTGGGTGATCTAGGCAGTAGAGGCAAATGATTTTGATTGCAAATCGATCAAAAATGATTTGCATTCAATTTGAACAGCTTGATTTAGTTGAGATCATTTTTCCTCTAAGGTATGCACGAGGGTGGTCGATTTGAACTCATACCTCACTGGCATTGATCCTCGGTGGCCAAAATAGTTCAAGCACCTTCACCTCATCGAGATGAAGCTTCGCTAAAGAAGTCCCCGCTTGCATCCCCTCCAAATTCCATGGAGACCAACACTCTGCCTCTTGCTGTTGGATTGAATCGAAATATGGCTCACCGGTGGTGAGGAACTCTAGTGAATGTTCGTTTGAGTTCACCTCCATCCAAGGAATGTGTAGAATGCTTCAATTACACTTGAGGCAGACGTTTTCCTCCTTTTCCATTAATGGAAGATAGCTTTTATCTTTTTTGCCACCAACCATGGCCGATCTCCATCCTGTTGGTGGCAGAGGATGTAAGCAAGGGTTCGATCAAGTCCCTCTTCACTCAGGAGCATGTAGGGATGGTTGGATTTATGAGAGGAAGTTTCCTTCCTCTCTTTCCATATATGAGTGATAGTCATATTTAGAAGGTTTAGGGTTGCTGAAATCCAGCCATCGGCGATGAGAACTCCGCCTGATGGGTCAGTTTGGTCTCTCTTCACTTTGTGAGTGTATTAGATTAAATAACTTGAAGATAGGAAGTCTCCTTCCTCTCTTTTCTTTTCTGGTCACCGCTTCCATGGAGAAAGAAAATTTAATTTGCAATGATGAATACTACCATGGAGGCTAACTTTAAGAGGTGGTTAGTTGATTGGGATTAGTCCAAATCAATTAGGATAAAAGATGGATGAGGTATGGGGGAGAGAAATGAGATTTTGCTTCTTTTCCCACCGTGTTTCCATGGCACCTCATCCCTTATGATTTCACCTCATATGAGCTCTCTTGGCTTTTGGCACCACCACAACACTCCTTTGGGTTAGAGGTTGGTTGGCCAAATCAAACCAAGATGAATCATGAGTCAAACTCAAGTGCATTTGACTTGGATTTGGTGATTAGAGTATTATAATGACATTTGGATTTAAATTGATTTAAACTAATTTAATTGTATTTCTTTTGATTAATTGGTTTTAGATTTGAGTTTCAATTAGTGTTGATTATCTAATGGATAATTTGGAGTTTAATTACTTCATCCCATGTGAGGTTTAATGTGATTTAAGCTAAGTTTAGCTCTTTTGACCTAAATAGGCAAGTTGAATTCTTTAGCTTGAATGATCTTTTAAGATTTATATTTAGATTTAATTATGTTTATTTGATAATTTTCTTGGATTTTAAATTGATTTTGATTTTATTTTTATTTGATCCATTTTGATTTAAATGGGTTAAGTTGACTTCAATTGAGTCAAATAACCAATGTGACTCAATTAAGATATGTTTAGACTCCAATCATGTTTAATCACATATGTGGAATGATTTGGAGTGATTAATTTTATTTGGTTTGAAATTAAAACCACTTAACCCAAATTGGGCTTAATGGGTTAAGGTGGACATATTTAGGTGAAATGACCAAATTGGTCAAATTAGATATAATGTTTAGTTGGATTGTGTTTAATGATGATTTTCAAATGATTTTTGGTATGTCATTTATATTAATTTTAATTTAATTTGGATTTTGATTTTAATAAAGTTTATTTTGGTTTATTTAGATTAAATGATCTAATTAGCCCAAGTAAGAACTTATTAGGTTGAGATTCATTTGATTCATGTTTAAACATATTCGTTTTATAATTCTAAGTCTTTGGAATGACTTAATTTGGTCAAATTTTTGTGAGTTGCCCTTTGAATTGGTGGGGTCCACATAACTCAACTCTATGTCAAATGGTTGACCAACTTTGACCTCCATTTGGATTTAGTTTTAAATCCATATTGACTTTATGTTTTTCATTTGATTTGATTTCAATTTGTTTTGATTTATTTGAATTTCTTTAAGTTTAGGTGATTTTGAGCTTAAGTAGGCTAATTGAGTTAACCACTCCAATTATCTTATTTTAAACTCAAATAGATTTAGATTTCAATGACACTGTGTTTGATTCAATTCTATGTTTAGATTTGAGTTTGGGTTGAGTTCATCTAATCTTAGGTTAGGTCAAACCCTAGAAGGATTCACTAGATCATTAAATATAGTGTCCTAAGTGCCTAATCAAGAGGCTCTTAATATAAGATTAGGTGTCCTAATTACTAGTTTGGAGATGATGTTAACCTCATCCAAAAATGAGGTCAATAATAGTCTCTAAAAATGTAGAGTAAGTGGCAAATAGAATAATCACTTATGGGGTACATCTTTTTATTTGCATTATTTTCTACTATGTGGTTTGAACCTAGGTGCTCCATAAAATTTGCATTCAACATCCTACACATTGTCCTTGTAGTATAAAATACAATCATTAACACAACAATTAATTTTTTTTTAGCTCAGATTTAATTTTGGCACTACCTTCTTCATTCTATAAAGGTCCTCTAAAACTAAATTTTTCTATAGATTTATCTCTTTCAACGGCCCTACAAATTGATTAAAATATTCACATGGCATATTAAATTTTGTTTTGATGCTTAGCATTCTTATAGCCACAGACAGTTCAGTATAACTTGTGAAACATTCCCATAATGGTCACTATGTTGCATGTAGCAGGTTGTAGAACTTTTGAGCTTCTTTGTTAGGTGGTTCTTATTCCATTACTCTTGAAAACTCAGTTTTTATAGTGTCAAAGACCATTTCTCCATTGCCTATTGAGTGATATTCAATTGAAGGTGCATAACTCATTAAGGCACTAACTCCTGCTTCAATATGTGGTTCAAACTCATCATGTGAAACTTAGAATCAATAATTTGGTTGAAACCCTCTACAATACAAGTACAATCTAACTTCATCAAGCATTAAGTAAGCCAAATTCTTATGTCTCGCATATGGACATCAAAACTCTCCTTTTGAGAGATAAATATAAAGTTGAGATGCCACATGAATAAAGTGCTCAACGCCTTTTAATAATTTGTCAGACAATAATTTAATTTATAGTAAATCCATGATCATTTAATATGGATGTCCATATGTTGTATAAATTTAAAAGTGTGAGGACAATATTCATGTCTTATACATATTATAAAATTAAATATGACTACTTATTCAAGGCCTAATATGACCTGACTATTGAAGTATGTGATTTGTTTACTTAAAAATCAATTGATATACAGTGCACTAAGCTTATAAGTGCCTCCCATTCAAGTATCAATCATGGCACAAGAAGATCATAATAATCTCATAGTTCTTAACTAACTAATTGTGAATCATATTTTGAGTAAGTAAGGCGTGTTGGGGTGAACAAGGGAGAATTATAGGGGGGAGTTAAGTCATATAGTGTGAATGTTGTGCACTATGTGATTACAGTGATTGTAAATCAAAATTCGTAACTTTTAAAACAAATGCAAGGGGGATAAGTTCAAAACATAGTGATCAGTATATACATAATTTTATGAAATTCTAATTTTTATGTTTTAACTCATTCTTAAAAATCTCATCATATTAGTTTATGTTAATTTAACTACCCAGTGCAAACTAAATTTTTTTCAAAATATTTAAAATTTTCTACAATTCTCTTATAAAATTTTAGTGTACATCACAAAATTATTGATATATGAATATTACAAAAAATTTAAATCACACAATATGTAATTAAACACTTATAAGTGATTGTGAAATATATTTCCCAAAAATCTCAAATCTTGATTTCAACTAAAATTCAAATCCTAAGCTAAACAATTATAGATCTACCTCTAAATAGCAATGTAAGTGTGAGATATATGAATTTTATAGAAAATCAAAAAGGATTTAAGCTTTAATTTCACAAATATCTATAAGAACTTTAAATCTCTATTTCACAAGATTGGACAGATGAAATCACAAATAAACAGCTATGGAAGCTAGAGGAAGAGGTTTACCTTCGATTCTATGGAGAAATCGAATGACAATTGAATGTTTGAAGTGAGACTTGGCATGCCCTAGCTGTGATTTCACCATCGCCCATATGAGAAGTCACATGAGAAAAAAGAGAAAAGTCAGGAGCTGGGGGAGTTCTTGGGTATTAGTTATTAATTCAGGTTTTTGACAAAAGTTTTGCTAATAATTCTACCAACTTTAAGTAAATGTGGCAGGTGAATTTGGTTGAAAATTCATCTATAATTCTGCCAGTAATTTCAAATGGACTAGTATGCCAGAAATTATGTCGTTGATAGTTAGTTTTTCTGTATTGGTTATACTTTTTCTGTGTAGGAAAGTACATGTTGAGATTGTACTTGCCCAGCGTAGAAAAGTTTCATATTGGGTTTGTACTTACCTATTGTAAAAATGCTACATTGTTTGGGTTGTACTTGCTCAATGTAGAAAAGTACACTATTATGGGGTTATACTCGGTGTAGGAGAGTACAAGAAATTCATTATAATTTTGTTTGATTTAGTGAATTCCCAATGTGGATCATTAGGCGGGTTGTTTTTATATTTAGCCGAACTATGTAAAAATCTCTATGCCTTTAGGCTCCTTAATTTTATGTATGTACTTTTCTGCATTTATTTTGATTTATTGTTGTGCTTTATTTTGATATCATAATTTGCAAATAACTTTTCTACATACTTTAAAAATTAAGTTCTTGTTTGAAAAATTTTAGAATACATAATTCAACCACTATCCCCCTCCCCTCTTGGATGCCATAGCCTCTTAACATTTTATTCTAAAATGGCATGCCATTGATTTCCTACATTTCACTTTGGAGCAAGTAAAACTTTCTATAGGGTTCATGAAATGAACTCCTCATCATTTCCCTCAACATCTTCAATGCCATCCTCGGTTATAGGTAATTTCAATGTTGTATCGATTTCCCCTTCTCCTTCTAAAACCTATAATTATTTACAGTTTTGGCATTCATTTGATTTATGTCTTAGTTGAAGACATCAAAACACTTGGAAGGGCTAGACTTGTTGTAAGGATTTTCTCATAAGGTAGCCTACTTATGATTGAATTTGGACCCAATTGTTAATGGGTTGACAATGTTGTTTTGCTTTTAAGGGGAGTTTAATGTATCCACATAGCTTGTGCAAGATGTCTCAAGGATATTAGTGCTAACTCCTTTGTGAAATTGAGTCATTTGACTTATCTCACTTATCGCATTTTAACCTTAAACACATAGCTTATGGTTTGGTACAAAGACCAAATGGTATTCATCTCTAATTTGTCTTGAATAAAATCTCTCATTCCAACGATATAGCGAGCCACTAACTGGTGATCTATTTCATTCAGGTTGTTCCTAGCTAAAATGATAAAATTCTTTAGTATATGCTCTTATAGTCCATTCTTCTTGACTACTGCATTGACATTGTAGGTAGAGGATTTTTTCATAGTTAGAGGGAAGAAATGGTTTGGCATCAACTACTTCAGTCTGGCCAAACTCTTTCATCACGCCATCCTTTCCTTTCCTTTTATGGGTTTGACTAAGTTGAATCCACCAAGCACCAACTACACACTTCATCAGGCAACATGTTTGACTTATTTGTTCGATTGAATTTTCATATATTCGAATAAAGATTTGATGGCTTGTTCCCAATTCAAATAGTCTTCAATATGCAGATGACCACCAAAATATGACACATCTATTTTAGATTGAACTCACTTACCCTAATAATCTACATTTCACTGTTGATTTTCATCTACCAAAGTTCTAGTTCACAATAAGAATTTGTTTCATAGGTTGGGTTTCTTTCATAGTGAATTCTTTCTTCCTCATCTTTTGCTAAATTGGTTCATACTTAATTCAATGGACAACGAGGTAGCATCTCCAAATGCTGGTGTGATTTTCAGTGATTTCGGTGTGATTATCGACATGTGATTATCACCATTATGAAGGTTATGTAGCTCTCATCTCACCTTAGTCATGAATTGCTGAAGTATGGATCCAGGGTTTTGATTTTGCGAGTGAGCGTCAATAACACTTCACACAGCAAATCCCAATCATGAACATCATTACCCATTGATTGTTTAACATGGTTGACCATAGCTTTGATACCAAAATGGTATATCGCACAGTAAAAATACCATGGAAAACCAAAATGAAGAAGCAAATAATTTCACTAAGATTTCTAAGAAGAAAAAAAATGCGCCTACAAACCCGTGCAAGTGACTACTTATAGATATATATGACTAACGAGTAATAGAAAGAAAAAGAAAACAAAGTAAAAAAGTTAATAACAGTACTCATAATAAGAATATAAAATAAAAAGATATTAGTGTAAATTAGCGAGGGGTTTTAAAATGCACCCGTGAAGATGACTGGAGGTGTAACCGAGGGTAAACTGAAGAAGGGTGGGAGGGGAGGATTACCGTTAGTAATTTGTGTAAATGTTAAAAGATATTAAGTTACTTAAATTAATATTAAATTGAATTAAATAGTAATTTTTACGTTTACTTAGATTTATAAGTTCGAAAATGACTAATAAAAATTTTATATTATACTATTTTTTAGTTAATGAGAAATTAATATATTATATTAAGGTATTACAATTTTTAATTTATTAAACTTAAAGTTATTAATGTTAATTAATTTTATAATTTTATAAATAATGGTTACATGAAGTAATTCTTATACAATTTAGTATTATTTATTTTAATTAATTTAATTGAAAACTAATTAAAGATTATTTAAAATATTTTAAAGCTAATGATAACTTTGATAATTAACAAGTTAATGATGAATTGGAAATTAAAATATCATATCAAGATACTATCGTTACTATTTTAATTTATTTACTTTAAAATATTTTAATGGATTAAATGAGGATTTTATTTGCTATTTAATGATTAATGAGGATATTATCTTAGGCTTTAGGTACTTGGAGGAGGTGGTGATGTTCAGTGTTGCAGCGCACCAAGTCTTTGCAAGAATGTGTTGAAGTATTTAGTTATAAAAAAACTCGTTGTTCATGAACAACGAGTGTTCGACTCGTTCGTTAAGCAAGTGAACCAAATATGAACAAATATTTTAAGCTCGATTTATAAATGAGCCGAACATGGAGGCAATCCTTCATTCGATCATATTCAGCTCATTTTAGCTCAAAATAAAAAATTACATATTACACCCCTAGAAGTATTATCTTGTGTAAATATAAATTGCGAGAATCTAATTTTTTGTGCTTGTATTATTATCAAATTAGATTTCTTTCATTTTAAATTTTCTAAATCATTTTTTAAAAAATATTTTTTCAGAAGATTAAAGTTAATGGTGTTTTTTTCGTAATTTATTTAATAATCATTTTTTAATGTAATAACTCAAAAAAAAAAAAGTAAGTATGCTAGTTGAATTAATTCATAGATAGTCAAATAATTATTTGAGAACAAGACAATTAGTATCTCTAATTTTAGTGTAGATCTTGATATTAAAGAAAACCATTTCATATTTATAGTCTCTTTGAGACAACTACAGTTGTTTAAGAAAATAGTTATAGAGGCATTGTAGAAGAAGTTGTTGTTTGAAGAAGCTATAGTGGTTATATAATTTTTTTATTTTATTTTACAAAAGTCAAAGTGCAATTTTTTTATCGCCATCACATGTAACTAAGTCAAGTTGAAAAACACAATTTTTCATCAAGATTCATCTAAATACAACAAAATGCAGAACACGAAAATAGCATTATGTATGGATTAGCATAAATATACCACCACATAACGTCCTCTTAAATTAACAAAACTATGCATTTCTATACACTGAAGGAAATCCATTTAGCGAAATTATTTGATGATTGCATTGCAAAACTACGTGACTTTATGGACAATGCAATGTGTTCAACATTCTCCAGAGAGTTCAAAATGGCTTCATAGAAGTTCATTATAACTTCAATAAAATTAATGTGACCTTAGTGATTGTAATAGATTAGATCTTCTTATTAGTCTATCTTAGTTCAATTACATAGTCGTGTAAGATTATTTTTTATTGACTATATGTGATGTTTGGGTGTTCATATGTTTCGTAAAGCAATATTTTGAAACTCAAAATTTTCAATAAATCTGTAAAATTCATTGCTACGTCCACAATAAGCCAAGATCTTATTTCATTGATCTTATGTTATGATAGTCATTTGAATATTGATGGGCAAATCATACTTAATTATACTTGAGGGTAAAATCATCTCATACATGTAAATTTGAACAATTTAAAACAAAGACTTTTGAGATTGCTGAATCTTGATGCAAGTAGAAATATAATTAATCTTACATGCAGATCATCTATTTGATGATGAAGTTTGTGAAATTATATTGAATGAAGTATCTCGTCAAATATTGGTTCTAGAAGTTGAACTACCTTATAGTAACTGTGAAGGCACATACACTATTACAACACAACCTATAAATTCATATCAATATGAGCAAAACTTTCATTTCTCTCAGACATCTATGATGCAAATTAGTAGCGATACAATAATGTCATAGTTAGAAACTATGCACTCAAAATTTATTTACCATGACATTTCTTTTTTATATATAAATAAAATTCTTTAGAACAAATTGTAATTTATAGACCCATAATGAATTCTAATGTACTAAGATAGTCACTCGGTTGTCACGGTCCCCTCGAGTTGGTGCATATTCTTATGGACATTCTAGCCCACATTTGACAATGAATGATGAGGATTACAAAATAATGAATAGTGATTCATCTAGTGACTCGGTTAAAAGTGGTGGTGAGGATGAATCTATATCTAGCCAACATAGTCGTGACAACCACATTGTAGGCCATGATCTTGTTGACCTCATTTTTGGAGAGAGAATTAACCTTTCTCATCATAGACTTAGGAAATCTTATAGACACTTGGATTTTCTTAGTGCTAAGACACTTCTAGTGATTAAGAAAAAAATACTAAACCTAAGCTTAGAGACTTAGAGAATATAACCCTAAGCCTAGAATGTACCTCGAGACAAATAGGTTCTATCTATCCTATGGCTTAAACCAAAACTCATACCTCACTCATTCAAATTTAAGTTCATGTAAATGAAATACAACCAACTTCAAACCTATTCAATTGATCTTATTTGAATTTAGTTTTTTAATCCAAGCTCCAAGCCAAGTTAACTTAGGTCTTGGCCCAAGTTAACCCCCATCACAATCCCATAACTCAATTTAAGCATGTTCAAGTAAACTAAATCTAACTTAATTTTCTCAACCTCTCCAATTATTCATTAGATCATTTCAAGTCATGCTAATACTTGCAATCAAGCTAACTAAACCAAAGAAAAGCGACAACCCAAGTTAGCCCATTTGACCTAAAGGGTTCAAATGAGCCAAAAATCGAGCCCAAATCAATTAAGATCAAAGACCACTAATTAACTCCATCATCATTGAACCCTCTCAACACTTAATTGACACCAACTCAACCCAATTCAACCCAATCAAATTGCTTTACTTGACCCCGTTGAGACCTAAATGATCAATTTGATTCAAACTTCAATCCAACCCAAATTAGATTAAATCAATGCATCCAATCCCTTCCATAATGATCGTTGGTCATCTTTGACTACCTAATTGTAATCAATTGGGTCAAATCAAGCCAATTTGATCACTTAACCCAAGTTGACCCAATTAACTTGAAGAGCCAAATTAGGCCAAATCTCATTTCAATCCAAAATGATTGCAACCAATGCCTCTAATCAATCATAAAATGATTATTGAACACCTATAATCATCAATTGAAGCCAATTTGACTAAGCCAACCTAATTGACCTACTTAGCTCAAATTGACCTAAAGATCAAATTAAATCAAAACTCATTCTAATCTAAATCAATTCAAACCAACACTTACAATCATTCCCAAATTGTCAATCAAACATAGACCAACCATTCATTCAACACAATTTAACTAATTTGACCAAATCAATCAACTTGACCCATTTGGTCTAAATGAACCCATATGAACAAAACCCAAATACACTCCAAACTGAGTCAAACCAATTGCACCAATGCATTCTAAATGACCAACTAAACTCACCCAAACTATTATTTAGTGGATTCCTAGCCAGGGGTGGCTAGGCATGGGAGTAGGCTTTGGGGTTTTGAACCACGTAAATTGTGTGTATTGTCTCTCTTTACTTTCTTGTACTTTTATTTTTCGCATTAAAATTGTATCTTGTCATTATAAAATTAAAATTAATTTTCTACTAAAACTTAAAATTTAAGATTTAAGTTTTAAATTTTTTAATATCACATTCATGGATTCAAACTCAACACACCTTCCACAAAGCATTGCACAATCCCATACCCTCTCATGAGCTACACCATCAATGAGACTAGCCCCAAATTGAACCTGAGAGCAACGTCCATCCAAGTTTCCAAAATCTCCACCAAACCCAAATTAACTCTTCTCACACCTTCACCTCACTCCGGTGAACCAAAATAAATCATTTTCCAAGCGATTCGATCACTAGAAGATGTCTCAACACCAACTCCAGTGAGCTTTATGATGACGTTTGGTCCACAGAGCAATAGACAGGGAGGCAGCTCATGATCTTCTCAACATGGCTTCATCTCTTCAAGATGAAGCTATCTTGATCGATGGACCGCTGGTATATAGCTCCGGTGAGATAAAATCTGGCAACTGTAGTTTTCCCCTAGGTGTTGGTCTTTTTTAAAGTAAATTATGTTTTGTTTGATTTCCATCACAGGATCCTTTTGATTCATTCTCTGATCATTTTGGAGTCGACTTCATCATCGAACGAGCTCCGGTGAGCTCAGATCGAGCAGCAGAAGGTGAATGATGTCCATCTTTCAACGCTCGTGGGACTATGAATCACCGGTTGTTTATTTCGCATGATTAGAATGGACGTTCGTGATTGATGGCACTAGAAATTTTGATTTAATCCTTTTGAAATCATGGGATTAATCTTGGTCGTCTAATCTCAGTTCGGATGGCCGAGACGAAATCACGTCTGCCACCGCTGAATCAATTATCACGTCGGATGATTTAAATAACCAATACCGCAGTGTCACATTAAAAACATTGCCGCATCAGCGTCCGCATAGACCCGATGGTTTAAAGGGTTAATTAGGCCTTAAAAATAAAATTAAATGGTCAAAAATTTAAAAAAAATCATAACTAATTGTAAAAAAATCTAAAAAAATATAAATAAACCTATTTTGGAAAGGTTAGATAGAGAATAATTTAAGAAAATAAACTTTTAAATTTATGTATAGTCAATAGTGCTTAATTTAGGTTTAAAGCTTAGGCTAATTACCTTAATTAAGGCTTAATTACTTAACCAATTAATTCCAAATTTGGTTGGATGATTCCATGGGATGTCCTCTGCCTCTCATAATTTTCTTGGAATTATTTGTTATGTAATTTAAAGAAGTTGGAATTTCAATCCTAATTACCTTGATTAACTAATTTAATAATTATTAAAATTAATAAATAGTAAATTAAATAATTAATGATAATTAATCATTATGAATAGTGGGAATATTGAGGAGAAATAATTATGGCCTCTTTTCTAATTATCTTTCTAAAGGTATTTCCTTAGGAGGGTTAATTAATACATGTAATAATTAGGGACTTATTAGAAAGATTAATGATAAAATGGAATCAAACAAAATCAATGATTGATTCAGATAATTCAAATATAATTCATTAATTCCTCTTTATGTGTTTAATAACATAAAGTTGGTAAAAAAATTATGGTTGACCCATTGGTTTGGGAAAATCATAAGAGTACCTAACTTAGATTCTTTTCTTCTTTAATATAGTTAACTCTTAAGCATGAGCCTAATTGCATTAGATTCCCTTAGGTGCATTGCAAGTTTTATCTTCTCAAAAGCATATCATTGAAGGCTCATGGTCAAGTAGTTAATTAGATTAAAGAAGAGGGAAGGGTAATTAAATTGATATGCTTAATAACTTGAATCCATTATATCCATAAAATCCATTTAATTGCCCTCTTTAAATATGGTAAATCACCAACATGGGGTGGGGTAAGTGCTAAGTATCATCTCTCCTCCTTAGGTCTCAATAATTCAAATATCAAATTCAAATCTCATAAGAACTTTAGTTAGTCTTAAGGAATATTTATTTGGCTTGATTGTCCTTGGGACTTCATGTAATTGAATATGTTATATGACAATGTTTAATTACTTCATTTAAATCATCAGAAATGTGCATGCCATTTTGTGTTATATGTTCATGCTTTCAAAAACAAAAAGAGAATCAAAAGAACATGATTACATCTAAGTTGCATGTATTGGATAAATATTATTATAAGGTGTGGTTATTATTACTAATAAATCCTAAATTATTTTCAAAACCATAAGCTAATAATGAAAAATCTAAGTTAACATTGGTTATAAATATTCAATGAAGTTTACATTTAAGTTATAACTTCAAAATAGTAAGGGTTTTGTTTTATCTTTATGTTTCATGTAGATATTTGCATACATTTGAATTTGTGAGTATATAGTATGAACATCTTGGGAATACGAGGCTTTAAGAAGCCCCAAGGAGATCTTAGATAACAATCACTTCCTAGTTTAACAATGGCACGTTCTTGCTTAATTTCATTTATTCATGTGCTAGAATTTGAGATAAAATTTTGATCTTAGTGCCATTAAGTTTTGCATAAATAAATAAAAGGGATTTGCTATTATATAATCTTCACATGATCTTCATCCCTAAGCTTGTGTATATGTTGACATGTATTTAATTTGACAAGTATATAGTTTGGACATCTCGGGAACATGAGGCTTTAAGTAACCCCAAAGAGATCTTAGATAACCTCACTTCCCTGGTTTAACAACGGCATGTACTTGCCTAAATCTCTAATACATGTCTACGTAGGTTAACTAAGGAATGAAATCTTTCTTTTCTACCAAAATACATGCATTAATGATCATTCAAGAGTGCAAAATGCTAATATGTACTATATGTATAAATATGTGTATTAAATCAAATATCATGAATAATAAAAATGAAGAAATGTGTATGTTATTGATGATGAAATGAAGTAGTGAAATGTTATCCATATAATGGTGATTCAATTTTATTAATCTTGAGATGCCTTTCATGTTTGAATAAGATCCCTTAAGACTAACCCAAACTTAGGTTTAATAAAAAAAATATTTAATAAATGATTCACTAAAGAAACTAAAGTCATAATAATATACCATTAGAAAATAACTTAGGATAAGGATGAAGGGGGTCAAAACCCCTTTCTTCTCTTCATAATAATTAAATATTAAGTAATCAAATGAAATAAAAAATGTAAATTAAAATTAATCAATTCATTCAAAGATTTGAAGTGGAACCCTAATGTTTAACTTAAATAATTATGAACTTTAGATAATCATACTTCTAAATCCTAATTAAGACACACCACACTAAATTTTAGCACATACATTAGAATACTAAGTCACCAATTCTAGCCTTTAGGTTAGGTCGGTGTATGTTGCGGTGTTATGCTTTATTTTATGATGTCATGTTTTAAACTGTATGTTAGAATTATTTGTGTGTAGACTGGATGTTAGGTCACTAATAGCCTAATAATATTTTATGTAGGGATTATACTAAAGGAGTCATTGTAATAATAAATAAATATAAATATTCTTGCTTGCATGTGTCGCTTAGCATAATCCAATTAGGACAAGTGAAATTGGTTGCCCAAGTGGGGATGTTAAGTTCAAATATGTGAAATATAATTGCTTAACTTGTATGTTAGTTTAACTAATATCTATATTGCAGGTGTAGTTCGATTTCATTTTCCATAAATATGTAATTTTTTGTAATAGGATTAGGATTGGTGTTATGAAATTTAGAATGAGCAAGTGGCTAGAAGGAAAATACCTAGGAGGCCTTGTGAAGCCTGGAGCAAACCAATCTGAAAGATGGAAAGAAAAATAAGAGATTGAAGACCCCTATAACATTCATTATAATTGTAATATTCTATTATAATCCGAGTTGTATAAGGGTAGAGCTCGACTATCTAATTTCTTTTCTTTTCTTGAGTGTACGGCGGCACCACCACACCAGCCTCTTATTCTCTTATGAAGTTCACATGTTTGATTATTGTATTTAGACTGTACAATAGAAATGACATACTTTTCATAGGTTTCTTAAATTGTGAGGATTTGATGTGTAGTCTGGATGCGGTAGGCTCCTTCTCATAACCTCTTCTTAAAGCTTAGGTGTATAATCAAGATAAATAAAAGATTTAGAAACCTTTGTTGAATGTTGTATGTTATCACACCATGCATATCATATTATGCTACTCTTGAATAGGGAGGGTCTCCATTCTTGCACGATAGGGGATATGATTAACTTTTGAGGGCAATCCCTTACTATGGAGAACACCTCTTCTAATTGATTTATCCCATGATTTAATTTCATCATGCAAATAGGCATAATTATCCCAAGCCCTTGGTCCAAAATGAATGTGTCAAAAATGGTTTATAAAGTTGTAAATTTAAGCATTAGTCTAAGCCATATCTTCATACCAATCGTGATCTAGTTTCTTAGGGAGTGAGTTTAGGATTCTAGCTTCCTTCTTAATTAAATAATAGCCTAGCCATCTTATATCTACATAAGACCAACCTACATGATTTTAAAGCATATTAGGTGTTAACTGGTAGCCACTCTAGGCGGTTGTAATCCTAGAAGGGTCAAGGTGTGCTCAATCTCTCTTATGGAGGTGGAAAAGAATATCCCATCTTTCCCGATTAGACTTTGGTCATACTTCTAGCTTGTGCTAAAGAATTTTAGATTTAGGTTTCGAGGCCACTTATTTCCTTTGGGCTATGATCATAAGTCCTCACTTCTTATGCATTTCCATAATCTTGTATTGTTGGATTATAAGCTCTAGCATTCTAATAAAATTCTAACTTAAATAAAAGTAAATTCTCTCTCTCAAATATATAAAGCCTCATTATATGGTAGAATGAAGAACTCGCTAGGATTCCAAGTATCATGAGTGTTTCCTACTTATTCTACTTTGAAATCTACAAATAAGTCTTCCTATTTGAACTCTCTCATTTGATTTTCATAAATACCTAAGCCTTTGATAGTCTAGCTTTGAAATCTTTAGAGATACTTATTGACTAATTTAATTGAGAGTATTCTTAGAAGATCCATATTTTCTAACATGTAATTAACTATGGAAGCTTGCTCCCATAGGGAGCTAAAGAACCCGACATAAAATAAACTCTGGTTTACTTTTTGTTGTAAAGTTGGGGGAAAATCTTTGGTACATGCGTAGACCCATCTGCCTTAGGAGTCATTAATAGGTGATTAGGTCCATTGTAGGATAATATTTCTATCTCCTGAGATGAAACATCATACCTCGATGCAGCACCCGATCACTTCAATAAGTACCTCCTAAGATCTGCATAGTGTCTATATGGCTCCAAATTAAAACAACACAATCTCATTAAGGATTATTCATTTAGAAGTGCTCAAACGATTCCCAATATGATTATGTGTGTATTTATTAAACAATAAGAGAATAAGATGAAGATGTTGTATTTGATCGACCCATTTGATAGCACATTGCTTCCATATAAATCAAATATACCAGATGAGCTATTCAAAGTTTTGTGTTTCCAAGCAAGAAGGATCTTCAATTTAAAATAAATGGTTGCTTGATAATAATAAAAATTATAAATAATTTACTCAAATTATTTTAATTTTAGTTATTTATACACAATATAGTAATCACACCAAATTTTATTGATGGTTTTTACATGATAGTTACAATAACCTCTTGGGAGATGCATGGAAAATATCAACTATAGGTATTGCATGCATATGCATAAATCCTGTGATGATCATTGATCCTTTCCATTGAACCTCCTTCATTAATTACTTTATATTACTTGTTATAAGGTGATAAATAAACATAAAGCCAAGAGAGCTTATTAGGAAAATAGAAGCAAAGTTCAGTATCAGGGTTTCTTTTATGAAGGAGTGGGATGCAAGGTATTAAGCTATCGAGAAAATATTTAGGCAATTGAGAGGAATCATATCAATCCATCAATTTGTTTATGGTAACCATTTCCTCTTTCATTCTAGGCTTCATTTACAAGATCTAGTCCAATATCTTGCATCATTTTTAGAGATTTTTTTGGCCATTTGGACCTTCAATATTTATGTGAGAGCACTGCAGGCCAATGTTGTGCTTAGATGACACCTTTTTGTTTGGCAAGTATAGAGGAATTCTTTCATTACTATAAAATTTATCTGATGGTCTATTCCCTCTTACATTTGCTTTTGTAAAGTTAGAATTTAATGAATTACAGCTTTGATCTCTAATTTCCCTTTGTAAATTTATATTAATTATTCATTCTAAAAGTGATTTGTGTATATTTTAAACAAACATATAGGTTTGCTAGGTAGATGTAGGCATGGGCTACTCAACCTCATTGTTTAAGGCATATGCAAGAAATTTTCAAAAAAATCGTTTGAGAAAGGAAATAACAAATGTTGAATTTATATGTCAAAAAATTCATATGGCAAGCAATACTAATGATACATATAATTGCTGCATGACTAACATAAAAAAAATGTAAAGGTAAAGGTATATCAAGGGTTGATTGATTGTGATGTTATATAGTAAACCTTACTACATGATGGTGGGAAAAGATATGGGGCAATGATAATGAGCACGCCCGAGTGTTTTAATGGAGTCTTGAAATATGCATGAGGAGTACTAATATAGGCTATTATTACATCCATATATTATAACATTATGGAACTTTCTTGATAAGACATAGCAATATGACCCATAAACAAAAAACGAATGAGTCCATCATTGCATAATAGAGTCATACTTTATTGCACACATATGAATGAAAGGCAAGACACTATCCAAAGTTTACTTGGAAAAATATTCGAAGGTTCTAGTCTAGGTCATTCACTCATTGATGAAGGGGTTTGCAGGTGCAATTGCAATCGAGAGATATACCATATGCTTTGTCCACATGCAATTGCTACAATGGGATATAGATGATTAAATCACTTTGCATATGTCTCAAACAATTACCCTTTGCAGCTTTATAGGATGATATATGTTGTCGAGTTTCATGTCATACCAAATCACATGGAATGGCCACATTATGATCAACAATGTAGAATTATTGAGTTATTACTACCAAACTTTAGAATATTATATGGAAGGCCATACACAAACAAATATAAAAACACTATAGATGAAACTGTAGAACATACTAATCATTTATATGGCCTATACAAAATAATGGTTTATGATCAATCATCTTGCCCATACAATCCTAATAGTATAAGGTATATAGAACAAACTTATGAATCATTACTCTATTAATTTTAAATTAGTTTTTTGAACATTACTATTTTTTGAACAACTTCATGCAAATATGATGTCTAAAGAAGCAATCAAGGAAATTAGATGCTGATGTAGGGGCTTGCTGGGAAGGATGATGCTGTTTATGGTCTTGCATTGCTAGAGCTCTACTCCAATACTGCCTCCTTATGCGGTTGGCGTAGGGTTGCTCACCCAAACACAATATGATTGTTATTATTATTTTGATCAATATTGCATAACTAAGATTATATTCTCATTAACGTTATATATCATTCTTGTACTCATGTAAAAGACTATTTTGGAGTTTGCTTCTTATCTAATGATGATTAAAGATTGGCTTATTAAGTGTCCTCATTTTGTGACTAGCTTATGTGGTGTGGGGTTAGAATGTTTTAACTAGTTATAGTATATTTGCCTATACCACTATTTACTAACTACATTAGTGGAGAGGTGGTATTTATTAACCAAAAAACTTCATCTAGTTGTTGACAAGATGATGGTGAGTTTATATGATATTGCAATGATCCTAGGTGTCTAAGTGGATGGGCTTCCGCTTAGTTGGGTGTGTTGGCATTGGAGAGGGCAAGTGGTGGCAAAGCTAAGCCTGATTGCTACAATGAATTATTGGGCCAACACCTTAAAGTGAATTTTCTTTATATAGACCCAAACAACCCAACATCTCACTTTTTAAATGGAGCATACCCATACTAAAGGGAAATATTATGCTTTACATAAATGAGATTGATGGTCTACTATGAAGTCGATATATATAGAAGTAGTATGTCTTCATCTTTATTTCAATTATAAATTGAACATTCTTCTTAGTTGTTTATTACATAGGTTGTTAGGTAGCCTACGATAACTAAATTAGAAAGTGTGTGGTAGATATTTGTCTAATTGGTTAGGACATCTGATTAGCATGTGTTCCACTTATCAATTGGAAGAGAGTGGGGTGGAACTCATTGATAAAGTCATAAGACAATTTACACACTATGCATAGATGATACACTAGTGGATCCTATATTTAAAAAGGTCAATGGCTAAGGAAAAGCATATGTTAAGTGGGTTGACTACCATCAGCTGTACATTTCTATGTAGGAGAACAAAAAGAAATTTCATTGTCATTGCTAATGATGAGGAGGTAGATAGAGAGCATGTCATAAATTGATATTTATCTTAGTACAAATCATGAACATCACCTTACTTATTGAAGAACCTAGTTGTCACTCAAAACATGTTGCCTTAGAGCATTAAGAGAGCAAACACTTGTAAATTATTGTAACACTAACTTAACTTCTCTATTCCAAACTATTAGAGTTGATGTTAATTTTAAAATTATGATAGAATGACTACTTCTTAGCATATGAGGAAATATTCTAACTCTTCTTTGAACAAACTAAGAACTTTAAACTACATGCAATAGTAAAAATTTTGAGAAGCTACTATATATATTTAAGGCTATACATGCACATAATGACATTTGTTATCGATCCTACAGTTAGGATTTGGACACCATGTAAATCTTGGGGGTTCTTATTTAGGTGATTAAATGTATCATTATGAAAATAATATACCATCTCAAGAGATAAAATATTATCATATAATAACTGAATCACTTAATATGGACTCTTAAGGCCAATGAGTTTGTATATCCCAAAGATTCTTCCACTAATTTATATGGATAAAATAGAACAAAGTTTATTTTAGGGTAGTTTCTCAGTTCTCTACAAAGGCAAACCCTTATGGTTAATTACATCTGATGAGAGGAAATCTTCTTTATAAAACTCTCTATTAAAGAAATTAGCATCTATCTCTATGGATTTCAATGTTGATTTTTAGACTGCTAAATATGAAAGTCAAATAGGATAGCTCAAATAAAATAATTCTTAATAGATTTTGAAAGAGGACAAGTAGGAAGTGCTTTGATAATAGGAAGCCCAGTAGGCACTTTAACTTATTTTATGATTGGCTTTATAATTTTAAAAGTGAAATTTATTTTATTACGAGTTAATATTTTTAGGAAATGCTAAGGCTACTATTCTAATAGCATAAGATTGTAGAAATACCTAAGAGGTAAAGATTAGTGCCATAGAGAAATATGATGCTTCAGTCTCTATATCTAAAAGTGCTTCTGACATAAGTCAAGAGCTCGACCTAGTCAAATAGAGGTTTTAGAATGTATTGTTTTTTTCATTAGATAAAGTGAACCTTATCCCTACTCTTTTGGACTTATATGACATCGTTAAGAAAGAAACCTAAGAACCTAGACTACTCCCTAAATTCTAAGATCATGATTAGTATTATATACTTCTATCTAATTAATATGACACTCAATTTTATTGATAAGGCTTGGCTATGTAAGTATGTTTGCATACATGAAAAAATCAAATTAGGGGCTAAATTTGAGAGGTGATCTTCACCCAAGGGTTTCTATCCATAATGGATAGACTCTCCTCCTATTTGTACAATGGGTGAAGACTCACATTTTAAGGAATGA
Organism: Cymbidium sinense; assembly: GCA_021442155.1. NCBI lineage: Eukaryota > Viridiplantae > Streptophyta > Magnoliopsida > Asparagales > Orchidaceae > Cymbidium > Cymbidium sinense. The sequence continues at coordinate 64,901,823 of CM038231.1, forward strand.
AATGCAAGATAGATTAGGATTACACAACAAAAATCTAAAATTTCTAATTATTTTTATTGTTTATGTCTAAAGCTTTAGAGTTAGGCTATGAGTTATATTTATTTTTAGTTTGAGTTAGGTAATTTAGTTAGATAGAAAAATTAGTTTTTCTCTAAGAGCCTACTACATAAATTAATCTTTTACATCAAATCACAAAACCACAAAAAGAAACTTATGAAAATAAATGTGCATCCAAAAAAACCACAACAAACAAATTAATTTAATTAAAGAGAAAGGTTGGTGTGGTCGGATTTTGTTATACATTCAAAATAAAGAGAAAAAAAAGCAACTGAGCTTTAATTTTATACAACCCTACTAGAACTAAAGTTTTGATCTTTAGGAGTCTTTATTTCGTTCTTTCCTTGGATTGCCTCATTCATTATGGACCTCATTAGGCTTCACAAGGGATCATCAACTTGTACAATCCACTCATGCTAATCATAAACCCCATAAATCCTAACTTAATTTTAATATCAAATTATATATTTTTCAAATTTCAAAGGAAAATCTTAACTAACCCTACAAAATATAGGTTAGCATGAAAACATGCATACACATAAATAGTTTATATTCCATATAATGGGGCTTATCACTAGCAGATACTAATCCCACATATCCTAATGGGCTATGCTTAGAAACGTATGTAAATAGCACCTGCAACAAAAAAAATGTTAATTTTAATTTTGTTATGACAGTCCCTTTGTTAAGCATAACACCCTCTTATAAAGATAATATTAGTCAAAAAAATAACATCTTAACCATAAAACAAAAAATCAATACATTATAAACAAAGCACTGAGCTTACCTAAATCTAGAGTCGGTGATCTAGTAGTCTAGTGTGTGTAAAGAGGTTAGTGTGATGAGGCTACCCTAGGCATTAATAGTTAAATTATAATTTGGGAATGCAATTCAATTTATTACCATTCAGTAGATTTAATCTAAGTGGTTAATGACTTAAAGATTGATTTTGAATCTTAATTTAATTTAAGTTTGAGTTGAATTTATGAGTTAAAGAGTACGAAGAATTATTAGCCCACTTGGGGTGGTACCCATTCTCTTCACACCCAAATCCAAATAAAATCTATGAAATGAATTTTATGGATTTTAGTTCATTTAATAAAGCATTGGATTGTAATTATATTTTGAGTTTATCTTAGAATTAAAAGAATAACTTATGAATTCCTTCATGATATTCGTTAAACTTCTCCTTTAATATCACTCGTTAAGAACATTATATATATTTTTTTATTAAGAGCTCCTTTAAACTAATAGCCTTGTGATCTAGGGTTTCTAGACTAAATATACCTTAGCATGCTTAAAATCTTTTATGTTTCTAAATTAATGTAGCGATTTAATAGAGATAATAACTTGAAAATAAAGAATACAATGAAGGTATAAATGTACACACCTTTGAGTCCATACTTTTGTATGATTATTTATGGTATAACTCTTCGTTACATAAATTAAATATGCACATACAAGCTAATGAGAGGCTAATTAAATATCACAAAGATACTCCTACAACTTATTGACTCCAAAATTGAACATATGACCACAAGAACACTTAAACCAAATTAAATTAATTAAGAGATTTTAATTGGTTATGGTGATTAACATGAATAAAGGAGGGTACATTAAACTTATAATTATCTCATGAATCTTTCTATTCATTAAGTGATTCAAAGGCCTAAAATATGATTTTTTATGATTTATTAAAATTTACTATTTATTAAACCTAAAGAGACTCAAAATTTTAACTAAGTATGAAATATATGAGAGTTGCATAATAATAGCTAAAACAAACCTTAAAAAAGTTTCAATTAGTTAGGCTTATATTTTATGGTTAATTAATTAAATATGAAAAATTGAATTAAGCAATGACACTAAAAATACCCAAAATCATTTTGGACTTCTTATTTTATTGCAAACCTCTCTATTTTGAGCACAAAGAGGGTCAATTGAAATTTTTAGAGACCCGCACAACTAATTATGGATTTTCTAAGTCCTAATCCATTTAATGCATTATTAATTTCTAAATAATGAAATTAATAGTGATTTTGAGTTTTAATGACAATCAAAGGTCTTGATAATTCTTCTTAAGTGTCTTCATATTAGGGAAGTGTATTTATACATTAGAATACAAACTTGGTAATTTTTAGAATTTTTAAATTAATTGTTGTGTGAATTTGTTCATTAGGCATTGTAAAATTCATAATTTTTATCCAATCACTTAAATTCTATAAAAAATTTATGAAAGTGTACATTTACGAGAAGTTAATTACGCATGTATTTTAAAAATAATTAGGAAATTATCATTTTTAATCATTTTTAAATTATTCTTAAAATATTTAACAAAATATAGGGCTTTCAATTTTGGTAGATTACTTTCTAGATGTTGAATCCATAGGAGATCATTCATAAATTTTGGCTAAATAGTTTATTTATAATGATTTTTTGAAATTCTAGTTCAATCAAGTTGATCAATTAAAATTTAACCCTTTATTAAACTCTAAATTAAGTGATTCTAAGAAAAATCCAAGAAGCTTGATCAATTTCCCTAATATATGTAATATTCATGAAGATGTGTTGAACCAATTTAGTGTACTTCTATAATTTTTTAATTTTTAGATTAATTATTTTATTAAAATTACTTTAATATGTTTCAAAAAATCATAACTCTAATTGACTTGAAATTATTTATGGTTAGTAGATCTTAGAATTATATTTTTATCCTAAAAATTTCAATCTAATTGGGCTTATATTTTGAGAGTAATTAAAGAATTATCATTTTTGATAATATATAAATTAATCCCAAATATTAGCTAAAATTTAAAGCTTTTAATTTTGTTAAATTTCTCCCTAAATTATGAATCTAAAGAGAGATAATTTGTGCTTTGACTTAATTGTTGAATTTCTTTGAATTTTTGTAGTTCAACTTAATTAGATTAATTTATTAATATTTAATTAAGCCCTAGATTAATAGTTTCAGATTTTGAATGATTTAGAGGGGTTAAATATTTTTATTAGATTTCTTATAGTTTATTAAAGTGTTTTGAGTTATTTGAATGAGTTTTCATAATTTTAATATTTTTTAATTATTTATTTATTCAAAATTTACCAATAAACTTTAAAAATTAAGAACTCCTAATCTAGAAGGTTATTTGATTGAAATTGTTTGTGATAGGTAGAGAATAACATTAACTTTGATCCTTAAAATTTCAATTTGGTTGAATTAATATTTTGAGAGTAATTATAAAAATTTGATTTTTAGTCAAACTCAAATTACTCTCGAAATACCCTCAACGATTACCAGATTAAATGGCTATCAATGCAGTGCTATCATGTCAATCTTCAGTTTTGAAAATCAAGAAAGTCACCATCCCCACCCCAATAGGAATAATTGCCTAGGGGAGCGGGGTACAGATTCTGAACATAAACTACCCCCTCCCCATTTGAGGGAAATGACCTATAAAAGGGTAGATCACACCCCCTAAGTTCTTCTTCTCCCTTTTCAACTCACTCTATCTAGTCTTCTTGCCCCATTCTTGCTCCAAACCATATGTGCACTCTCTATGTGCAATCTACATATAGGTAATAGATTTATGGAAATATTTCTTTTATGCAAATTATCTTTTTGAAAAGTAAAGTTAAAAGGATTCCACCATTGATCTTGGGTCCAATGAGAAAATAAGTGTGTCTCCATTGATCATAGATCCAAAGTAACAAGAATGCCCCAAAATTTCTAGAATCATGAATGTTGAAAACCTCTGCTGTTGAACTTGGTTTTAGCGTGAGAAGAACACCCTCCTTCCATTAATGTTGGATCTAGAACAAGGGATAAGAGTGTGTTTGCACTAAATATAGAAAATCTAGCACTACTAAGGCACTATGCCACCAAATTAAAAAAAAAAAAACCATTAAAATCCCAAGATTTCAGCTCAAAAATGGGATTCTTGTCATGTGGCATTACAACAATGAGGTCTAGCATCGAGGCGATGCACTTTCAGGAATGAAATCTTGATTTCTCTATTCCATAGCATTGAAGTACCAAAAATCTAGCACCGTGACATCAATCTCTTATGTTTTGGTATCATTCTTTCTGCACTAGGCATTGTATTTTAATATCACAGTGCTAAACTCTTGGTTTTAAATATTTAAAATATTGCCACTTCGCTATTCACATAGTGCCAAGGTTCTTAATCTTTAAATACTCTTTTCATTGTTGAACTTGGTTCTAGTATGAAATGAAACCCTCCCTCCATTGATCTTAGATTCAGAATAAGGGAGAGGAGTGCCAATGCACTAACAAATCACAAAATCTAGTATTACTAAGATGTTATACTATCAAAAGTTTTCAACTATTCTATTTCCTCATTTTTTAAAGCTATTAAGACATTTTTATGTGTCTTAGAGATTTGAGATTCAGGTACCCTTATTAGAGAAACATGAGTTTCCTATTTCTTTGCCACTTTACTGATACTAACTTTCTCTTTCTTTTGGCTAACTAGGACTTTCTTGGGTTGATAAAGTACTACCTCCTCTTCATCATCCTCAATATCATTGCCAAGGTGGGTGTTGACCTCACTTTTGGAGTGAGGATTTAATCTTCTCATCTTAGATCTAGGAGTCTTCTAAGACTAGGACCTCCTTAGTCATAGGACACTTCTAGTGACTAAGTGAACACTTAACCCAAACCTAGGGACTTAAGAGGGCTAACCATAGGTTTAGGGTATATCTTAGGACATTAGAAATCCTACCCATCCTATGGCCTAAACCAAGCCCATCCATACCTCCTTACCCAAAAGCAAACCACAAATCAATCCAAACAATCCCAATTAAATTCCAATTCATATCCAAACTTCAAGCCAAATGATTGAAACCAATAATCTAAATCCATCTTAATCCCTTAAGCCTTAAATCAAACCTAACTCAATTGATTTTCTCATAAGCAAATCAATCCTTCAATCATCATTCCAAATCATACCAAAAACTATAATCAAACCAATCAAACCAAAATCAATTCAATCAATCTAACCCATTTGATCTAAAGTGTCCAAATGAGCTAAAATCTAATTAAAACCCAATCAATTGCAATCAAAGCCACCAATCAATCCTAAATCAATTATCAAACTCAATAAAACTCAATTCAACCCAAATCAAGCCAATTAACCCATTAGGCTCTCTTGATGCAAAGTAATCTAAAGGACCCATTTGAGCTAAATTCCAATCCAACCCAAATTGGATTGAAGCAACTTATCCAAAATCTCCTATAATGATTGTTTATCATCTTTGATTGATCAATCACAATCAATCGAGTCAAACTAAGTCAATTTGAACATTTGACCCAAGTTAACCCTTTTAGCCCACATGAGCCACATGGACCAAATTTCATCCTACATCAAATTGATTGAAACCAATGATCCTAACCAACTTCAAATTGATCTTTGGACTTGATCAATTGAGTCCAATCAAACCCAATTGGTCCTTTTGATCCAAGTTGACCCAATTTGACCTAAAATACCAAATTGGGCCAAATCAAAATCTAATCCAAATTGATTGCAACTAATGACTCAAATCCATTTAAATTTGATTATTGAACATGATCAAAGCCTTTATTTGACCCAGTTGACCCATTTAGCCCAAATTGACCTAAATGGTCAAATTGGTCCAAATCATTAAATCAAAATTGATTGAAATCAAAGCCTACAATCATTTTGAAATGATCAATTGAACCTAAATCAATACCTAACCCAAGCCAATTTTGCCAATTTCGCCAAGTTGGTCAACTTAGCTCATTTGACCCATATGAACCTATATGGGTCAAATTCAAATTCAAGCCAAATTAAACCAAACCAATTGAACCAAAACCTCCCAAATACTCATTTGAACTTGACTCAAGCCTTGGTTTGACCCAGTTTGACCAATTAGCCAACTTGACCCAACCTAGCCTAATTTGATATACATGGGTCAAATTGAGCCAAACCCATTCAAACCAAGCCCAAACCCATTGAAACTTTGCATGACCCATCCTTGGGTCACCATGGATTAGCCAAAATCCAACCCAACTCAATTTGAACCCAAATTGACCCATTACCCATTTGGTAAAGCCTCTCACATGAGATGAAACCAAATTTGGTTGGTCAAACCCACTCTCCTCCCCTTGGCAGCCACCCTAAGCTCCAAATGAACCCAAAGACTACTAGCTCACCTAACCCAAAGTTATTTAGGTCATCCATGAGCCAATTAGAGGTGAGTTAACAATATTTACTCCATTGGAACACTTCGAACTCCAAGGACATCCACCTCAGCCCTTGGCAACCACCTCTCCTCCCTTGACCATTCAAATTGAGTCATCTCATCGATTATCTATCACCCAAGACCACCTATGATGGCTAGACACTTGCATAATGCAAAGGGGATCTACAGTTGGATTGAGAGAAGGGAGGTACTCCCCAAATTCAATTCAAAATAAGCATTTGAGCCCTCAGAGAACTTTAACCACTCAAAATGAGTTCCTAGAGCCTTCCCCAAGTTCCTAGAGCTTCCCCATCATCAGCGACATCAAAATTGAGCAAATTAGGACAACAACTCTGTCCAATCTCACTCAATCTCCACCATTCTCAAATTAACTCTTCCCACACATTCACCAAGATCTGAGGTGAAATGAATCATTTCCCAAACAATTCGACCACCGGAGACCACTCTAAGCCTAACTCTGATGCATTTTGATGATGCTTGGACCACAGAGCCATCGGTGATGAGGCAAGGTATAGGTTTCTTAGCAGGGCTTCATCTTTTCAAGATGAAGCTACCTTAGGCGGTTAACTGTTGGTTCTGAGCTCCGGTGAGGTATATTCAGGAAAACTGATATTTTCTCAAAATTTTCTAAGCCTTTGTCAAAGCAATGTTGATGTCATGTGATTCCCATTGTTAGATCCTCTTAGATCCCCTCTATGGACATTTTGGGATCACTTTTGAGCCCCCACAAGCTCAGATCGAGCGGGGGAGGGTTGATGGTGTCTGTCTTCTATCGCTCGAGGAATGAAGGATCATTCATCACCCGTTCCCCCTGATTGGAATGGACAGCTATGATTAATTTGCTAGATTAATTTGATTTATCCTTTATATGAGCCATATAGGATGAGTTTAAGTGGCCAATCTCACAGTGCCACGTAGAAAGCGCTGCCACGTTAGTGATTCGCATGCCAACGACAGGATTAGGGATTAATTAGGTTTAATAATCTATTTTAATCACTGAAACTTCATAAATTCATAACAAATTATAAAAAATTGAAAAAATATAAATAAATACTCGTTGAAAAGGTAAAATAGAGGTGATTTTATACAAAAATAATTTTATTTGATTTTGAATAGTGATTCAGGCTTAATTATGGTTTAATTATTTTTTAATGAACTTAATTAAGCTCTAATTACCTGGGAAATTAATCTCAAGTTTGGCAGGATGATTTAATGTGATGACCTATGCCTCCCATGATTTTTTTGGGATTTATTAACTATGTAATTAGGAAAATTGAAAATTCAAACCTTAATTACCCTCCTAATAAATTTAATGATTAATTAATGTTCTAAATAATAAAAATTAATTAATTTAACTCCATTAATCACTAATTAATATTAAAATGATAAGGGAGAGTGGTTAGGATCTCTTTCCTAATTAGTTCTTTTTCAAATTCATTTCATTAAAAGAGTAAATCATGAATGGATTAAGGAAATTAAAATCAAATCAAATTAAAATTCAATTAATAACCTAAGTATTAACAAGGTGGAAAATCATTAACCCATAATTAATCATTAGAGCCAATCTTTAATTATGAGCCAATTACAATAGGCCCTTTAGGAGCATTTCACTTCTATTTTCATCATGATCATATCATTTGTAGCTCATGACTGAATGATTAATCAAGTTAAAGAAGCATAGGAAAGGGTAATTAAACAAATTACTTAATGATTTAACTTAATTAAATCATAAAATCAACTAATTATCTTTCTTAAAACCAATTAAGATTACTAATATGGGAATGGGATTAAAATAACAAATGATTCCTCTTCTTTAAGCTTAATCAAAATCCAAAATCTAATTAATAAGAAGCTTTAGTTTTCTTTAAATAATTTTACTTAATGTGATTGTCCTTAGTAATTAGTGTAGTTGAATGAATCCTATGGTTATATTTAGCTATTCCTTTTCAATCACTTTTAAATGTTGTATGTCATGTGATCTTATGCATCCATGTTTTCAAATTCAAATGAATCAAATGGAATTTACTTATGTATGCTTACATGTGTTGGCTTAATTTTATCATATGTGCTATTATCACTAATAAATCCATATTTATTTTTTTTCAAAAGCTATAAGTTGATAACAATATTTGAGTGATATTAGTTATGAATACATATAAGATTTACATGTGTTTATAGCTTAAGCATGTGAATATGAGGCCATCTTTCCTATGTTTATATATAAATTTACATGGGTTTGAATGATAATAAGTATATAGTCTGGACATCCTGAGAATACGAAGTTTAAGTAGCTCCAAGGAGGTCATTTGATTATCTCACTTCCCTGGTTAACAAAGAAGCATATTCATTTAATTTCATTCATATGCATATTTGTATTAGAATTTGGATAAAATTTTAAATCACATGTATAAATAAGTCAACCAAATAAAATACAATCTTTTGCATGATTACAATTCTTGTAATTGTTTATACATTCATATGTATTTGAGATAGAAAGTACATAATTTGGACATCCCAAAAATACAAGGCTTTAAGTATCCCCAAGGAGGTCATTTGATTATCTCACTTCCCTAGTTTAAATAATGGAACGTACTTGCTTACATCTTTTATACATGTGTATGTGTATTTGATTGGTGAATGGAAATACTCTTTTCTATTAAAAATACACATGCATCCACAACCATTTAAGCATAAAAAATACATTACATATAAAGATAATGCTTTCTTTCGTAAGTTCCTTATATGAATTTACATTTGTTTGAATGATAATAAGTATATTGTCTGGACATCTAGAGAACACGAGGCTTTAAGTATCCCCAAAGAGGTCATTTGATTATCTCACTTTCCTGGTTAATAAGACATACTTATTTAATTTCATTCATATGTATATTTGTATTAGAATTTGGATTGAACTTTAATTTACATGGATCAATAATTCAATCAAGTAAAATGACTTCTAAACATATTCATCCATAATCATTTAAGTGTGCAAAATATATTGTATGTATAGGTATACTAAGTGTTACATCATATGCATGTTATGGGTGATGAAAAAGAATGATTTAACATGTTCTATGTGATAATTACTCAACCATATTAATCTTAAGATGCATTTCATGTTGAATAGGAATTTTTTAAGGTTAACCCAAACTTAGGATTAATAAAACATTTAATAAGCTTCACTAAAGAAAACTAAACCATAATAATATGTCCTTATAAAATGACTTAAGTTAGGAAGGAAGAAGGTCAAGCCCCCGTCTTCTCTTTATAACACTTAGATGCTAAGTGTAAATCAAATGAAATAAAAATAAACCACAAATTAAAATTTATAAATCTTTAAACAACTTGAAATGAAACCAACCATCATGTTAAATTGAATAGTTTTAAACTTTAGACAATCATAACTCTAATGCTTAGTTAAGACTCACCACATAAAGCCAAAGCACACACATTAAAACTAAGCCACCACTTACAGTTCTAAGTTAGAATGATGTATATGTGGTGTTATATTTTATTTTGTGATGTAATATTTTAGACTGGATGTTAGGGTATATGACTCATAGACTGGATGTTAGGCTGTTGTTAGCCTATTATTTTTTTATTCATGGGATTTACTTAAGGGGTTGCATAAAATATATATAAATGTTCTCTTTGACATGTTGCTTATACCCCTAAGCATAATCCACATTAGGAAAGGTGGGCATGGTTACCCATGTGCAGGGTGCTAAGTCCAGATTATAAAATATAACTTCTTAGATTGTATGTATGTTTAACTAATCTCTACTTTACAAATGTAGTTAGATTTACTTTTCCAAAATGTATAATTTTATAATAGGAATTAGGATTAGTGCTATGGGGATTAGGATGAACAGTGGCTAGAAGGATTAGTCCTAGGATGTCTTGTGATGCCTTGGAATAAATTGAATCAAAAGAAGAAGAAAGAAGATCCCCATAACATGTATTCAATTTTAATTGTAATATTATTTTGTAATTTTGGGTCATATAAGGGTAAAGCTCGGCTACCCAACTTTTTTTTTTTTTGGGTGGTAATACCACACCCCTCTTATTCTTTTATGGTAGTTTATAAAATAGTTGATGTTATGTTTAGCTTGCATTAGGATTACATCTTTTTCATAGCTTCTTAATGATTGATGTTTTAATGTGTGGCCTAAATACGGTAGGCTATCAAGATAAAATTAAATTTTCTATCCCAACTAACAACCCATAACTAAATTTTAAACTACTTTTAACTTCATCATAAAGCCTAGGATATAATCAAGATAATTAAAAGACTTAGAAACTCCTTAGCTATATGTTACATGTCTCACTTCGTGCATGGCATCTTCTATCACTCTTGTAAAATGTGGGCCTCTTGTAAAATACACTTTAGGGAACGCTTGACCTATGAGAGTAACCCCTTATGATGGAGCTTTACTCTCTTTCTCTTTTCATTTGGCCAATAATCAACTTTTCATCATGCATTTAGGCATAAGAAATCCCAAAGCCTTTATCCAAATGAATGTGTCATAATAATATAAAATTTGAAAATGATTTTGCATTTTTAGACTAAGTCATATGCCCATGCCAATCATGATCTAGTCTCTTATGTAGTGAGTTTAGGACTCTAGTCTCTTTCAAATTAAATAACAAACCTAACCATCTTTAATTTCATAAGACTGAACTACATGGTTTTGAATCATAGGAGGTGTTAGCTGGCGGCCACTCTAGGCGATTGAAGTTCAGAAGAGTCAGGCGGGTTTATCTTCTATTGTGGAATAAACCCTTATGTCCCCTTTCACTTAGATTTAGGTCATGCATTAACTTGTGTTAAAGTACCCTAGATTTAGGATCCGGTTGCTAGTTTTCTTTAGTTTATAAGCATAAATTCTCACTTCTTAGCATTCTTATAATTTTGTGTTGATGGATTATAAGCCCTAGCACTCTAATTAAATTTAACTAAAAAATGAATCCTCTCACTTTCAAATATATAAAGCCTCAACATATGATAGGTTGGAATGCTCACTAGGCTTACTAGTATCATGAGCATTTCTACTTATTTTCCTTTGGATTATAAAATAAGTCTTCCAATTGAATAATTCCATTTGATTTTCCAAAATATCCAATTCTTTGATAGTCTAAATCTTGGAATCTTTGGAGACAATATTGATTACTTTAATCGAGAGTATTCTTAGGAAATCTCATTTCCTAGGATGTACTATGGAGGCTTGCCTCCAAAGGAAACTTAAGAACCCAACTTAAAATAAACCCTACTTTACTTTTCCATGTAAAGTAAGGGAAGAATCTCTTGTGCATACAAAGACCCATCATACCTTAGGAGTCTTATTAGGTGATCAGGTCCATTGTAGTATGATGTTTCTATCTTTCAAGATAGTACATCATACCTTATTATCATACACGATCACTTCAATGAGTAGCCCCTATGATTTGCGTGGTGTCCACCTGACGCATCCAAAAATAAACACTGCAGTGGGGAATTACCTTGGGTTGCTTTGATTCATTAGCACTTTTACACTTTGAATTATCACCTTTCAACATTAGTTTGATAAGTGGAGCCACTTATTCTTGGAATTTACTTCCTCTACTTTCTTATGCATGAAGTATTTTACATCATCATAAATCTTGATATCATATATTAAGAATGTATTCATGTCTCCATCAATTCGATGCTCATCACCATTTTGAATATACTTCATACATTAATGAAGAGTTGAAGGCACAATACTGTATTCATAAATCCATTACCTACCATGGAGCACCTTGTAATCAACTTGGGCTTCGATCACATGAAATTTAGCTTATGTGTATAGTTTCTTGAAGTGTATAGGTAAAACAAAAAAACCTAAGGTTTGTTGTCCTTGTTCAGTGAATGCTTGTAGGAATACTATACTTTTATCTAGATAATGAGCATCGAAGGCTAGTGCTATGAGTATTTTAAATATTAAGAGATTGACCGAAGCACCCTGGTCAATCAATATTCTTTTTATTTGAATAGTTAAGTCATTCTTATTGAATATGATAGTTATTGAGTTCTTAAGGGTTAAGTCCTCTTTCATCTTTTCTTTAGTGAAGAATGCTTCATATTATTTTGGGTTTTACTAGACTTTTATTAATGTCTCATGTATATCTTTGGACAATATTCGAGCATCATATATACTTAGCAAAGCAGGGAACTTTCATAAATATGCCAAAACATTTTAGCCTACTCCTATTTTGGTATACTTTTAAGATTTAGTTGATGATAGGGGCAAGGTGTCTTCATTAATTTGAATATATTTACCTTTATCACTAATTTTTTATCATGGAGGCAGAGAGATTCATTTTTCACTCCTTAACTGGACCTGAGTTACTTCTGTTATTTAATCTTCTTTACTAGAAGAAGTCTCTGAGTTATGTGTTTCTTCAGAGTTTTTAGTACTCTCAGAATTACTGTCCAATTTAGGACATAATTTCTTTGAGCTTGACTTGACTTTCCATTTAGTAAGCTTTTCTCTAGAAAACATAGTTCTTCCTCAAAGTTCATTGCAATTGCAATCACACTTATGACACAACATGTTTCTGTCAAAACCTCTTCTTCAATATTTTTTGTGGCAAGCTACAAATGGGCCATGTATTCTTCTAGTTTACCTATCCTTTGAAGAGGTTGTTCGTACTCCTCTAAAGAGTCAATCATTTTTTTCATTTCAGACTTTAGCTTTTTGGATTTCCTCTTTTATTTATTTATTTATGGAACTTTGATGAAGGAGATTGATTGATTTCATATGCTTCTTTATATCATAAAATTACCATATGTTAAGGAAGAATAATTTTGGGTCTATTTCAGGCTCTAAGGAATTCTTCCATTGGATGCCTTATATGGAAAAAAGAATATTAATCATCCTTTTAGCCTTTTTTGAGATGAAGGTCTCCCAATCACCTTCTTCTTCTTCTTTGTTTGTGGGGCTTTACCCTTGTCCTCATTTATATTTTGAGTTCTAGTTAGCTAAATATTTTTATCTTTTGTATCCTAAATTAGGCATGTTGTAACAACTTTCACCTTTTCCTTCCTACGGTCCACCTATATAGTGTCTGATATGGTGAGTTTCCCATTTTGATAGCTCTTTCTTACATAATCTTTCAAGACAAAATAATCTTTAATTGGGTGACTTGTAAGCCTGTGAGATGGATAATAGTTAGGGTCATCAACTTTGTTTACTTGGTCTAGCGATGGCTATGGTAATTATAACCATAATTTCAAGGCATATTTAAAGATCTAAGTAGTATATTCTCTTTTGAATGAGTATTGCTTAGACATCTTCTCTTGAAGGGTTGACCTCTTTTTCTTATCCTCTATCGACTTTGTTGTCGGTCATGAGGATGTCACTAATCGCAAGGTTGTTGTACCTCCATTTCCCTTTTATCAATCATAAATGTGAATGTTGTATTCACATCATTTTTTTCGCATCATGCCATTTTGGCTGCTTTTTTTCAAAGGGACTATTATTGTACTTGGCATTAAGGCTTTTTTTCTTGGGCAGCCTTTCAAACTTGGCTACACGATCTAATAATTTTTGGAATGTGTTAATCATAGCCATGGCTAGATATGGAGCTATTTGATCATCAATATTTCCCATGAGGAGTTCTACTACATGCTTTTCTGTGAGTTGTTGGTTGCACTTCATGCTTAGATTTCTCAATCACATAATGTATTTGGTAACACTTTTTTCTTTCTTTCTCTTTTCTAAGGTGAAATCTATTATCATCACTTTCTTGGTTGCTCCTGCATATTTTTTATCAAAGTACGTTTTCAATTTAGCGAAAGGCTTTATTGAGTCATTGGGCAACTCAACATACCATTCGAAAGCTATGCTAGTAAGATGACTAACAAATTATCATAGCAGTAAAGCATCATTCTCTCTGTAATGGATTTTCTATACTTGAAATGGTGTTAAATTTTGGCACAACATATCCTTTAGGATATTGTACTTAGTCATATTCAATCGGGTATGGTCAGCCTTTTCCGACTAACTGTTTAGTGGCTTCTGAAGCGATGACTATTTTGACTTTCTAGATGATGAGATATTCTACTTGAAATTTGGTGATATGTAAGCCTCTTGATAAGTATTTAGTGTAGCTTCTCTTGGGGCATTCTTGCCTTTGTGTTGAAGTTGCTAATAAGTTGGCTAGCATTTTTCATGCACATAATTTTAGCTGTCAGGTTGCTTATCTCCAGAGGATTTCTTGAAGGTTCTTGTTGTGTTGTGGTTGTTATAAGGTTGAGTTGACCAAATAGTTCTTTCATCAACCCGCTCATTCATTAAGGTGAATGTTGAGCTAGCAGATTTCTTGTTCTCTTCATTGAAGCTAAGAACCTATTGATCATGGTAACCTTGTTATAATGTCTATTAGCTCTGCAGTTAAATCGACTTCTACTTAAGCTTCACCTCTCAGTTGTTTATGGCTTGGGTTCTTAATATTTTTTTTATTTTGTTGTTCGGTGTCAAATTTTTATTTCATAAATGTGTATCAAACATGTGAACAACTTTGACTTCCATGCAGTCCATATCATCATCATTTTGGAAGTCTAGAATTGGATGCTCTTCATTGACTAGGAAATCATCATCTTCCTAGAAGAGTTAATTATCTACCTTATAATCTACTGGTTGACTCTTTTTAGATTGGCGTTTTCAGTTGATGATAAAAAATTCAATTCCATTGTCATCTAATGGAGCTAACTCATATTGAGTTATCTCATCATTGGTAACTTGGGATTCTTTAGGCACTCAAATTGATCAAGACCTTTCAATGGTGGGTCTCTGAGAATGTATCTTGGATGTCACACCCTAGTATTTATCGGATGAATTCTATTACTTTTTCTATGGTGGATGAAGGGACCTTCCAACAATTGGCCATTTAGTATCTTTGTATCTAAGGGTTCATTGTCAGTGTTCACCAAATATAATGCTTGTATACCTTAAGTTCTGCTCTAAGCGAACACTTATTTTTTTGATATTCTCACCACTTTTAGAGTAAGAATTTGTTAGATTGGCGACTTGTCTCACCAGCTTTCTAATTCTTCTTTAAAGGTTTCTATTTTTAATAGCCTTCATAACTTTGTAGATTTTGGAGGAGATGATATTTTCCTTCTGGTTGATTTTGTGTACTTGGATGTGTATGTTTATCCCAAAAGGACTTTTATATAACTTCTCTAGAGCTATTTCTATTAACCCATCGGAGCAGATCGAAGTTATTGTTGGTGGGTATGATTGCTTCCACCAATGGGTCATACTGATGTTCAAAATTAACAAGCAGTCTGGCAGCTCTGCAACCATCATTGTATTTTCTTTGAGCTTTTCTGGACATTTTGGTGCCTGAGGAAGATGCATCATGGTCATTATTATTTGGAGTAAAAGTAGCCTCTTGTGATATAGTAGGCTCCCCTAATGCACTGCTATGTGGATTAATGATGATGGATTTTAATTTGGGCTTAATAAACACCTTATCCTTAGTAGGGGTAGTCAACATTGCCTTTGATAGTCTATTAAAAATGGACCCTTCTTGGAGGTTAAAGCTTTAGGCTTAGGCTCATTGAGAATGATTACTTCGGCCTCTTTCTCTTACTGAATGACTTTGGAATTCCAATGCTTTAGAAGCTTAATTATAGGTCCAACGGTATAAATTAGACAACCTTAAAAATCATTCTAAAATGGACAATAGCTCCAGAAGAACCGATATTGATTACAGCCTAAAGGAATCTAATAGTGGCCCCTTCATAGCTGGACAATCATCATGTTTGTAATATTGGCCATTGAAGGTTTTAGACCTGGTCATTGATCTCAAAATTTTAAAAGATCATAACCTGATATTTAAGTTTATGATGACACCATATATTTTAATTTTTTCAACCATAGATGGAGAGATAAGTAATCCCCAATGGAGTCACTAGAAATCACATTAAAAAAAACACCAATGAGGATGCCCTCCGCAATCTTTATTGAGATGGGAAGGAGTATTTTTTCTCATGAGGTAGATTGATATATATTTAACCAAATTTCCCCTAACACTATGTTAGGATTTATTTAGATATAGGGTTCTACTTCCTATGAATGCAAGCCTTCATAATTAATCTCCTCTCTTATGACGGTAGTAAGAAAGTATTGTTGATTAAGGTTGGAAATAATCTTATCTTTCTTATATGAATTGTCTAAAATCATAGATGACTATCTAAGGGGGATAGGAAAATAGTCTCGATCAAGAACCCATGGTCCTATCATCCCGGATTATATTATTCTAGTCTACCAATATGAGAGGGCTAGTCGTGATGTCCAGGGAGTCTTATTAGTGACCATGGGCTACCTCATTTTGAATATCCTGAGTAGACCGGAGGTTTAGTGTAAGAGTGTTTGCATGATGAATGCATGCATTAGATTTAGGTTTTGCATTGCAAGCATGGGGAAGACTTACATTGATTAGAAATACAATATATTAGACTTACATTCCATGGAATGCTAGAATTAGGGTTATTTATGTGGCAAATAGATAGAAGACTGGGCTCATTCCTTTGGAATGCCATTGGAGTTGTTATCTTGCATTTCAAGTATTGGGTTGGACTTACATCAAATAGAAAGATAGTATATTAGACTTCCATCCCTATGAATGCCATTAGAGCTATTATGCTTTCATTGCAAGCATGGGTCAAACTTATGACAAATAGAAAGCCACATATTGGACTTACATCCCTTGAAATGCCATTAAAGTTATTATGCTTGCATTGCAAGCATGGGTCAAACTTATAATGAATAAAAAGCTAGTAGATTGGACATACATCCCTTTGAATGCCATAATTATATAATTGTTCACATGGTAAATGAATTATAGGATGTTCGCATGGCGAACAGATAGGTTGATAAAGTGTTTACATTGTAAACATCAATTTTGTTTTTTAGGGCTAGTGCCTCATCTTTAGAAATATAGTGCCTAGTGCTTGTTAGTGCTATCATAATATTAAGTTGGCTCCCTAGCACCAATTGATTATCACTATAAAATTATGTGGTAGGTATTTGTGTCTTACAAGCCAAAGGAGTTAGCACTTCGGCATTATAAGTATAGCATTGCAGCGCTAAAGTTGGACTTATTTAGGTTAGTTTAATCATGTAGAACAGCTAATTAGCACCTAGGTGCTGATCATATGGTGCCAAAGTGCCAATCAAAAGTTAGTTCAGAAAAGTTGGCAGTTGGATAGGCTCTTTAAATGGAAGGGACAAACTTTTTGACCAGCACTGCAACACTGAGTGTTGTTGGTCTAGTGCCTAGGCACCAAGCTCTTGGGTTTTGTGCTTGAGTTTTATCTAACAAGTGACATAGTGCTAATCCTTCAAGTAGAAATGACACAAATGACTATCTAATAAGCACCGTAGCATTGCAAATTAAACACCACAACATTGATCCTTTGGGTAGAAATGACACAAATAACTATCTAGCAAGCATCACAAATTAAATGCCATAAGGCTAATCCTTCAGGTGGAAATGATAAAAATGATTATCTAACAAGTGCCACAGAGATGCATATTGAACATCACAATGTTGTACTCTTAGGTTTTAAGCTTATGTCTACCTAGGCACTGCATTCTTAGTGTCGAGGCACTACTACTGCAATGTTTTTTTAAGTTAGAAAATTTCATAATTTTAAATCTTGGAGCTTTTAAATTCAAAATAGAAAGACATATACTTGGAAATATACAAAGAAAATATTGAAATAAAAATATATTTATTAATTAAAAAAATTATTACAAGAAATTTTATAATAAAAGAAAAGGAGAAAATACAAAGAAATAATAAAAGAAAAATAGGCTTGATCCTCTTCTTCTTCTTCTTCTAGCTCTTGTGGGGTACTCATGTAAGGTTGATATTGAGGCACTATAGGAAAAGAGGCCTGATCTGAACCTACAAAATTACAATTTTCAAATTTATGACGGCTGAAGCAAATTGAGCCATGTAAGAAAATTGCTTTTTTGGTTTAAATACAAGTTCCCATTTTCTATACCAAAGCTGATGGTGGACATAGCATAATTTCATGCATTCTTCTCATTCATTGATGGCTCATCTGACTACAACCAAATCAAGATGACACCTGAAGATGAGAAGAACATTGCATTTTGAACCCCGATCATAATATTCTGATATATGGTCATGCTTTTCACCCTTTATAATGTTGACAACACATACTAGTGGGCCATGACATGAATTTTTTATGAACTCATTCATCATCAAGTTGATTTTTAAATTGATGATCTCATGGTTAAAAGCAAATAAAAGAAAGAACATCTATATGACTTGAGAATAATTTTTGAGCGCTTGAGAAGATACAACTTAAGATGAACCTTATGAAGTGTGTATTTGGGTAACTTTAGGGAAGTTTTTAGGGTTCATTGTAGGACATCACGAAATTGGAATTGATCCCGATAAGGTTAAAATAATATTAAAAATACCACCTCCTAAAAGTTTAACCCAACTCAGATCATTCCATAGAAGTTTGGCATAACTAAAATGCCTTTATATCAAATCTATCTAGGCATCAACCATTCGCAACACTTACCAAGAAAAATGCCAAGTTCAAGTGGGATAATAAATGTCATCACACATTTGAAAGCATCAAGTAGTATCTCATGATGCTATAAGTTCTAGCCACCCATATCCCAAGCAAACCTCTCATACTCTACATAGTTATATTAGATGATTCCTTTGGTGCTTTGTTCAGAAGGAGAACACACTTTACTACCTGAGCTATCATAAAATTCTTGCAGAAGCAAACTATCCACCCATGAGAAGTGTTTCATAGCTCTCATCTTTGCCACTCAAAACCTACATCATTATATATATTTTCTCATTAGGTTAACTTGATTTCTAAAGTCAGTACACTACAATATCTCATGATTTGACCGATGTTATTTGAACGGTTGGCACGATGGTCCATGATCTTATCGCAATTTGATATAAACTTTTTCCCCTTCATGCATTAAGAGGCAAGCTTTCATAGACCTCTTAGCATCACATTCTATCCTTGTTGATTCATTTTTGAATGATGACCTTCTTGATAAGTAAAATCATGAGTTTAGGGGATACATGCAAAGCCGATGGGAAATGTACTTTGATGATGTGCTTCCCTCTAAAAGAGAAGAAGAATCATGATCCAGTCTCCTAGGTAAAGAAGAGAAAGGAATAGTTTCTTAACTCTAGATTTTGGGATGTTATAATTCTCATATAACTTATTCAAGCCTTGCATAAACAATGAAGTCAAATATGAGGCTTTGGACATTCATCTAGAGTTAGGCATCTCTCTAGGCATTGAAGACATCTACATTTTTGGGGATTCAATATTAGTGGTCAACCAAATCACTGGATCTTACAAAGTTCTCAAACCTAAACTCCATCAATACCATATGTACACTATGAAGTTATTGGCATGAATTCTAGAGGTTACCATTTATGGCATTCCCCATGGAGAAAATGCCATGGCTGATGCTTTAGCTAAACTCACTAAAGATATGGCCTATTCAGAGGATGGGTTTATATCGATAGAGGTAAATAACCATCAAGTTTTCTCTCCTATTGATGTTGAACTCATCAATAGACAAGCTCTTGAAGGGAAGGTCCACCGAAAAAAAGATAAGAAGATAGACTATAGACAATAATTCATCAATTATTTGAGTGGAAGCAAACTACCTTAAGAGAAGTTGCAAGCCCATCAAATTAAACACAGAGCATTATCCTATGCTCTCATAAATAGTATCTTGTACCTACAATCCTTTGATCACATGTAATTACATTGCTTAGCAAACATGAAGCCTAACAAATTATAATCAAGATACAATCAGAACTATGTGGAACTCACCAATCCAGTTTGAAGATGAGGCCAAAATTAAAAGACTCGGATACTATTGGCCTATGATGATCATAAATTATGAACATGGCACGCCATTGCCACCAATGTCAAGTACACCAAAGTGGTTTTACATCTACCCAACATTCTTCATATGACTATAGTTTATTGGTCATTTGAATGTTGGGGTACCAACATAATTGGTCTGATCGACTCTCCTTCTTCTAAAGGTCAGATTCACCTTAACAGCTACATACTACATCTTCAAGTGCACAAAAGCAATTATATTGAGAGAAGTCTAAGCCCACCATGTTCTTCGCATTTTTTACAAACCATATTGTATATAAATTTAGATTACCCTGATAGATTATATTCGATAATGGTGCCACTTTCAAGAGTACAAAGATCAATAGCATCGCTAGAGAACATAGTATAAATTAGGGGTATTCTACCATTTACTACCGTAAACAAATGGGTTAGTCAAAGACTTCAACAAAACTCTCATCTGAATCCTAAAGAAAATACTCGATGATAATAAGTGACAGTGGCACAAGTAGTTAGTTGAAGCCTTGTGGGCTTACCTTATCACCCATAGGACTCTGATGTAGTCCACTCCATTCTCCTTAATGTATGAGTCCAAAGCCATCCTCCCCTAAAATTCCAACTCCCATCACTAAGGATTATCATAAGCAACAAAATCACAATCGAAGAATGTTAAGCTAAAGTTGGAAGAACTTAAAGGTCTTAAGGGAGATGCCTCCAAGCATGTAAAAACCACGAGTTATACAAGGGATGGATGGTTCAAGCTCAAAACAAATAGGTTTGACTAAGTGATTTTTAGGTTGGAGAGCTTATTTTAGTTCTTTGAAGATGAATTTTTGTCCATGGTAAGATGGGAGGCAAGTTTAAACCAACATAGGAAAGAAATTTTGTTATAAAAAGGTTTACCAAGGGGGTCATAATAATCGATCAACCATAAAGGTGAAGCCCTATGCTCCCCATCAATGGGCTTTACATCAAGAAATATTATTCATGATCCTATTTAAATTAAATTTCTATCAATAAAACACATGTTTATTAATCAAATTATTCTTCTCACCTGAAACCATTTATTTCCAATTTTACCACATTCAACTTTGGAGACATTTCCAAAGTCTACTCTTATTGTGATTAGAATAGGTGTAAGAGAACCAGAGCAGCATCCTATTCTAGTTAGCGACATAAACACAAAACACAAAAATAAACATAATCTATCTTAGGCAACTTCAAGTTGAGATAAGACCCCCAACGACATTCACTTAGTAGACACCATAAGTAGAGTTAGATTTAGTACCTAGTTAGTGGGTAACCCTAGTGATTATTCTTGCTTAGGAAGATGTAAGTCCCTATGCTTTCTGCCTAGCTTAATCACCACAAACCGATAGGAACCCTGTTAGTTAGGCATAATCTATAGTGTAGTTGATAGGATATCCAGACGGTTGACCATGCTTAGGAAGATGTGAGTTCCCAAGCTTTCATCTTGGGCTAACCGTCGTATATTGATTGGGTCCAAAAATTTATTTTAGGGTTTAGGGTAAGACCCCAATTTCTTTATTCCCTTTTGATTGCTTCAAGTTTGGGACTAGTCCTCTTTTGTGACTTCCTACTCTATAGTCACCATAGATCAGATAATAACTATCCAGATGACAGATTGTCCTAGTGATCAGTTCCATTTAGGAAGATGTGAGTTCTTGAAGTTTTCTTCCTATATTGATCATCATAAACTGGCAATCACCTTAGGTTGGCTAGTGTTTGCTTTATTGACACCATCTCAACTAATGGAAGATAACATTCAAGTAGATGTGAGTCCCACGCTTTCTTCTTGAATTTGTTGTCATATACCGATAAGACTTATATGTTTTAGGGATAAGGACAAGACCCTAGGCACCTTTCCCTTCAGGCAAGATATTTGAGTTACGTATTTAAGCATGGCCCAAGCTACTACTGGATTGGATTATTCCACTTCATAGTAACCACTCCTTTGGTTGGATAACATTATTCTATGGATGCAAAGACTGCCTTTAGGCTAGTAAATCTAAGGTAGGTCAAAGCCTCCATGACTCCTCTTTAGTGTGCCCATCTCAAACCAATAGAGTCTATATTAAACAAACAAACAAACATAAAATATCTTGATGATTAAAATAATACCCCAGTGGCACCTTTTCTAAATAAGCATCCTATTTTTTTGGGCGTGTCAGCAAAACTCCTTATAAGAATGACCTTGACTAATTTAAGTTGAGATAAGATCAAAATCGATACTCACTTTTTAGTTGCCCTAGGATAGGCTCAACTTAATACATGATCGGTAGGTCACCCCGGTGGTTGATTCTACTTGAAAAATGTGAGTCCCTATGCTTTCTTCCTAGTTCAACCACCATAAACTTATGGGAAACCTTAGGTTGAGTAGTCATCACGTGTTTCTAGTGGACTATTCCTTTAAGTCAATAAATCTAAGGCAAGTTCAAGATCTTATGGCCCTTCTTAGTGTAACTCATCGCAAACTAACTAGGTCCATTTTCATAGATTTAGGGTTAGGATCATGCCCTTAAGGCCCCTTTCCCAAGTGACTACTCTATGTTTGGATCAAGATATTGTAGCCCCTCTTCTAGTATTTACCCCTTTAAGTTGGTAGTGTCATTCTATGGATGAGCTACTCTCTGGAGCTAATAAATCTAAGACAAGCCTAGGCTCTCATAGTCCCTTCTTAGTATGGCCCATCACAATCTGATAGGATCCTGATTCATCCAACAAACCAATATAAAACCAAAACTAACAATAAAAAAAATTTAAAATAAATCCTATCAAATCACATCAATCCTTAATAAATTCTCATTCATTCCATTAGCTTGAATCAACTTATAAGCCAATCAAATTCATTCAATTCCAAGTGAATCTCTACTCGTGTTTTTTGCTTGAAACCAATTCTTAACAAATCAAATCAAATCTACTTAATCCACCCTTCATGCCCCAAGTATAAAACAAAATAAATTGATTAATTTACACATTGGCCTCCTTCTACATGGAATTTTCCTCTTTATTGGGCTTTGATGAACTATGATCATGAATCTCTCCAAACCCACAATCTACCTTAATTCTAGATACTTGCTTCCAAACCCTTGACATCTAGAAGATTTAATCCCCTTAACATACTTGTTCAGTGGTTTCCACCAAGTCTACTTGCCCTCCCAAAGTAGGTGCAAGCACCATTGTTGCTCCTTTTGGACATGTTTGGCTAGCTCAATCAATGTCCGTGCCACAACTATTAGGGAATCTTTTGTTGACCACATTTTTGAGTGAGGTTAACAATCACCTCTCTTGACCAAGTATTCAATCTAAGCATTAAGGCTCTCTAAGGATTAAGATACGCTAGTGGCTAGGTGAACACCAATCCTAAGCCTAGAAGACTCACAAGGCTCAACCCTATGGACCCACCTACCCCAAATTAAAACTAACTCCTACACCCAAACCAATCCTTCAAACCAAAATCAATTGATTATAAATTAAACTTGAACCATGATCAATTGACTTTAAACTGAATTAACCCATTAGGGTTCAATTTGGATAATTGGCTAAGTTGACCCAATTTGATCTATTTGGGCTTAATATAATCCATCTAAAATAAAACCTACCCAAACTCATTTGAAATAAATTTGAACTTTATTGAAGCTTGATTGTAATCCAATTGAATTGAATTGAACAAGTTGACATGATTGAACCCTATGGGACCAAAACCCAATCAAACTTGATTTAAGCCAAATTAAATTAGTCTAAGTCTCATGGTCATTCCATTCACTTGATTGGACATTCCAATTGATTCCAATCAATCAAATTTAACCAATTTATCCACTTAACCCAACTTGACTCAATTTGGCTTAAAAGCTTAAATTAAACTATAATCCAATCCAATCCAAATACAATTCAGTCAAAACTATCGACTTTAATTTGACCATTGATTATATTTCAAGTGACCTAATCAAGCCAATTAACCTAGTTGACCCAATTTAGCCTAAAAACCCAAATTGAGCTAAATCTAATCCAACCAAAATTAGACAAAATTAAACACCACAATCACTTCCAAAATGATTATTGATTATGACCAATCACCCAATTATAGACAATTGAACCCAATTATAAACAATTTAGACCTTTGACCCAAGTTGATCTAGTTTGACCTAAAGGATTAAGTTGAGTCAAAACTTGATCCAAGCTAACTTAGATTGAATCAATACCTACAGCATTCGTAAATTGATTAATCATCAATTGAAGCAAATTTGATCAACTTAACCCAATCGACCCATTTATCCCAATTTGACCTAAAGGGTCAAACTAAACTAAAATTTAATTTAAACCAAATCAATTCAAATCAAAGCCTTCAATCACCTTCAAATGATCAATCAATCGTGACTCAACCTCCCATTTAACATAATTTGATCAATTTGACTAAATTGGTCAACTTAACCCATTTGACTCATATGAACCAATATGAGAAAATTCAAATCTAATACAAATTAAATCAAATCAATTGCACCAATAAGTTTTAAATCATCATTTGAACTTAATCCAATAGTTCATTTGACCAAATTTGATCAATTGGTCAACCTAACCTAATTAAACCCAAATTGATCTATATAAGTCCAATGACACAAAGCCAACCTAACTTAGCATGAATCATCCCTAAGTCCCCCTTAACCAACCTAAGTGGACTAACCAAAGATAAACTTGATTCAATCTAAACTAAGTGAACCATGCCACCCATATGCAATAAAACCTAAAATAGGTCCAACCCCTCCCACTGGCTTGGGCAGCCACCTTAGCATGTCTCGAGCTCACCCATGTTGATTAGACCTGATCCAAAGCTACGGGCTTAGCCATTGACTAAGGAGAGGTCAATGTCACCTTGGTCAAATCTTGGTTCAGCCACCAAGCCTTGTCCCTCTCACCACTATCCAATAAATTTCTCTAGACATTAGGGGATGTCCACCTACACTGCTCAGCCAGTTGCTATGACTCAAACCAAACTCTTGGTTTGTTCACTTAGGGAGGAACATATACACCTTCTCTCTTATTCAAACTGAGCACACACCTTCCTCACAATCCCAAATTTAATCACCCCAAGTTCTTAGAGCCCCTCGAGCATCCCATCGCCAGACAAAGCTCTTCCTCAACTTGAGCACTCTCCACATCTGACTTCATCAAAACTCTATAAATCTCAAAGTAACTATTTTCACACCTTCTCTTAGCTCCAATGAGTCAAAACAAAATGAGAATCACTTTATTCGACCACAAGATGTCCTATACTAACATCGGTGAGGTTTTCTATGATGTTTGGTCCATTGATCGATCGGGAGGCAACTCATAGCTTCATTAACATGGATTTGTCTCTATTAGATGAAGCTACCTCAATCATTGAGCTACCATCCTTTAGCTCCAATGTGGTACATTTCTTCAAATGGTAGAAGACCTTAGGATTGGTTGGTCTTTTGAGAAGTGAAACATTGTGTGGTGTGAATACAACTATAGGATCCCTTTAGAATTGTCCCCTAATCACTTTAGAATACCTCCGATAAGCTCAGATCGAGCGACAAAAGATGGATGATATTTTTCTCTCCCTGGAGGTCGACGACAGATCATCTGTCATCTATTTTGCATGATTAGAATGAATGGTTGTGATTAATCATGCTAAATTTTGATTTAATGCTATTTAATCTATGGGATTGATCTTAACCATTCAATCCGTGATAGAACAGGTGAAGAGAAATTGCATCCACCGCCATTGAGTCAGTATATCATGTGAGACATTTTAAGTAATAAATCGCATTACGCCATGTGAAAAGTAACGCCAATGTTGACGCATGTTGACTATGTAAATTGATTAATTAGGTTTTAAAATTTAATTAAATGATCAAAATTTCAAAAAATCAAAACTAATTGTAAAAAATTTAAAATATTTAAATAAACCCTCTATGGAAGCATAGACAAATGATAATCAAGAAAAAAATAAAAGTCATAAATTTTATTAAGTGTATAGTAACTACTTAGGGGTTGAAGTTTTTTCAAATTAATAAAATTAAGAAATAATTATTTGTCTAATTAACTTAAAACTTTGGATGATTATTCTACGGATGACCTCTACCTCTTATAATTATTTTAAGTCAATCGATTGGGTAATTTGAGAAATCCAAATTTTCAAACCCTAAATGATTTTGTGCATTTTATAAATTTTTATAATTGGAAAATTTATGAAAATTATTATGAGAACTTAAATGTGCTTTTGAATATCAATAGTGACTAGAGAAATAAATTTTGGACCAGTGATCCTAATCATTTCCCAAAATCACCATTAAAGGGCTTTCTTATTTAATTAAATCATTAATTGCCCCAGGACTTAGAAAATTCATAATAATTAGGCTAATCCTTCTAAATATTATGATCAATCCTTATTTGTGCTTATCTAACAAAGAGGTTTTCAATGGAATTAAAATCTTTAATTGCTTTGGGGTATTTTGAGTGTAATTGATTATTTTGAGTTTTTCATATTTTTTTATTTAACCCCTAAGTATAACCCCAATTGCATAAGAACTTGTAGAACATATTTATTTCATATTTATGTATGTTTAATAATTTTCAAATTATGTTTGGGCTTATATTTAAGGAATAATTAAATTTTGGGCTCTTTTGGGCTTAATTGGTTAAAAAAATTAGTTGACCTTAATTAATTAATAAAAAATATTTAAATTATTTTAAATTAATTAAAAATAGAAATGGGCTAAGGGATAATTTTAAATGCTTTGTCTCCTCATTGAGCTTAAATAACTCAAATTTTAAAATTAGCACTTAATTAATTTGATTAAGCTTAAATGTGTTTATCATCATTTGATTGATCTTATGGCTTAATGGTTTTAAATAGGTTATTTGGTGATATTTAATTGCTTTGGTTCAATCATTCTATAAATTTGTGTTTTATATGTTTCATGCATTCATATTTCAAAATAAATAAAGATTTTATTTAATTTCATGTTTTGGATTAATAGTGTGTCTATTATCATTAGTAAATCTCAAATTATATTTTTAGTAAGCTTAAAATATTTATTTGTCTAAATCTAAAATAATCTTAATAACTAAATTATAAATTTAATCTTATATGTAAGATCTACAAACTTTCAAGGTATATAATCTAGATATCCCAACAGTGCGAGATTTTAATTAGTCAAAGGCGGCCTTTCATTACATCACTTCTTTGGTCTATTAATGGCATGTACTTAAAGTTTGTAGTGGAATACATAGTAAGGTATATATATATATATATATATATATATATATATATATGATTATTTGCATAAATTCAAGCATGCATCATATGTATGTATATATATAACCTAAATTTATTACAATGCATCTTACTTATATACATGTGCATGTGTATGTTAATTAACAAGTAATATAATATGGACATCCCAAAGCATGAGAATTTAAGTAGTCCCAAGGGGTCTCTGATTACCTCGCTTCCCTAGTTTAACAATGGCACATACTTGTATAAATTCAACATACTAATATGTATATATATGTATAAGAGGTTGTTGAATTATCTTTTCTATAAAATTCATGCATGCATCATATGTATCTATACTTTAAAATCTTAAGTTAAGTATGAACAAATAAAATACATTAATCTATTCATACATCAATGTGTGAGATATTTAAATAATGTATATATATATATATTAAATTTAATCATTTTATTAAGTATACCACCCCATTAAGTGAATGTTAGGAAGTGATGAAGCAAAGCTAAGAAGATGTTGCCAAGTTAACTATGGTTTGAATTCATTAATCTTGAGATGTCTTTGTGTTTAGATAAAGATATTTAAGTCAAATCCAAATATATGATTTAATAGGAAAATTTATAATGCTTCATTAAGATGATTAAAAATTATAAAAAAAATTATCTTTAAATTCAACTTAGGATTAGGGTTTGAGGTGGACCACACTCCTCTTCTCTGTATTTATAATTCTAAATTCAATTAAAATAAAAAAATTAAATTGAAATCTAAATTCACTCTAAGAAATCATTAATCATTTGAATTATAGTCATCCTTTTATGGTAAATTTAAACACATGCCTTTAAATTAATTCAAATATCAAAGCCTAATCTACCACACCAAGCCTTAACACACACTTAGAATGCTAGGTCCAATTTTAGACTTAGGTTTGGACAATGCTTTATCATGGATTGATGTTTTTCTTTTGTGATATAATATTTTAGATGAGATGTTAGGGTATATATGTGTAGTCAAAATATAAGAGTAACATTAGACTAATAATATTTTCTATAAGGGATTGTGATTAAAGACTGTTATAATAATAATTTTTTAAATTCCTTGCTTATAGTTGTTTCTTAAGTCTCTAAGCATAATCCATTAAGATAGGTGAGCTTGGTGACCCTAGGTAGGGTGATAAGTCCCAATGTATGGAATATAGCTACATGGTGTGTATATATGTTCATCTAACCATTATTTGGTAGGTGTAATTAGATTTTAATTTTTAAGAGGATGTAATATTTGCAATAGGCTTAGGATTAAAGCTATGGGGTTTAGTAGTTGGCTAGAAGGCTCAGACCTAGAGGCTGTAATGCATGGAGTGTTTTAATACATGAATGAAAAATGAAGATGAAGATTGAAGACCCATATAGCTTTATTTTTATTATAAGTTAATTATAATCTAGGTTGTATAAGGGTAAAACTCAGTTACTCATCTTTTCTTTTTTTTCAGGGTGTATGGTGGTAGCTTGTTGCACTAGCCTCTTATTCTTTTAACTGGCCTCTTATTCTTCTAATCGATGGTGCTTGATTGGCTTCTTTATTTTAATTGTGTAATAGAACTGCATGCTTTTTATAGGTTTTTAAAGATTGATTATTTATTGTATGACTTGGATGTCGTAGGCTCTATAAAGACTTAAATATTTTCCCCAAATTAATCAACTTTGATTTAATTTTAATAACTCATTATATCATAATAAAATTGAGATATTTAATCAAAGAAATAATAGATTTAACAATCCTTTAGCTATGTGTTTTATGCTATAAGATCATGCATGCATTTTACTTCATTTCTTGCAAATAAGGGATCTCCATTCTTACATGATAAGGGACAAGCTTGACCTATGAGAATAGTTCTTTGTAGTGGAGAACACCCATTCTCTTTGATTTTGCCCATAACTTAATTCCATCATGCATGTAAGCATAAAACTTCTCAAGTATGTGTCTAAAATACAAGTCAAAATGAAATAAAATTTATAAATTTTATTGCAATAGTCTAGAGCATGATTTTCATATTAGTCATGATCTAGTCTCTTAATAAGTGAGTTTAGGACTTTAGATTTATTCTTAATAAATAAAACTTGCATTTATATAAGACCAGGCCATATGATTTTGAATCATAAGAGGTGTTAGCTGGCACCCACTCTAGATGATTGTAAGTTTGAAGAGTCAGGATCGGTTCACTCTCTCTAGTGAAAGTGAACTAATACATCCCACTTTCTCTAAGTCAAATTAAGCTAAGATATTAGCTTGCACTAGAGCACTTTAGATGCAAGTTCAGAGGCTACTTGTTTCTCATTTGCTATGAGTGCAAGTCCTAACCTCTTAGGTATTGTTGGAATCTAAGTCCTATCCTTCTAATAAAATATCAACTCAAATAAACATAATTCTCTTTCTCAAAAATATAAAGCCTCACTATAGGATAGATTAAAGCTCTCACTAGACTTCCTAGTATCATGAGTGATTCCTACTTATCCTTCTTCAGAATCCATTAAGAACTCTCTCTAAACTTTACCATTTGATTTTCCAATAATCACCAATCTTTATAATCAAAACTTTGAAATCTTTGGAGATATTAATTGATTACTTTAATTGAGAGTGTTCTTTAAAAATCTTCATTTTATAAGATGTAATTAATTATAGGGCTTTATTTTCATAAGTAACTTAAGGATTGGGCTGCTTTATCTTATCCATGTAAAGTAGGGAAAAGATTTCTAGTATATGTAGACTTGTCTACCTTAAGAGTCTTTATTAGATGATTGAGTCCATCATAGGATAAAATCTCTATCTTTTGAGGTAGTATATTATTTATTGATGGTCACTCGATCATTTCAATAAGTATCCCTAAAGTCTACATGGTACCCCTACGACTCCAAATATAAACACTATAGTTACAAAGTGATGTCATTCAAATTGAATAATTGTGGGATGACTTACTAAAGGATGGTGGATCGAGTCTTACAGAAGCACAAGAAAGAAATATGGAAGTTTACATAGATGACTTGTTGGTCAAAAGAAAGTCGCTAAACAACATATCAAAGACCTAAAGGAAACCTTCACCACCTTCGAAAATAAAGCATGCACCTCAATCCTCTAAAGTGCACATTTAGCACATGGTCAAGAAAATTTGTAGGATCCCTGATCACCCTAGAAAGCACAAATGTCAACTTCAACAAAGTGAATATCATACTCAACATACTGTCACCAAGGACTACATAGAAAGTTCAGTGGCTCACTAGGCAAGTTGCTAGGTTGAAATAATTTATCTCAAAGGCAAGAAAGTCCATCTTGCCATTCATCAAAGTGCTCAATGGAGACAAAAGATTTTAGTAGAATGTAAAAAGCAAGAAGGCTTTTGGTGACTTGAAGAACTTACTCACCTCATCCCCATAGTTGTAAAGCCCAAAGAAAGGTGAGACCTTACTATTGTATCTAGGAGTTAGAGAAGGCTTAGTTAGCTCTGTTTTCTTCAGGAAGAGAATGAGAGACAATGGCTAGTGTACAATGTGAGAAAGTCATTACAAAGTGTCAAGTTAAATTAACCCATCTTGGAAAAACTCACACTCGCACTTATTATATAAGCATAAAATCTCAAACCATACTTCTAAGCTTATTCTATGAAAGTTGTCACTATGACGCTCAAATTTGTACTTACCAAACTAGATCACTCAAGAAGATTACTAAAGTGGTCAATAAAACTCAACAAGTTTGACATATCGTACTCACCTATGATGGCATCAAGGCACAACCACTTGTAGACTTTTTCATGGATTTCAGCAACCTGCATGATGCCCTGGTGAATATATGTGGATCACTTCTAAAGTGAGCAAAGCATGGGGTGGGCATTATATTAAAGGCCTATTAGGGATTTCCATAACCTAGGCCATCAAATTCAACTTCCAAAGTTGTAAATAACTACTAGGAGTATAAAGCATTATTGGACTGAGGTTCACTAAAGGACTTTGTGCTTTACACATTGCTACTTGCTCAAATTGATAATTTATGGTGAGACAAATAGATAAAAAGATTATGAAGTCATAAATGAGTCCCTACAAAAATACTTACTCAAAGTAAAAGCATAAATTGGGAAGTTATAATATTTCAAGATTAAGCAAGTACCAAAGGAGTAGAACCAAATCACCAACTTACCTTCTAGAGCGAGCAGACTTAGGCAACAATCTGTCATTCAACTTGTTCATCCTAGCACGAAGAGGAAAAGTCCATGCAAATAGAAAGTGATGACTTGCACAATTGGGTCAACCACATAAAGGAATTCCTACATACTGGAGAGCTAGAAAAAGAAAATCAAAGACCCAAGGAGATTCAAGATCAAAGACATATAGTACAGTTATTTTAGAGGTGACTTAACATAAAGTGTGTGTAAGAAAGCAAGCAAAGAAGAATACTCAAAGCAGTACATTTTGAAAAATGTAGAAGTCATTTTGGAGGATGAGAAATCACCTAAAGAATCTTACAACAAGGATACTTCTACCACACATTAAGGAAAGACATGGAGGAATTCATTAAAAGGTGTGAACATTGCCAAAAGTTCACTTCTCTACAATAATAATCATCATAACTTTGGCAATCCATCACTAGCCCTTGGCCCTTCGCCATTTGGGGATGGATCTGATTGGCCCACTGCTAGTCTCTAGTAGACAAAGAAAATTCATACTTATAATGATCGATTATTTTAGCAAGTAGATTTAGACAAAGCTACTCAATAAAATAACTGCCCAGGTATTTCGAAACTTCATTTGGATTGGCAACATCTGTAGTATGAATTGCCAATATTGATCATAATAGACAATGGGTTGTAATTCACCAACAAGTGATTGAGGGTGTTCTACAAATTACAAGGACTCCAAATAAAGTATGCTTCGTGCATCACCCTCAAAGCAACAACCAAGTCAAAAAAGAAAATAATAAAATCTTGAACTTGTTGAAGAAAAAGTATGAGGTGCTAAAGTAAAGAGGGTTGATATCCTACTTATTATACTTTGGGCCCTCAAGATTGACTCTGACCCTAACCACTAGTCTCATGCCATTTGCTTACCCCATGGGGAGGAGTCTATGTTACCAATAATGTATGAGGAGTTAGGTGAAGAGACTAGCATGTGGGATAATTCAAACATCAAATCCATAAAATTGCTATTGACTTATTGGAAGAGCTGAGTTTTAAAGTCTCATTAAGGCATGAATAGACAAAAAGAAAATTGACATAATATTATAATTGGCATGTTAAAGAAATGTGCTATAGAATTGACAACTTTGTCTTGAAGAAATTTAACACAACAACTCATTATAATATATTTGGCAAACTTGCTAACACATGTGATGGCCCTTACATAGTCAAGAGGCAAGTCTACCTCAGAGCATATCAACTACATGCTCACTCCAAACAAGATGTATGTGAACTTAGAATGCAAAAAAATTCTAAAGAGATTCTACCCATAAGAGAAGCCTTAATGTTGCACTGTACTTCCCACTAATTTGTTATTTATAAAATGTTAAAAGCTTTTTTTATATAGTAAATGAAGTGACCAATTAACTCACTACATAAACAAGTACCAGCAATCCAAGTTAACACTCGATGAGTTGAGTATCGACTCAGGCTACTCAGTATGGCACCTTATCCTTTGTATGCCACCTTCTGCTCAAGTGAAAAATACAAAATTTGGCAAGTCACCTTTAGCCCAAACATGTGAAATTCGACTTAATAGAATTCTCGAGAAAGCGAGAAGATCATACCGCACAAAATGTTTCATAAATTTCAAATGGGATGATGAGTTTAAGACTAATACCCTGTGAAGTAAAAGATTTCCTAGGACCAACACTCCATATTTTTCAACTTAAATGTTCGAAAACTCCCTAAACCAACACTAAATGGTTAACAACTTGTGTGTAAGACCGATATTCTATGAGGTCGGTGACTCCCCAATACCAATGTTCTATATAAGTTGCAACTTGAGTGTAAGAATGATAACCCATGAGGTCGGTGACTCCCTAAGACTAATAATCATTAGTTGACACCCTTGTATTCCCCCTACTATTTAGTGGAATGAGTATTCAAAAGAATTATGCCATAATGAGTATGATCAAAAGCTTTCTACTGAGTAAATACTTAAACAAAATTTCTTAGTTATGACCCAATCAAATATACTCAATGAGCATGCTTCACAAAGTATATCCAAGTTGTAGATAATGAACACAAGTGTGTAACCAATAAACATGAATAGGTACATGGAATAGGTATCCACCCATGTCACAACAAGCATTTTATGTTCCATCTAATAAGTATTCGCCACTCCAAGTGAGTGTGTTTACAAAACAAGCTTATTCAACAAAAAGATACTTGCATTTCTTCACAAGAATTTTACATGAAGGTGAGTATACAAAAATTTTCATATACATTCTTTAACTCTAGGAGAAAAAAAAAAAGAGAAAAGGAGGAGAAAATAAAAAGAGCTAGTTAGTTTTTCTTGCATTATCACCTTAATTAGAGTCCAACCTTGACAAAGAGAGTACATTATTGAAGTCTAGGAATTTGGCATCCAACTGACTGTGCTTCACCAAGTTAGCGATCACTTAGCTTGAACTTCTCTTATAGTGAATACAAGTGTGATGCATTTTCTTGTTTTATGGTGTACTATTTTAGACTACATGGGTAGGATTGTTTGCTCGCTAGTCTGGATATTAGGGCAATCTTTTAGGCTAATATTTTTTTTTGTGGGAGGGTGGGGGTCCAAAAATGAGGTCGACAAATACTTGTACATGTCAGAGTTAAGAAAGCTAGTAAATTTGGCCTCCTTCTATTGGAACTCATTAGTGCAATGAGACAGCACCTCCAACTCCACATACAGCTCCTAATTAACCTCTTCCAAGCAAGGAAACTCTAGGATGGATGGCTCTTTCTCCTCCTTGCACTTCACCTCCTCCTTAAGCAAGTCGAGCTTGTCCTCAAAAGCCTCTCACTCACCCTTCTCCATTGATAGCTCTTTCTTCTTCAGCAAAAACTTATTACTTCCCTACCAAGTTGATTTCCATGTAATGGCTTGGGCAGTCATCATGCCCCAGCATGGACACCTCACTTATTGGCTTGATGAGATAAGCAATATAATTTATCATGGAATACTCCTGCTCTTTTCCATACCAGCTCTTCTTGCTCAAGCGATCATAGTAAGCAGAGTTCATTGCTATTTTTTAGACTTCTTAAGAGAAGAACTCAGCCTTGCTTCATCAATTGACTCCTCAGGGGTGGCCTCAGTAGAAGCTGACTCACTGTAAGTCCCCTCAAACCCACATAAAAAATTAATGACTTTAGGATCTAAAGGGTAAGGGTGCCAAGACATTATTCTCTAGTAACAAGCAACAAAATAATATTATGCAACTCACATATAAATTGCAGATGTGATATATAATACTCACTAAAGAGAAACTCATGGACTTTGCCAAAATCAAGATAGTAGTATATATCCAAACAACTACCTTTCACCTTCTCTAGTATCTTCTTTTACTATGGACTTCCTCCATGGCTTTCACACTTTGTCTGCTAAAAAAGAGATAAGATAATCAGCACCGACCAACCAGTCGAGATCTTAACAAAGCATAGCTTTGACCGCCTCTTTCTAACATTGTTCGATAGGTGAGGGATTTTTAGCAGAACCACCAAAAATTGGACAGTGCCATCTAGGTGCCCCTTAACATCGAAGATATAGTTTCTTCTCTCTCAGAAAGATAAGAAAGGTGGTTATGCTTACCACTGAATTTGATAATATTTGGGCGAGCACCACCCTATAGTAGTTAAGAAATCTTTCCACTTGTGAATAGTAGGAAGCAAAGCCAAACTAGAAGTGGTCCAAAGGGACAAACAACTCATCCTACTTGATGGTATTTAATCACTTATCCTCGATGACCACTCACATTAAAAAGTTTAGATTACAATACAAATAACCTTGGAAGATGATTGAGGCGATTGGCAGCTGAAGTTTGAGGAATTATGACCTTAGTATGTAGAAACCTAGTACTTTCTTCAGAGCAACAATTACCATATCTTACAAGCACTCATGAAAAGTAAAATAGTGGGTGAGAGAACAAGAAGTAGCTCACACAATAAAAAGTTACTAGTTTAGAGCAATGGGTCAAAGGTAATGTGGTGTTTATTTTTGAATTTATATGTGGGACATCATTCAAATCTGAGGGTGTACTTATTGAGGTGATTGGGTACGACATTAAAGAATGGTGCACTATCTCAAAAGATAGACATCACCACCCTACAATGGACCTAATCATCTAATAAGGACTTTCAAGGCATGATGGGTCTTCGAATATACGAAAGATTTTTCCCTACTTTATATGGATGAATAAAACAGAATTTATTTAAATCGGGCTCTAAAGTTCTCTATAGGGGCAAGCCCCCATAGTTAATTACATCCTAAGGAAGGTAGGAATACTCTCGATTAAAGTAAGCAATTGTTGTCTCCAAAGATTTTAAAGATAGGACTATCAATAAATTGGCTATGTTTGGAAAATCAGTCAGGATAGATCAAAAGGAGAGACTTATTATTGAAGTCAAAGGAGATGAGTGGGGAATGCTCATGATAGTAGAAAACCTAGTGAGCATTCCAACTTATTCTATGGTTGGGCTTTATATGTTTGAAATTGAGAAGAATTATTTATTTGAGTTGACTTTTATTATAAGATTAGGACTTATAATCCCACAATATAAGATTATGGAAATGCCTAAGAGGTGAGAATTTATGCTTTAGCTTGAGGGAAACAAAACCACAGATTCTAAATCAAGAGAGCTTTAGTGAGGGCCAAAGCACATCCTAAATCAAAGTGAAGATGGGTATATGGTTTACCTCCACAAGAGAAGGTAAATCACCCGACTGTTGGACTTATAACGCACGAGTGGGCCTAACCTCCTATGTTTTAAAGCCATGTGATCAAGTCATATGTTTTGCAAGATGGTTAGGATGTTATTATTTAGAAAGAAACTAAAGTCCTTAAACCCACTCCCTAAGAGACTAGAGCATGAGTGGTATGAATAATGACTTAGTTTAATGCAAACCTTTTCAATTTTTATTTGATTTTGGACTCTTCATTTTGGAAAAGGCCATAGGATTTTTATATGTCTAAATGCATAATGAAATAAGGTTTTTTACCATGGAGGAGACCCTCAAAGGTCAAGTCTCCCCTATCAAGCAAGGATGGAAATCCTCTCTTAACAAAAGTGAAACAAGATTACATGCATGATATTAAGCATATAACATTCAGCTAAGGGGTTGCTGAATATTTTAATTATCTTGATTTAATGCCTAGGCTTTATGTGAGGTTATGAGTTATTTAAAAAATTTAATTATGAGTTATAGTTGGGGTAGATATTTTATTTTTCCCTAAGAGCCTAATCGAATCCATGCCACACATTAAATCACCATATATGAAGAAACAAGAAAAAGGCATGCCATTTCCATTACACAATTATAAACAAAACATCAATCAACTTATAAACCCAACATTAAAGAATAATATGCCAGTGCAGTCGGGTACCACTGTACAACCCAAAAAGATAAATGGGTAGCTGAGCTCTACCCTTATACAACCTAGAATATGAAAAAATAATTAGAATTACAAATGAATAAATGTTATGGGGTATTCTAATCTTCATATCTCCTTCATTCCTTCATTTGATTTGCTTGCTTTGAAGGCATCATAGCCTCCCAGGACAAATCCTTCTAGCCTCCGGTCATCCTAATCCCCCATAACCCAAATCCTAATTCCTAATGCATAATTACATTAAAAATAGGAAAAGTAAATCTAACTACACTTGTAAAATAAGTGTTAGCTAAACACACCATACAACCCAAATAGTTATATGTATAATTTGGACTTAGTACCCTGCACATGGCTAACAAAGTCCACCTGTCCTAACTTAGATTATGCTTAGAGATTAATCAACCACAAAAGAGAGTATTTATATTTATTTTAAGCACCCCTTTAGCATAATCTCCTGCATAAAATATGATTAAGCTAATCACGGCCTAACATCCAGTCTACGAGGAATACACCCTAATATCCAATCTACAACAATACATTATAAAACCAAACACACATCACTCCATGCACCGCCCTAACATAAGGCTAAAAGTGGTGACTTAATCTAAGGTGTGTGCATTAAGGCTTGTGTTCTATGTCTTAGCTAGGCTTTGTTGTAATTTTCTAAGTATGAAGAGATTTAATTATAAAGGATGATTTCACTTTAAGTGGCTTAATTGATTTGTAAGTTTTACTTAATATTTTCTTTTGTTTTATTTGGTTTACACTTAACAACTAAGTGTTATAAACAGAAGGAAAGAGAGGATCACTCTCTTTTATCTCTACCTTAAGCCACATCTAAAGCATATTAATTAAATGAATTCTCTTTAATGACAGGCTTATTACATATTTTAATTAGTCCTAGGTTTAGGTTCACTTTAAATAATCTCATTCAATAAGAATGGCATCTTAAGAATAATTATAGTTAATTACTATCACACAACACATATTTGTTCATTTCTTTTCATCATATGTAGCATGCATATGATTAAGTCTTAAACATACCTATATATGCATTATGTCTTAGCATACTTGAATGATGAATATGAACATGTATGTTTAAAGATTATATTTTTTTCTTTTGATTGAATTATTTTTATTATATTAATTTAAAGCTCTATCTAAATTCTTATACAAAAGTACATAGGAATGAAGTTAAATAGATACATGTCATTGTTAACTAGGAAGTGAGGTAATCAAATAACCACCTTGGGGCTAGCTAAAGTCTCATATTCCTGGGATGTCCAGACTAAATACCATTTGCATTCAAACACATGTAAGCTTGCATACATGAATGTAAGAAAGAGAACTTTTAATCACAGAATTAATTAATTCTATCACTTCAACAATTACAAATGCATGTATTTTAGTAAAAGAAAGAGGGGTTTTAACTCCATAATTAAGTACACACACATGCATGAGAGATATATGCTAGTATATACCCATGTTAACCAAGGAAGTGAGATAATCAAATGACCTCCTTGGGGCTACTTAAAACCTCATATTCAGATATCCAAATTAACTATTTACTTTACTCAAATACATATGA
The DNA here is from genome assembly GCA_021442155.1 of Cymbidium sinense. Lineage (NCBI taxonomy): Eukaryota > Viridiplantae > Streptophyta > Magnoliopsida > Asparagales > Orchidaceae > Cymbidium > Cymbidium sinense. The sequence continues at coordinate 64,940,497 of CM038231.1, forward strand.
ATGTATATACAAATAAAGGAGGATACACCATGCAAAAGTTATGCTTTATTTGATTGAAAAGATTTACATACATGGAGTAAAGTCCTATTGAAATTCTAATATTGAAAGAAAAGAACTTTACTCAATAAACTTAAGCTATAATCATTTGCATTTCCTATGTATTCATAACTAGCATCTATAGCTTATATATTCATTTATTTATAAGATTTTAAAAATAGATTTAGATTTATTAATGATAGTAGCCCCACATATATTAATTAGAATCAACACATGCAAACTTGACATAAAGGAAATCATTTATTTTTAATTAACTTTTGAAGAAATGAATACATTAATCAAGTGGCATACAACATTTTTAATATGATTGAAAAGAAATAAAGAAACACAAGCATGTAATTTCATTCAATCCAACTAATTCCTAAGAATAATCATACCAAATAAGTTTATTTAAAATAAACCAAAGCCTCTTAATGTCACTTTTGATTTAATGTTTAACTTGATTTAAGAGATGTGAGAAAGATTTGCTAATCTAATCCCATTCCCCAAATATGTGAATTAATTTAGTTTAATAAGAAGCAATTAGATGATTTTTATGGATTGATTAAGTTAAGCATGGATTTAGTCAATTAATTAACCCTTACCTATGTTACCTTAAGATAATTGATTAAATAATCATGAGCTAATATAATATACAAATGAATTGAAAAGTAAATAGCAATGCACCTATGAAATGAAAGAGGCCTAATGCAATTAGCTCATGATCATTTACTAATTAAGCTTAAGAAACTATTTTAATTACCTTTCATGATTTTCTCACACATGTGAGCTAATCATAATTTTATTAAGCCTCTTTAAGTTCTTGAACACCAAAAGATCAACCCAAGATTAAGACAAGGAAATCAAATTTAAATAGGTTTGAGTTTCATTAATTAAACCATTATTACATCAATTCATCTTTCTTTTACTTAATTGCCAAAGTTAATAACTATCTTTTGAAATGAGGTGGGCTTAAGGGAAAATGTTGGGAAGGAGGTCCCAATCTAATTCCATAAGCCACCTACTAAACTTAAGCATGATTTGATGTGTTTTGGATTTTAATTTTGCTAATTAAGTCATTAATTAATTAGTTAATTCAATTGCATTTTGGTTGAAAATAGAAGGAGACTTGGGGAAAAGATTGGGAAGGAAGCCCCTTACTATTCAACACTAATTAGAGGGTTCAAATAATTAATTAATTACTGATCATGTGCTTATTTATCACTTAATTAAGTTAGGATGATAATTAGGACTTAATTAATAAATTCTTCTAATTAAGTAATCAATAAATTTCAAGAAAAATAGGGGAGGCAGAGGTCATCCCCCTAAACATCCTCAAAAAGTTTGAAATCAATTGGATGGTTAAGTAAGGACTAATTAAGCTAATTAAGTTTTTAATTAAACTTTAATTAACCTAAAATTACTATTTAGAATTAATTAAAGATATATTTTATGGATTCCTCTCTAAAATACCTTTAAAATGAACCATTGTGTGCATTTTTTGAATTTTTCTATAATTAGTTATGAATTTTAGGAGTTTCATACTTAAAAATGGATTAATTAACCCTAATTAAAGCCCTAATCCTGTCGGTGCCATGTGGCATGCTGACACGCCGCACTTTCCATGTGGCATGATGGGATTCATTATTTAAGTTGTCACATCGTGCGATTGAGTTAGCCGGCGGCGGATGCACTTTCTCGTGGACCGTCTGATCTAAGATCGGACGACCATGATTAATCCCATAGTTTAGAAGGAATAAATAGGGGATTTAAGTGTGATTTGATCATGGCCATCTGTTCCAATAGGTGTGGTGTGACTGACAAGGTACACCACATGTATTGGTGTTGACAAAATAATCAACAACATCGACAATCACAGACACTAACAAAAATGATCTACTCCTAACCCAAGGTATAGAAGGAATCCAGAGCTTAGTGTAATGTGACCCTACTCATATCAAAGATGTGAGAGAGGGAAGGGGGAATCCACTAGCGATAGAGTATGTGAACCTTCCACTAGGGAAATAGGTTCAAATCATCGACAAGGGATGAGAGGTTTAATTTGAGTCTCACTGGGGAGAAAAATTGATTTGATTTGTTTGATTATTTTGTTGTTTGTTTATTGCTTTTGTTTGTTTGACTCCACTGAGAAAGGAGGGTTGAATTTGTTTCAAATTTTTATTTAGATTTTGGATTTTAAGATGGGCCCTATTGGTTTGCGATGGATCGCACTGAGTAGGAGCCATGGAGTCCTAGACCTAACTCAAATTTACCAATCCAAAGAGGAAATCTACTAAACACATAGTAGGACTAGCCAACTAGAGGGATGCTTTTTGATGGCAACAGGTGTACTAGAAAAAAATCATAGTAGACTCACATCATCCAAAGTAGGGAGTAGTTGCTGGGGTGATCTATTGGCAAGGCAACAGATTGAAACCAACCTAGGGCTGACTATTGAGTGAATGTCGTTGGGAGACTTAAATAAACTCAAAGATAGTCCATATTAATTTTATTTTTTAGTTTGTTTTGATTATGATGGATCCCATCGATTTGTGATGGATTGCACCAAGTATGAGGCACATTGGCCTCGGCCTAACTTCAGATTTACCAATCTAAAGGGAATAGTTTACCAACCACAAAGTAGGACTATCCAACTAAAGGGGTGCCTTTCAGTATGCAGCAGCTGTACTAGGAAGAAATCATAGTATACTTACATCCTCCAAAGTAGGGACCAGTTGCTGGGATGATCTATTGGTAAGAAAATAGATTGAATCCAACCTAGGGCTGACTATTGAGTGAATGTTGTTGGGGGACTTAAATCAACTCAAAGATAGTCAAGATAAATCTCATTTTAAATTTATTTTGATTATGATGGATCTATCGGTTAATGGACTGACTAGGGGCCATGGTGGCTCAGCTTAACCATTTACCAATCCAAAGGGAGTAGTCTACCAACCACAAGGTAGGACTATCCAACCAAAGGGGTGCCTTTGATGCAACATGTGAAAAAAGAAAGCATAGTCTTACATGCTTCAAAGTAGGGACCAATCTGGGTGATCTATTGGCAAGTAACATCGAACCCGACCTAGGGCTGACTATTGAGTGAATGCCACTAGGGGACTTAAATCAACTCAAAACTAGTCAAAGATTAATTTCATTTTTTAGTTTATTTTGATAGGTTCTGTTGGTTTACGATGGATCACACTGAGAATGAGCTTATATTAGCCTAGACCCATCTCAGATTTACTGAACCAAAGGGAATAACTTCCCAAGCGATGGGAGAACTATCTGATCAAAGGAGTGCCTTTCGGTTTGCAATGATCAATTCAGGGGAAGAAAGTTCGGGGACTCACATCTTCCACTACAAAAGACTACTAGGGTGATCGATTGCTTTGGGCAACAAATCGATCCTGGCCTAGGGCTGCCCATTGGTTTGCAACAATCATGCTAGAAAGAATGCATCATAGTCTTACATCTTCCAAAGTAGAATGACTATTGGGGTAACCTGCTTATGGCAGAATAGATTGAATCCAATCTAAGGGTGACTACAAAGTGAGTATCAACCCAGGGATTTATCTCAACTAAGGTAGTCAGGTAATTCCTATAGGGAGTTTTGCTATCTTAATGAAGAATACACAGCTGGGGCCCTTTGGGGGCTTGAATTCCTAATCAACAAGCAAATAAATTAATTTGTTTATTTAGTTTACTTTATCCTAGACCCTATTATTTTGTGAGGGATAAAACTGAGAAGGAGCTCATATCAGCCTAGACCTATCTTAAATTTACTAAACCAAGGGAGAATCTGCATATCCGCTGAACAAATTTTCCAACCACAAGGGTGGCTACTAGGAAAGGGTGGCTGTCCAATCCAAGAGTAACTCGGGTAGTTCCTAAATGGGGTCGTAAAGGACATGATCCTAATAGAATGCCCGCAAGGTGAGGGGCTGCTAAGGGCTTGATCCAAAACCCTAGATAAAATGACATGGCTAGTCATATATCAAATAGATATTCGATGGTCTATCTACCAAGAGTGGTGTATCCATCGAGTGAGTTATTGTCAGCATAGCGAACATCAACCAATGTAAGGTGCCCATCAGTTTACAATAATTAACCTATGAATAAATCTCGGGGACTCACATCCTCCTATAGCAGAATTGATTGCTAGGATAATCTATCTTCGGCTCAGTAGGTGCTATCCGACATAGGGTGACTACTGAGTGAATGTCGCTGAGGGGCTTACATCGACTCAAATGTAGTCAAAGGAAAAGAGCCTCTGGGGGACTTATCCTAAACCTCAAATACACTTGACCTAGTTAGCTGATGATTAGTTCAAGAAGAAAGCTCGGACTCACATCTTCTTAAATAAAATTAACATGAGGTAGCTACTAGTTGGCGAAGTCCAAACTAACAAGGCACTTGTTGGTCAATGGTCAAGTTAGAAAGCATGGGACTCACATCTTGAAATAAGTGACCTTTGGGGTGACATACTAGGGTAGCATGTAGACCTAGAAATAATGAGTGAGTTCCATAGGGGGCTTGCTCCCACATAAAAATAGTTAGAGATAAAAGATATGTGCTTATTTTTTTTATGCTTGTGTTAAAGGGAATATAATGCCACTTGGGTTCTCTCACACCTACATTAAACACACTTGGGGAATTTAATGAAATGGTGCCACGGATGGCAATCGGGAATTCCCACCAAGAAAGGATGCCGCTCAGGTTCTCTTACACCTAACTTAGTTATGTTAATCAAAATAGGATGCCTCTTGGGTTCTCTCACACCTATTCTAATGAGATGTTTGATTGTGTTTGTGTTGTGAAGAGGGATGATATCTCTTGGGTTCTCTCTATCCTAGACACATCATGGAGGATTTGATAAGCAAACAATGCTTCAAAAGAAGATTTTGATGAAATGAAATCAAATTTTTGTTCTTGTATTGATAATTATTTTTAAACATATTTTATGGGTAATATTTCTTCAAATAGAGCCCATTAATTGGAAACATCGGGTGTTCCCCTTTATAATCAATGAGCTGATAAGATCCTCCTTGGTAGGCCTTCTCTATCACAAAGGGGCCTTCCCAAGTCAAACTTGCCTCCCATCTTTTGACGAACAATAATTGGTCTCCTTAGGACTAACATAAGTTCTCCTTAGATGACCTAGGAATCACTTGTTATGAGCTTGAATCATTTTGGCCTTGTACAACTTGAGGTTCTAGCATGCTTATAGGCGACTCTCCTCCAAACCTTCAAGCTCTTCTAAATGCAACTTTGCATTCTACTCTGTAGTGATCTTACTACCCAATGCTATCCTTAGCGATGAGAGTTTAACTTCTAAAAATTGAATAGCTTCGGACCCATACACTAAGGAAAATGGGGTAGATTAAGTTGGAGTTTGATATGTGTGTGGCACAAGGCTTCAACTGCTCATTCCACTAACTTGCTTTTTATCATCAAGTATTCTTTAGTATTTGGATGAGAGTTTTGTTGAATGCTTCCTAAGCCATTTACTTGTAGATGGAGTATCTCCAATCTATACCATGACTTCTAGTAAAGCTATTGATCTTGGTGCTTTTGAATACAATACCATTATGAATATAATTGTCAAAGCACCCAACCTATATAATAAGATTCACGACATATTGAAGCTGTGACCTCTAATTGTGCCTCACGCTTTGAAAAGTAGTCAGTAGCCCGATGAACGATGCCTTGGAAGAAGGAATGATATGTACCCCAACACTCAAATGGCCATGAGCCCAATGTAGGGTGTGAATGTTGATTGATGATATAAGACCACATCATGTACGACAAATCTCCCATCTACCTAATTTAATCCAATTATTTTGATCTTCATGTGCACTCACATAAATCAATGCCATGTACAAATGTCCATCTTGTAAAAAATAAGAGAAAATATTCCTGATAAAGACTTTTCTTAAGGTAGTTTATGTTCAAATATATATGAATTTCCTCCAATCCAGCTCCTTGTCCTATAACGCAACCTTTCAAAAGAAAGTCTCTGAGTTTTATCAATAAAGGATGACATGTCTATAGATTATTGGATGGAGCATCACCAAACAATTCTTGCTTACTTGAACCTTGTAGATGGTGACTTAGGACTTGAGCTTCATGGTATACTCATGGTAATGAAATGGGTTTGAGAACCTTGTAATTTGGTTGATGACCAAGAGAATCCCTATTAATGCTCTTGACACAGACTATAATAACTAGATGACAATCAAAGCTCATACCGACTTCATTTGAGGGATTAGAGATAGTATGAGAATATCATCACTTCTGGTAAATTAAGAGAACCTACCCTACCTTTCCGGAAGAGTAGATGGTGCTTCTCTTTATGAAAGAAAGATGCACCATCAAAATACATCTCCCATCGGTTGACCTCCCTAAGTTCATGATTTATTCATTAGGGAGAACATCACTAAGCGGGAATTAGTAGGATGTGTCGCTAAGAAATTTGCTAGTGCCTTTTATCCCATGGAGGGGTACGAATGTGATGTCAAATTGTGAGAGGATCATGGACCATCATGCCAAATGTCTGGATAGCGTTGGCCGCATCATGAGATCCTTCAGTGGATTGTTTCTAGAAATCAAGTTCACCTTATGAGAAAGCATATAGTGACATAGCTTTTGGGAGGCAAAGATCAAAGCTAGGTAATATTTCTCAATAGGTGGGTAAATCTCTTCAGCAGGAATCAGACGATGGCTAAGGTAGTAGTGAGCACTCTCCTTCCCTTCATCATTGGCTTGGGCTAATAGAGTGCCAAGAGAGTCATCCAATGCAGCAATGTAGAGGATGAGTGGCCTGCCTGGGATAGGGGCTACTAGAACTGGCAGGTTCACCAAATACTGCTTAATATCTTCAAAGATATACTGGCACTTATCATCCCACTTGAACTTGGCATCCTTTTTAACAAGTGCTGAGAGTGGCTTGTATCTCCTTGATAGATTGGAAATAAAGTATCTTAGATATTCCAACCATCCTTAGAAAGATCTGAGTTGAGTTAAACTCTTAGGAGGTAATATTTCTAAAATAGCTTTGATCTTTTCTGAATCTACTTCTATTCCTCGGTGTCAGACAACAAACCCAAGGAATTTTCTTGAAGCTACTCTAAATGCACACTTGAGGGGATTCATTTTAAGGTTATATTGTCTTAACCATTTGAAAACTACTCTCAACTCAAAGAGATGGTCTTTCTTTTCTCTGCTCTTGAGTACTAGATTATCAACATAGCACTCAACCTGATGATGGATGAGTTCGTTGAAAATCGAGTCATGGATTGGTATGTAGCACTAGCATTTTAAGGAAAGGCTTGACCCAAATAATAGATTTTGATCGGGCGGTTTCTTTCATCCTCGGGGACCATCTTGATTTGGAATGATCCATTCATGAAGAAGAAAATTGCATGAGATGAGGTGATGTCCACTATTAATTCTGGTATAGGAAGAGGAAACACATCCTTAGGACATGCCTTGTTTAATTCCATGAAATCGATGCATATGCAAATTTGACCATTCTTCTTCTTAACTGGGATGACACTAGCTAATCAGGTAGTGTATTTTTCTTCACTGATGAAACTAGCATCGATCAGTTTCTTAACTTCAAAAATGATCTATTATTTGATTTTTAATCGCATGCGATTAGGAGCTTGCTTGATAGGGTTAGTGTTAGGATCTATTGCTAGTTTGTGGACTGTTATGTCAAGAGATAACCCTGGAATCTCTTCATAACTAAATGCAAAATAGTCTTTAAACTCATTCAATAGCCTAATTAAGTCATTAGTTTCTTCTTCATTCAATAATGAATTGATGTATGTCGGGCGTGGATTTTCTTTTATCCTGAGGTTGATTTATTTAAGCTTGTAAATTGTTGAATGGATCTCCTCTTTAAATTGCGTATCTTTGATTTGGAGATCATCTGATCAGGTTTCTAAACACACATCCTCATAAGAGTTGGTTTGGTGTGAAAAGAACCTATCGGACTCTAGATGGTTGGTGATACAAAGTATCATCATCGATTTGGACTCACTATATCGATCCTTAGTTCTGATCTTAATTGTGCATCCCTGCCTGTGTTGTTCCATAGCTTTTCAAAATACTCTAACTTGTGCTTAGACCATGAATAAGGAATCAAACCCTTCTTTGCAAGATTAATAACACAAGGCAAGTACCAATCAAAAAGTAATTCCATTAATTCTTTATACGAACCATCCTCAAGTTCTACATCAACTTGACTTGAGGATGATGATCCAAAAGAATCTCTTGACTTGACATCCTTGGAAAGGCTTCCTTAACTACTAAACCTTCAACTTTTTGAGATGAAAGTGAGGATAGAGCTAAGGTTCCTAACTATTGCCTGATAGTTTTACATACATTTGATTCAAATACTTTGCTTTATCTAGAGGCCCGGTCTTCATTGATGTCTGGCTCGAGTGTCACCTCCAATGAAACCCATTGAGAGGGGTTGGTTTGTATACTAATCACATTAGACTTATTCTCTGAGCTGGATTCCAAGTCTATGTGAATAGTAGGGGTACTCCTATGAACTGGAATATAACCCATGTTGGCTGATGGCCAACCAAGGGGTCTTTCACCTCTACAACTATCTCTGTTTCTCCCTCTGGAATTGCCTCTATTTCTGCGTCTACCTCTACCTCATGGAGGTCAAGTCATCCTACCCATATGTCCATATGATGGAATGAACTGTGGGTGGAATGTGATATGCGACTCTATTTCTTCTTCAATTTCCCTTTCTTGTTCACTTGGATTTTCATTTTTTTTCTTTTTCTTTTGTGTTTTCTTTTTCTTCATTTTTTTTTTTGCATTTGCATTTGAATTTTGACCAAGTTTATGAGAAAGGGTGTTTTGAGGAAGATAGTAGGTCACATCCTCATATCTCAACCTCTCTAGCGAAATGGCTTTTCATCTCCTTTGACATAGTACTCAATCCCATCATTCCGAACTTGAAGCCGATGGAGAGGATGGAATCATCTTGTTCCGATACCCAAGGCTCGAGCAAAGTGGTGAATGAAGTATTCGAATCAATGATATAAAATTTAGCTTTAGTCTTCCAGTCACCTATTTCCAAAGGTAACACCATGGAACCTAAATCCCTCTCACCTTGTTCATTGAATCCTCTCAACATCATTTAATCTCCTCGGAGTGTGGAGATGTTGATCCTTAAATAGGCAAGGGTCTTTAGACTCATAATGTTCATCGATGCACCTGGATCGATGAGAACTTCGACAAGTCCAGAATCTTAGTCAACTATAATAGGAGCGGTTGTGCTCCATGTCTCCCGGAAGTAGGTCTTCATCTATGAAAGTGATTCCCTGAGCTTCTCTGAATAATGTGCCTCCTCACCAATAGCGGTCAGCTGAGCTAAGCATATTTTAGGATTAAGGAGAGCCTTGATTAATGATTCCCTCATCTCTTTAGATAAGACAGGGCATCGTATATGCTTAGCTTAGATGGCAACTTTTGTAGGTGAGAGAGGACATTATAGTCCACCTTGGGCTGATCCTCCACAAGCATATCCAAGGGCGGAGCATCCTGTGGAAGGGCTTCCCGATCCTCTGAACCAATGGATTTTTCTCATCTTGAGTGCCCAGGAGGTAGAACCTTGCCACTCTGAGGTTGACTTTGGTGATCTCTTGTGGTAGGGTAATGGAAGATTCTACAATGTGAGGCTCACGACTTCTCCTATGAGACCCTGATGGATGATTCCAAGTCTATCTCAAGAGGCAAACCCCATAGTATTGAGTGGAAAATCCAACTCACAATAAAAGAGGAAGATCAAATTATAGTTATTAGACTTGAAGAGTTATCATTAGGAATAGATTTAGATAACCCATCAGAAGTGACACAGATATAATTCAAGCTAGCTTTATTCTAAAATATCTTAGAATTGATAGGAGGTACATAATAGAAATCAAGTAAAGTAAGAAGGGTGAGGGATTTGATGCCCTCATCCGCTGATATAAAATGTCTACTAGAAGAAGAAGTGCTAGCTGAAGTAGAGGTAGTTGCTAATGTAGTAGCTGCAAAGGTGGACTGGAGGCTAGACTTTGTCGATGGCTACATCTTGGGCTATCAGGTTGGCACTTCGCTGAGCTCCCCTTTCTTAAGTTTGGCGAATTTGCAAACCTTCCTTGATGTTGAGGTTTGGTTTGGCTCGAGCACACAAGGAAAGTTTCTTGATTTCGAGACAATTTTCTTAGATGTTTTGGATAAGGAGATATCCCATCCTTCTTTGGTTTTGGAAGGATCATAAGTATCCCCAAGGATTACCCTAATGGAACTGGATGGTTATTCCACAAGATATTCTTTCGGGATGACTATAGCATTCGTCTTGAAGCTATGTTCAAGCTAGTCCTTAAATGTGAAACAATCTTTCAAAATATGACCTAGCATACGGTCATAGGGGAAAAAGTTAGGATCATTACTTTTTCCCACTTCCTCGTCTTAGGTTTAGTAGCTAAAATTATCTTTAAGATATTCTTAAAGATCTTCCTGATTACCTCCCTCTTAAATGAATAAGGCTTGTTAAGTTTATCCAAAAGATTAGGTGGACCATAGCTACCTAGTGGCGGGTATGTGTATGGCTACTGCTGATGATGTGGCTGAGGAGGAGGCTATGGAGGCTATTATGGCGTGATAGGGGTTTTGGTGGTGGTAGAGGTGAAAGTGGTGTGGAGCGAGGTCTCTCAAAGCCTCCTACTGTTTCTCCTTTCTCTTTACACTATCTCCTCTTCTCAGCTTTATGTGGCTTTTTTTTCTTTGTTGATTAGTCTCAAAAGGTGATTGTTTGCTCACTTGTTGATTAATTTCTCAAAAGTTTTGATGGTGAAACCTTTAAGCATGAAGGCAACCATGGATATTCTAGCAAAATCTCAAAAGTGTTGTTTGAGGTTTGTGATTTCATACTCAAATTATGTCATTTAATAATATAATTAATGAGGGACTCACTGGAGTTTTATTAAGCCACAATGAGATCGCCTACAGTCACTTTTTGCTGAGCTCCAGCAAACCTCTTGATGAAGAGTTTCTCCAACTCAGCAAAAGTCTTCTTCACTTGTTGGAAGTTCAAGTAATCAAAGGCTATGCACCTAAGCTCTTGAAAAAGAGATGGAAGAGTAAATCATCACTGCCACCGACATTGCAATAACTGGCCTTGAAGTGTGCATTATGTTTCTTTGGGTTCCCACTGTCATCAAAGCTTTGAAAGAAGGAGGCATGAAACCCTTAGGATATTGGATGGCATCAAATTCCTCTGGGTAGGGTCTACCCTTTGGAACTGATGATCCTCCTCAGGCTTGAGCCAATGCTTCTCTCACCTACTACTCAATCATGCTCTTGATATCTCTTTCTTGTATAGAGGTATTATCCACTACCTTTCTTTATTGGTGGTGAAGTCTTGGTTGGATCAAAGACTTGCACCAACTCTGGCTGGCTAGTTTCAGCTATAGTAGGATGGACTGTCGATGTTTATTTTTGAAGTGCTAAGACTACTACTAACAAGTCCTCGAGCTACTTCTCTATCGTATCTATCTAATCATCTTTTTGCTTTATCTGTTGAAGGAGGTCTTGGGTTGAGTAGGCTATGTCATCCTGCTCAGCCTCAGCACCTTCCATAGTTTGCTGCTCATGGAGGAGAGAACCCCAGATATCTACCATGTGAACCCCCACTGAATCTTCCAATAGATCATCCTCATTGGGATCAAAGCTGATTTTCTCCTCATCGAACCAGTCACATCCTAAGATCTCCTTCTTCTACATGAGATAATTGGCCACAATATCATAGAGAAAATATCCCACACAAGATCTAAGGTGATGGTGGGATCACTATCATGTACGTGCAGGACCTCCCATTACAGAGTTAATGAGAGCTATACTCTGGAGAACAAATATCCTCATTGATGAATCTATGGGTGACACTCCTAGGAGGATCTATCATCATAAGGTGTGTCACCTCTCCTTCCCTTCGCAACCATCTCTATATCCTATTGTGGTGGTGGTGGTGATGGGATGACTGATACTTCAAGGTGCCATTCCTTCTTCACCACTAGGGGAAGGTCGGCGAGGCCTCTCCACGATGGTGTAGATGGATGATGGGATCTCGGCCGTCGGATCACCAATGGGTTCCTCTTCTCCTCAGATGTGGCCTTCATGGCCTTGGCTGGAATAGGAGATGTTGGAATATGTACGGGTGATGGCGGATATGTAGAAGAGCAGTGTGGTTCAGACACCGACTCTCTGGAGTGGCTCTCTATGATGTGTCCCGTGAGTAAGATACTATCTTTATGATGATGGGCATAAGATCTAAAAAATCCACAAGTGTTGAGGTCAGCACTCTATACCTCGATGCTAGTGGTGAGCGATATGTGGGCTTCTCTAGCCCTCTCCTACCTAAGCTGCCTACCCACACTATGGGGAATGACTGATCTCAAATCAAATTAAGCCAGACTGATTGTCAGATACTCTTCTCGGCGTAAAATTGAATGGAGACCGGCATATGACCTCCTCCTCTCACTGACTAGTGGCTAAAACTAAACTACTAGTGGAGGTGAAGCAAAAATCCTCCTAGCATCCTCTCTATTAGACCCAAAGAGAGGGTGGAACTAGTTTGCTATAACTAGCGGGGAAACCATCGTGAGCAAATCCTCTACAACGGACTTAGTAGCTACCTCCATCTCCCTATCAATGCCAGTTTGGTACCACTTTATCATGCGGTTCTTATTTCTTCTTTGTCTGGTAGGCAGTAGAAACTAGACCCAACCTCAACTAGGGAGACAATCCAATGGGGCCTTCCCTGGAGGGTGCTAATGGGTGGTCCCACTGGCATGGACAACTTGGGCATCGCGATAATAGCACATTGCGTGGAACCACATTGCCTTCCTCTTGAGGAAATATCTCGGCATGTTGATAGCCGGCTCACGCTCTTTGTGCTCCTGTGTGAGGGAGTGCCCACATAATGGCCCCCTCAACCAAAGTGGATGAGGTGGGGCATAGTCTCGGGAAGGCGGCCTAATCTAGGGCCAAGTCCATCCCATGAGGAAACAATACATACTTTGTCTTGCCATTGAATCAAATTGGCTGAGCTAAGCGATCTGAGGTGCAATGTCAAAAATAAACTTGAATCAGATTCTTATTTTCTTCATTTTGAATTCAAATTTAGAATTTGAACCCATACTCAACATCTTGAAAGTGTTAAGTTGGGTTCAAATGGATTTGGAAGAGATTTTGAGATCTAATTGGAAAGAGGAATTTTTTTGAACATAGAATCCACTTTCAACAAATTTGGGTATGTTGAAAAATGGGTTTAAATATTTTTGGAGAGATGCTTCCATAGGTTCTTGTTTGAATTTTGATTTTTGATTTTGAGGACCCCTCCTTTAATAAATTTGGGAATGTTAAAGTAAAGGGTCAATTGATTTTATTTTTCATTTGATATTTTTGGAATTCACTCACTTTAGCAAATTTGGGTATGCTAAGTGAGGTGTTTGAAAACAATTTCTTTTTTTTATTTGTTTCCTTTGTTTTGTGAATCATTTATGATTTTGAAAGTTGGAATCCCCATTTAGCAAATTTGGGTATTGTTAATGAAGAATCCAAGTGTGTTTTTTTTTTTTTTTGAAAATTTTTGAAAATAGAATTTTTAGCAAATTTGAGTATGCTATGAAAATCCTAATGTGTTTCTTTTGATTTTGAAGATTTTGATTTTTTTTTTATTGAAAAATAGGATCCTTAGCAAAATTTGGGTATGCTAAGGGAATCCTAATGTGTTTCTTTTGTTTTGGATTTTGTTTTGAAAATGGAGGCTTCACTTTAGCAAATATGATATGCCAAAATGAAGTTCCAAAAGTGTGCCTTTCGTTTTGGATTTTGTTTTGAAAATGGAGACTTCACTTTAGCAAATGTGGTATGCTAAAATGAAGTTCCAAAAATGTATTTCAATTTTTATTTTGAAAAATGGAGACTTCACTTTAGCAAATGTGGTATGCCAAAATGAAGTTCCAATGTGTTTTTTGAATTTTGTGAAATGGACACTTCACTTAGCAAATTTGAGTATGCTAAATGAAATTCCAAAAATGCGTTTCAAATTTTTGTGTTTTTAAATGGGAGACTTCACTTTATCAAATGGGGTATGCTACGATGAAGTTACATATGTGTTTTGAAAAATTTTGTTTTGGTTGATTTTGAAATAGGGATTTCCATTTAACAACTTTGAGTATGTAAGATGGAAATCAATTATGTTTTATTTTTTCAAAGATGTATTTTCATATGTGATTATTAATTTTTGAAAAAGGAAATTCCAACTTAATTATATATGGAATATGTTAAGTCACATTTCAAAATAATTTCATTTTATTTGGAAATGAAATCTTCATTCAATAAATTTGGGTATGTTGAATGGAGATGTTCATATGTGCTTTTTAAAAGTTTATTTCTTTTTATTTTGATTGGAAATGAAAACTTCATTCAATAGATGTGGAAATATTGAATGGAGAGGCTTTATATGTGCTTTTTGAAAATTTATTTTTGATTTTCATTGGAAATGAAACCTTCATTCAATAAATGTGGGTATATTGAATGGAGAGGTTTCATATGTGCTTTTTAAAAATTTATTTTTGATTTTGATTGGAAATGAAACCTCCATTCAATAAATATGGGTATATTGAATGGGGAGGTTTCATATGTGCTTTTCTTTTCCTTTTTTTTTTTTGAAAATTTATTTTTGATTTTGATTGGAAATGAAACCTCCATTCAATAAATGTGGGTATATTGAATGGAGAGGTTTCATATGCACTTTGAAAGGGTGAGAATTCCAACTTAAAACATGTGGAATGTGCTGAGTAGAATTTCAAAGTAATAATTTTGGCTTGAAGATGTAACATCCATCCAACACATTTGAATATATTGAATGGAAAGGGCCATCTTCAAATTTTAGCTTTTTGAAAGTTTAGGATTGTTGGAATTATATATATATTGAAAATGAAGTCTTCATCAAAATGAATTGAGTGAAGAAGTTCATTTGTGCTTTTGAAAGTTATGATTGTTGGTTTTATTTTTCAAATGTTTCTGCATGTAACAATTATGAAAATTGTTAGATGTAGTGCAAATAGTTTATTAAATGTATTTTGAAAAAGTGCTTTTGGAATTTGAGACTTTTCATAAAAGGATTATTTTATTTATTTTTAGAATGAACCTTTCCTTGCCATAAAATGGTAAGGAGGAAGTCTTTAATTATTCCCTTTTTATTAAATTTTTATTTTTTATTGGGAACGGGGTTTCAAGACAACACGGTGAGGTCCTAAAACCTAAAGATGTTGGCTAGCAACTTAAGGATAAAATAATAAGTGCCAATGGAAAGAAAGATAGTCTTGGATTCATACAAAAGTACAAACCCACTATCGATACTTGGAGACAATGATTATTTACCAATGATGGAGAGAGGAACCATCCCAAGTGGAGTCACCAAAGAAATCTGGGGTGAAAATTAATATCTTCACCTTCATCTATCCTTTTGAAAGAGGATAAATGAAAATAAAAATATAAGCCATTTTCATTGGGATACCACGTAGATCCATAGATGTTCTTATTAGGTTGATCGAGTATGACATTGAAGAGAGATGTACTATCTCGAGATGAAGTCACCATCTACAATGGACCTAATCACATAAGGACTCTAAGGACTATGGGTCTTTAGAATGTACCATTCTTCCCCACATGAAAAAAGTTTTAAATCAAGTTTGTTAATTTTCCTACAGGGCAAGCCCCCATAGTTAATTACATCCTAAGGAATGGGATTCCTTAGGAATACTCTCAATTAAGATAAATGATCATTATTTCCAAAGATTTCAAAAAGGTAGGACTATCAATCAATTGGTTTATTTTTAGAAAATCAAGTGAGATCAATCAAGAGGAGGGAGTTCTTATCGAAGCCAAATGAAAAATAAGTAGGGGATGCTTAAGATACTAGAAAGCCTAGTAAGCATCCCAAACTACCCTATGGTTGGGCTTTACATTTTTGAAATTGAATTAATTTGTTTGAGTTGAATTTTTTTAGAATTAGGGCTTATAATTCCATGATACAAGGAAATGCTAAGAGGTGAGGATTTATGCTTAGCAGAAGTAGCCCACAACCTAAATCTAGGGAGCTTTGGTGAGGGCCAAAAGCATGACTAAATCTAAGGAGAAAATGGTATTTGGTTTACCTCCACAGAGAGGATAAACCACATGTTGGACTTTACGGGTGTGGCCAACTAACTCCTCAATAGTTTTAAATATGTAGGCAAGTCAAATGCTTTTGCAAGATAGCTAAGATGTTGTTTATTTAGAAAAAGACTAAGTCCTTAATCACACTCCCTAAGAGATTAGATCATGTAGGGCATGCTTTAATGACTTAAATCTAATGCAAATTTGTTTACATTTTATTTTTATTTTGGATAATCAATTTGACATTGGCTTTAGGATTTATATGTCTAATGTATGAGAAATTAGATTATGAGCTAAAATTAGCAAGATAAGGAGGTGTGTTTCCACCATGGCTCTCACAGGTCAAACTAAGTTCTCTGACAAAGGTGGAAACCCTCCAATCAAGAGTGAAATAATATGCTTTTTATGCATGATGTTAGAAAAATAAGATAACATCTAGCTAAGGGGTTGCTAATTCTTTTATCTTATTTTATAACCTAAGCTTTATGTGAGATTATGAGTTATTTATTTTTAACTTAAGTTATTTAATTGGATAGAAAATTTATTTTCTAAGAGCCTAATCATCATCAGCCATACATCAAAGCAAGGAAGAAACTAGAAAAGATGACATCTTAATGCTAAGTTAAACAACATCAATCAATTTATAAAACTAGCAGAATAAAAGGCCATTTGTGGTGGGCTCCCTACAAACTCAAAAAAAAATTGGATGGTGAGCTCTACCCTACAACCCATTATAAATGAATTAATTACAATTAAGCAAGGAATTCATGTTATGGGGGTCTTCATTCTTCATTTCTTCTTTCCTCTTTTTTATTTCTTCTTTCTTCTTTCTTATTTCTTCTTTCTTCTTTCTTCTTTTGGTTGGTTGAAATGTGGTTGCTCCAAAGGCATCACATGGTACATAAGATATAGTCTTATGACCAATGCTCATCTTAATCCCCCATAACAATCATTTCAAAATCTTAATTGCAAAAGTACATGAAAATGGGAAAAAGGGAATCAAACTAATATCTGCAAAATATAGATTAGCCAAACAAACCATACAATCCCAAGCATGTATATATATAAATTGGACTTAGCACCCCACATATGGGTAACCAAGCCTATTTTGGATTATGCTTAGGAGAATAAGCACCTGCACAGTAAAAATAGTTATATTTTCATTACAGTGCCCCTTAAGCATAATCCATTACAGAAGATAATGGTTAGGCTAAGATTGCTTTACCATTCAGTCTACACACATGCACCCTAACTTCTAGACTAAAACAAAATATCAAACCATGCATCGCCTTAACCTAAAGCTAGAAATGGTGGCTTAGCCTAATGTGTGTGCTATTTAAGGTTTGTGTGGTATGCTTAGCTAGGCTTTAAGGTTGAAGTTTTCTAAGTATGAAAATGTTCAACTTAGAGGTTTTATTTCATGTAAGTGATTTAGTTATTTTGATTGATTTTATTTTGTATTTCGATTTGGTTTAAGTGAATCCTACAATTAATTACTAAGATGTAAATAGAGGAAAAGAGAAGAGGGCTTCTCTTTCCTCCCTACCTTAAGTAATTTCTAAGGTAGATTCATATTTGAATATTTTATTATGTGTTTTAATTAATCCTAAGTTTATATTTTCACTAAACAAACCTATTCAAAAAGAAAGGTATTTTAAGATTAAGTAAACTGAAATACTACCATAAAACACACATCACTTCATTTCTTTCCCAACATGTGTAGCATGCATATGAATGAATCCTAAGCATATCTATAAATGCAAATGGAAATGTTTGGCACACTTTAATGATGAATTATAAGAAATGTTACTTAAAAAAATTTTGATGCTTTATGATGCATGATTTTGTTAAGTAGAAAAAGAGAGATTCTTTTATCCATTTTTCATATACACACATATATGTATGAAAGGCATAAGTGGTATATTATTGCTAGTGTAATACAAGACCTACTTAGGGATACTTAAACTCTGCAACCCGGGTTGTCGGACTAATATACCACTTTCTTAAATACATACATGTACAAAAGAAATGAATGGAAAAAGAAAGATGCAAAAGTTTGTGTTTGTTTGTTTGATTTGTTTATGCAATTTATAGGTGTAAGTGTATATGTCCTTCTTAAGTAATAACATAGGAGTAAATAAGAATGGATTTAAGCAAGTGTTGTGTTCTTTTCAAATGAACTATACACTTTGCTTAATCCTATTCAAAACTATGCTAAGAGAAAAGAGAGGGAAAGCCACACCATGTACATCTTTATATTTTTACTCACATGCAAGCTCATAAATAATTATAAGTAGCATACCTTTCAGTTTTGATCTTTGGTTCATAAGCTTTCAAAGTAATTTTGGATTTAATAGTGATAATAACCATCCATATTCTTACTTTAGTCAAAACATGCAATTTGACATAAAGAAAACATTTTATTTTTAATTTGACTTTCAAAAAAAGAATGAATGCATGAATTTCATATGACATACATATTTAGCATGCTAGGAAAGAAATAAAGTGACGACAGCAATATAAATTCATTCACCCTAATTAATTCCTAAAGGCAATCCCATGAAATAGAATTATTTAAAGCAAATCAAATTTGTTTAAAAGAGAGTTTGAATTTTGTTTGAGTCAATTTGAGAAATGTGAGATGAGTTTATTTTTCCTAACCCATTCCCCTATGAGTGAGTTATTTAAGTTCAATTTTTTAGGTGATTAGATCAATTTTATGCTTTGGTTAGCTTAAAGCATGTTATTACCCTACACCACTCACTTTAACTATGAATTATGACATAGAACCACACAAGGAATTTAAACCAGCAAGGAAAAAAAGGCTCATGTCCTCATATGTCCATAGTGGATTTTTAGGTGCTGAAACCATAGATTGTCGATTAAGCCAAATTATTTTTGGTATTATTTGAATTTTTTTCAAATTGAATATTTGCAATATAATTTGATATTTGTCAATTTAAAATGGTCTTGTCAACTTAACCAATTGGTCAAATTGGATCAAACTAAGGGTTGGGTAAAGTTCATATGATCATTTGAAATGTTTTGGAATCATTGGTTTGGTTCAATTTGATCTATATATGGATTTGGTTCATTTGATTTCATTTAGGATAAATGGGCCAAGTTGACCAATTTGACCCATTTGACCTATTTGGGTTAGGTCATGGGTTGGTTTATGTTTGGTTGACCATTTGAAATGAATTGATATCTTTGTTTCCAATCAATTTGGTTTATATTTGGATTCGGCTCAATTTGACCTTTTAGGTCAAGTTGGGTTCAAGGTCAATTGGGCTAGGTTGGGTCTAGTTGGCTAATTGGGGCTTTGGTCATGTTCAACAAGTGATTTGGAATGAACTTGACCCATTAGTTTTAATCAATTTGGTTTAGATCAAGTTTTGACACATTTTAACTTTTTAGGTCAAGTTAGTCAACTTGGGTCAAGTGGTCCTAGGTTAGGCTCAAATGATGACTTGTCAAGTTCAAACATTGATCATGAATGAGTTTTGATCAATGGTTTCAATCAATTTGGCCTATGATGGATTTTGGCTAGTTTAGGTTTCATTTTCGGTAAGTATTGACTTGGTCAACACTAAGGTTTGACTTAGTTTGACCCAATTTGAGTGAGTGATCATCTTATGATGATTGTTGCTCACAATGTGAGGCTTAGTTGGGCTTAGTTCAATCCAATTTGGGTAGGATTAGAATTTGGCTCAAAAGTATTTTAGGTCACTTCAAGTGAGCTTGGTGGTCAAATGGGTTTTCAAAGCTTGATTTGAGTTTGATTGAATTCACATATAGACTTATGATTGCAATATAAATCCATTTGCAAGTGATTTGGAGTCAAGTGGGTTTTGATTCATTTGATAATTTCAAGTTCAAAAGGGTGAATATGAGTTTGATTTGGATTTGATTTTTGAATTGAGTTTTAGTTTGATGATTGAAGTTTGTATTTATATTTTGATTCATGATTGAAGGACTGATTGAATCATGAAGAAAAATCAGGGGTTTAACTTGATTTGAATTTAATTTGGCTAAGTTTAAGATTTTGACTTGAAAGACTTAGGTTGGATTTTGGTTGAATTTCGATTTTTATTTTTGAATTTATTTTTGGATATTTGAATTTATATTTCATTTTCATTTGTGAATATAAATGAAAATATAAGCGGGTTATGAGAAAAACCCATGAATTTGAATTGATTTAGATTTGATTTAGGCTAAGTCCATAAGATAAAATCAAAGTAGCTTAGGAAAGATTTTTGATTTGGATTTGAATTTCAAATTTATTTTTGGATATTTGAATTTATATTTCATTTATATATGTGCATATAAATGAGAATATAAATGGGTTGTAAGAAAATTTCTTGAATTTGAATTGATTTGGATTTGATTTGAGCTAAGTCCATGAAAGGGAATCAAAGTGACTTAGAAAATCTTTTTTGATTTTGGAATCCAATCATGGGATTCAATCATAAGTTTCAATTATTTAGAATTAATTCATGATTAGAGAAAATCCATTGAATTGGTTCAAGGTTTGAGTTAGAGCTTCAATCTTGATCGAACTCAAGCTTCTAGTGGCTTTGGAGCTTGGGAAATGATTGGGATGGATTCGATATCGTGCGTGGAAGGTGTGTACAAACTTGATTAAAGTTTTGTAGAGGATTGAGCAAATGAGATTTGGAATTGGTCTCCCCCATTTCGGTTAGACGTAAAACTGAGAGAGGGAGGAATGGAGGAGCTTGGGAGCTTGGGAAATGACTACGGGAGACTCTCCTTCACTCTCTCTAGTTCAAATAAAGATGAATCCGATAATTTTTGTTTGAATTGAGGGGGTATACCCCCTCAATTGCTGAGGTGGGCGGATGGGATTCAATCTCATTTTCTCATCGGCCAGCCACCGTTAGACCGACAGACATGTCTCCATCAGGTGCATGCAGCCCGCCAGGAGTGGGGGAAGGCTTGAGAGGTGACTCAAGGTTTGATATGGGGAGATTTCCTTTCCTTTATCCATGGGGTGCTCGTTTTGCATGGGAGGTGAGTTAACTCACCTCCCTTTAGTTCATGACAAGTCCTAATGGGCTTAAAGTGGGCTAGGAAGGTTAGGCATGCTTCATTTGGCAAATGGATGGCTGCCCAAGTGATGAGAGAGTGGACTCGGCCAAATTGGCAAGGTGATCCAATGCAAAGAGGTTTGTCCAATGGCTAATCCCCTTTGGTGGGGTTTGCTTTGCTTTTCGGATGACTTTGGGCTGACCTAGGGTTTGAGTCGGGTTTGGTCAGCCACCAAGGTCCCATGAGTTGGTTTTAAGGGTTTTGGCTTCATTTTGTCAAATGGGTTCATATGGGTTCATGTTCGGTTTGGTTGATAAATTAGTCAAATTGGGTCAAACCAAGACTTGGGTTAGGTTCAAATGATGAATTGAAGAGTTTTAGTTCAAGTGATTTCAATCAATTTGACTTTGGTTTGATTTTGGCTCACTTGGATTCATATAGGTCAAATGGGCTAAGTTGACCAATTTGACCAAATTGGGTTGGGTTAGGTGTTGATTTATGTTCAATTGGTTAATTGAAAATGATTGTAGGTTTTGGTTTGAGTCAATTTGGGTTTAATTTGAATTTTGGCCAATTTAACCTTTTAGGTCAATTTGGGCTATGTTGGGCCAAGTTGACCAATTGGTCAAATTGAGCTCAATTATCGCTTTGGTGAAGTTTAATAAATAATTTGGAATAAACTTGAGCCATTGGTTGCAATCAATTTGGGTTAAATCATGATTTGACCCATTTTAGCTTTTTAGGCCAATTTGGGTCAACTTGGATCAAATAGCCAATTAGACTTGGTTTGGCTCAATTGAGGGTTAAGTCATGTTCAATTATTGATCATGAGTTGATTTGAATCAATGGTTTCAATCAATTTGATGTATGGTGGGTTTTGGCTAGTTTAGGTTTCATTTAAGCTAAAGGTTGACTTGGTCAAAGGACCAAGTTGACTTGGTTTGACCCAATTCAAGTGGTTGATCACCCTAGGGTGAATGGTGATCATGATATGAGGTTTGGATGGGCTTTTTTTAATCCAATTTGGATTGAATTAGAACTTGGCTCAAAAAGGCCCTTTAGGGCACTTTG
Source organism: Cymbidium sinense (assembly GCA_021442155.1). NCBI lineage: Eukaryota > Viridiplantae > Streptophyta > Magnoliopsida > Asparagales > Orchidaceae > Cymbidium > Cymbidium sinense. The sequence goes on from CM038231.1 coordinate 64,962,889, forward strand.
GGTTAAGTGGACCTAAATGGGTCAATTGGTTTAATTTTAGCTTGATTCAAGTTTGGTTGAACTCATATGTGAGCCTAGGATTGAAATATAAATCCAACTACAATCAATTTGGAGTCTAATGATTTTGGCTCATTTGAAGTTTTCAAGTCAAAAAAGGCTAACTTGGGCTTGACTTGGGTTGACTTGTGATTGGTTTGATAATTATAGTTTATGTTTATATTTGGATAAGTGAATGAAGGAATGATTGATTCAAGAGAAAATCCATTGGTTTTGGCTTGATTTGGATATGATTTAACTAATTCCAAGAAATTGGCTTAAAAGGCTTGAATTGATATTTCATTTATATTTAGGAGTACAAATGAAGATATAAAGGATCCATGAGAAAATCACTTGAGTTTGGAGTGATTTGGAAGCAAATTTGACCAAGCTTAAGGATGTAAGTTAAAAGGGCTTAAGTAGAGAGTTGATTTAGTTTGATTTAATTGGTCATTAGAGGGTGGGTTTCACTTATATTTATGAATATAGATGAAGAAGCAATTGATTTATAAGGAAATCAATAAAGTTTGGGTTGATTTGGGTTAAGATTTGATTAAGCTTATGAGAGTGGGTCATAAGGCTTAAGGGGGAAATTTGACTTGTAATTGATTTTGGGTTTCAATCATTTGGAACTTAGTTTGGATTTATATTTGATTTGATTTGAGTGATTGAATTGATCTTTGAGAAAATCAATTGAATTGGGACTGATTTGAATTTGGTTAAGGCTAAGTCCATAAAATGATATTAAAGGGCTCGTAAAGGATTTTTGAATTCAATTATGAGATTTTATGAAAAAAATCTTGAGTTTGAATTTGATCATGAGATTGATTATGGGTCTTGGAAATTTGGTTTGGGTTTAGTATGAATTTTAGGTTTGGTTTGAGAAGGAAAGCATGGATCAGGTTTAGGCTATAGGGTAGGCAAGTCTTCCTAAGGCCCTAGGGCACAACCTATTCTTGTGACTTACTCTTCTAAGTCTCTAGGCTTAGGTTAAGTGTTCACCCAATCACTAGAAGTGTCTTAAGACTAAGGAGCTCTTAGTATCTATAAGAGTCCTAGATCTATGATGAGGAAGTTGAGAACTCACTCCAAAAGTGAGGTCAACAGGTAATAAAAATTTAACTAACCATGGTAAATGGAAATTTATAAATTTGGCAACTAAGACTCGATAAGACGAATGTCGTATTAGTATTTAAATGAAGAAATCATTACAAAATATAGCAGAAATCCAAAGTGAGGCATGTCACAACAAAAAATAATAAATGTACCCACTCTCCTTCCAAAAGGTCGCAAACAACTTAGTACTCAAGAGGCATATAACAAATACAAGTTCTTCTTCAAAAAAATATTTTATTATTTACTATGAATAAAATAACAAAGCACTTGTTAACCCTTCTGTATCATCTATAAAATTATTTTATAGTATCATCTAAGTGTCACTCTTTAGCAAATGTCCCCTTACTATATAAGTAATTAAGTATGAAGTTACACTCATGATAAAGATAGTAGACTCACTTGACTTTAGTAGATGTCAAAGTGAAGTCAACCCACCATTGAAAATCACCAACATCTGTTGAGACTCCTTCACTATAGCTCAACCTCGAGCATTGTCCAGCAGCTAGATCAACTCTTACCTCAATGAGCCCATCACTTCTTTGAAAGAGGCCACCATCCTATACAAGGAAATGTCCTTGTGAGTAAAAGAGCAATGGCAGCTCCCATTCAACCTCTCCCTTGGGATAGGGAGACCCTCTCCTTTCAAACCCATCACTGTTGCAATGAGTTAGCTATAGGAAACTCACCAATATTTCTTAAATTTTTGTTGAGGTGAAGCTGGCTAGCTCAGAGGCTAATTGAGCAAGAGCAATAGTATTCCCCTTTAGTGTCAGAAAGTCCACCCTCAAGGTAGGACTTGAGCCCATCAAGTGAAGAAGGAGCACTCGGAGGAGCGAGAGTCACTCCTACATGATGAGAAATGAATTCATCAAGCAATGATAAAGAAATTTTTTAAGTATAATCCTATATTTGAAGCCGCTACTATAGAATGCAAACTTTATCTTCACTAGATGATGCCTCAACACACGCACATAGTTAGTTGAACTCTTTTCTTAGGACTACTTGGAAATCTAGCTAGAGAACTTAAGGAGCAATAAGTTCCTATTGTCGTCCTCTATTAATGCTCACACTCATCAAACTTAGTAACAAGATAATAAATCAAGAAATAAACAAAAAATAATGAAGTCACCAAATAACGATGAGTCATATCTCAAAGAGCACTAACCCACTGCCTTTTTCATAGAGGTGGTTCTAGCTAGCTTGCTTACCATGGCTCACCCCACCAGATGAGGGGAACCTTATCCTCCACCACCTCCTCTTCCTCTCTTGAGTAGCACATGTCCCTCCCGGAGCCAAGGCTGAAGATGGCTCTACCATGGTGTCCAAGCTCTATCTCACCATAATAGGAGGAGGGACACCGCTTCCACTCCCAAGTCCACACCACCAATTTTGGGCAGAGCAGGAACATCAGTCTAAGTGGGATTTATCAAAGTGCTCATCTCAACAAGGGAGGTAGTCATGAACTCTGTCAACTTTTGGGTCTTCTTCATCTTTCAAAGACTTTCTTAGAGCTTAACCAAGTCAACAAAACCACTAGGCCTCTTAGAATCCATTACCAAATGAGCAAGCTTTATAGTAGCAAGAACGAACTAAATAAGGGGCAAGCAATATAAACTTTATGAACTAGCATGGCAAGGAAATCTCAACCCCATCTTGATGCTCTTTTTATTAGTTGAAGTGGAGAAAGGCCAATGAAGGGGACCAATTCAAAGGTGACATACATTTATGACAAGAAAGATATTTTACCTCAAAATTTGACTTATCATTTATGATTAACTATCTTTTAATTATTTTATCCTTTTACAAGTTACAACTATAAAGAATAGAAGAATCAGGGAGAAAAATATAAACCTTGTGAGAAAATTTTATGAAACTACATAGATTTTAGAAATTTCTTATTTAGGTAATAAAATTTATCATTAAGGAATAAATATATTATCTTGGAAGATAAACATGTTATCTTATAATAGATCTATTACTTAAACAATGATTCCTAAGGCTAATGGGTCTTATTAATATTCTAGAGATTCTTCTCTTGAATTACATGAAAATTTAGGACATGGTTTATTTTATATTGGGATCATAGCTCCTAAGAGCAAGCTTTTATAGTTAATTAAATCTTAGGAATGAGGATTTCCTCCTAAGAATACTCTCAATTACAAAAATAGGCTCTTATTCCTATGAATTTCAAACTTGGAAAGAATGGTTAAATTGAAATTTCAAAAGGGAACACTTCAAAGGGGAAAGAGCTCATTTTGAGGCCAAATGGGATAAAGTAAGAAATTTATAGATATTGGGATGTCTAGTAGACATTTCAACTATCCAATAATTGAGCTTTATATATTGAAAATAAATTTATTAATGTTTGAATTGATATTTTATTAGAAATATAAGGCTTATAATCTAGTTGCACAAGACTATAGAAATGCCTAGGGTTAAAGACTTATTCCTAGAAGGATGCTTCAAAACCTAAGTCTATAATTGCTTCTAACATAAGTCAGAGGCTCAACTTAGTTTGACTTTTGAGAAAAGGAACCCATTCCTGACTCTTCTGAACTTATAACCAGCTTGGAAGGGCTATCAGCTAACACCACTTAAACGAATTTTTATATCTATGATTCTAGTTTTATATTATGCAAGATGGTTGGGCGATTATATTTTAGGAAAGAATATAGGAACTTAAACTCACTCTTTAATCCCTAGGATTGTATTAGGTATGTGCAACAAATGTTATCTTTTAAAAATTTGACTCATAATTCATTTAAGACTTTTGGGGTTTGCAATTTATGCTTATAATGAGATGCAATCATAAATAGTCATGGGCCAAATCAAAAGAGAAGGCATTCTTTCCAAGAAGGTGGTCATCTCAGAGGTCAAAACCCCTTATATGCAATGTGAAGCATCCAATTCAAGAAGTTATAATAATATGTTAGCATAATTCGCAAAAGCTAGTTATTTCTAGTTGATTTTAAGTTGTTCCTAAGGCTTTAGTTTATGTATGAAGTTATGAATTTCTTTATTTTATTTAAGTTATTTAGATTTAAGTTGGGTATAAAAATTATTTTTTTCCTAGGAGTATAAAGTTCGGGCATTTCTATTGCACACTTAAAATAAATCACACCTAAGTTAATTTAAAAGAATAGGTCAATGAGGCTGAGTACTGTTGTATACCCTGAAAGAAAGAAAAATGGGTAGTTGAGCTCGGCCCTTATATAGCTCAACATAGAACTAAAAGTCTAGATCTATGAGGTTCTTTTTCTAGGATCATCTCCTTCTTTAGGGACCTCCACGGGCTTCATAAGGGACACTAGCCACTAAGGTTTGCTCCTACTATTTTTATATCCCATAGATCCCAACATAATTGTAAGCTCAAATTACATTTTAAATTTTAAAATAAATTCCTAAACCCTCCAAAATAGATGTTAGAATATACAAACAGCATTACAGTAGTTATATTTACAAACATACGAGCTTAACATTAGTTTGCTTGTAAAGCCCACCTATCCTATTAGGCAATGTTTTAGGACTTAAACATACGCAAGAAAATGACATTTATTTATTTTCTATTACACTAGTCCTTTTAGCACATCCCTAAAGAAAATAGTGTTAAGCTAAAAGAACGTCCTAGCATTCAGACTAGCGGCAAACAATCCTCACCATCTAATCTAAAATAGTACACCACAAAATAATAAAAAAGTTTACATTACAACATAGAGTATCATAGAACATCGACCTAATAAGTCTAGGGTTAGTGACATAATGATCTAATGTATGAAGAAAAATGGGCTTATGTGGTATGACTTTATTGGGCATTTCAGATTTGAGTTCTCAAGTTTCAAGGCTTGTTTAATTTACTATTGGTTGGTTTCAACTTAAGTGATTTAATTGATTTCATGATTTCATTTCTAGTTTTACGTTCATTTTATGTTGAAGTGAAATTTAAATTCTCAAGAATGAAAAATAAAAAAAGTTCCATTTTGGGTGGAACCCATTCTATTCAACATCCTAAATTCTAATAGAATGAAATATTCACCCTAAAGTGAATATTCATTATAAGGGTCAAGATACAATCCTAAGTATCTTGATTAAATTTTTTTAATTCTTTTAAATTTGATTTTGTTTTAGAACTTCATTAAGATTTATTCTTCTTTTAGTTTGATTAAATATTCCTTGATTTACTTTCAAATTATTTGATTCATTCAATATTTTAGTTACTTTTTGTTTAAATGTTAATTTAATTTCATGTGCCTGAATTATTTATTTTGTTTAATTTTAGTTGAATTAATTTCATTCATTAATTCAATGTTTATTTCCTTCAAATGATTTGATTCATTCATAGTTTAGCTTTTGATTTCATTATGTACCTATATTTCATTAATTAATTCAATCCTTTTAGATTAACTTTGTTTTATCAATTCATAACCTAAGAAACTTAGGCTAATTTGGTCTAGGCCATTCCAAATTCTTAGGTTATTTAAGTTTAATTGATTTGGTTAATCACATTCATTTGCATTTAGAATTATGTTATTCATTAACTTAAATGGACTTATGAAGTTTTTCTTATGTTAATGAATTTCATATTTGAATATGAAATTTAGAGATTAATGAGTTTTGATTTTAATTGATTAATTGATTTATCATGAGTTTAATAAGTGATTAACTTATGTATTAATTTTTTATTTTCTTTCATTTCAGTAAATCCTAAGTATATGATTAATCAAATATTTTAATTTTAGAAGGTTGCAAAATTGTTTTCAAGTGTTTTGATGTCAATGAAAATGTTTTAAGTTGCTTTTATGAATTTTCCTAATTTCCATCCTTTTTGTTTATTATTTTATTTATATTGGCCTAAATATTGGAAATTCAATAACTTCAAATTTAAAGCTCAATTGGCGTTGACATTTTTATGACAAGTGGGTTACTTTCCAATATAAATTCACGAAAGTTTCATCCTAATCAGATGTGTGATTTATGATTAATTAAGGTTTTAATTATTTCAATAAAACCTAACTTAAGCCTAAATTAGAATGAATTATTCAGAGGTTTTATTTTTCTTAAATTTCTCTATAAAAGAGGCATCCATAAAGAGTTTATTTAAAATTTTTGGAGTTTTGGTTGATTTGTTATGATTTTTCTAATCAACCCATTTAATTGAATTAATTATTTTAATTAATTATCAATTTAAGTCATTTTATGGTTCATTGAATTTTAGAGAGTTTTAATGAAGTGTATAGATTCATTAGGGTTTGCTATGATGATTTAAATTGTTTTCATAATTTTTCATAACTTTTATAATTTAATATTAATTAAGTTTGTCAAAATTAGGGTTTAAAGTTAGAAATTCAATATCATAAAACTTATTATCTAATAAATCATGAAAGTTTTACCTCAGGTGTGTTATAACTTTAATTTTTTTTAAATCTTCAAATTAATTGAATAAGTGGTTTGAGTTTATTTTAAGTTTGATTATTATTATTTAAACCCAAATTAATCCAAAATTACTCAAAATAAAGTGAGAATTATGGGTTTAATAGATTCCTCTCACTAAGATGAATACATAGAGTCCTTATTTGGATTTTTTTTTTTTTTGATGTGTATTTTATTTTCTATTATTTTTTTTGAATTTTTTATGGTATTTTTAACATTTATTTAATTTATAAAATCAGGATTTCCTATTTTAATTGATCGGTGCCACGTGACACCTCTTTACATGCGGCAACGCCTGATTCGCCCAGCTGGATCCACATGGTGTAAAACTGTCGCTAGATGGAGTTGATGTAGTGCCACTTTACACGTGATGGTACTCGATTAGGCTAACTAGATCCACGTAGATCCAGCTCATATGGCGAGGACTATAGGATTCATCACGGTTCTGATCTTTGATCAAACAGTCAGAATTTCACATGTATTTCTTTAAGAGATTTAAATCAGATCATGTGACTAGATCTCTACCTTCTATTCCAAACAGAAGGAACAAATGACGGAGATTTCTCCCTTTTCATCCTAAAAACTAAGAGTTGTTGGTCATTGGCCTTGATTGCTAGTGATTGGAGCGGTGAAAGAGTGTAGTTTCAATTGCAAATCGATTTTCAATGATCCTTATAATTTGATCTGAATGGAGATCGATTTGCCTTCACAAAGGACCAAACTAAAATGCAAGGGTGGTTGGTTTTGAAGCATACCTCACCGGTGTGGATCCTAGACAGTGGGGACGGTTCATACACCTTTGTCTCGATGAGTCAAAGCCATGGTGAAGAAATCTCTGCTTGCCTTCTTGTGGATCGCCATGGAGACCAAAGCTTGCCACCTTGCCATCGGATTGATGGTTTTTTTCTCACTAGTGGCAACAAACCTCGGGAAAAGTTTGTTCGAGTTCTCCTCTATCCCTAGAATGTGTAAGGACATCCAATTTGAGTAGAAGGAATAGTGTTTCTCCATTTTGACCTTTGGCTGAGAGCATGGCCATCGGCTTTGGTCAATTCTAGGCCTGCCAATGGTGAGAGGCTCGGGGAACTACTGATTCTCTTCTCTTCACCTCAAGAGTGTGTGAGGATGTTAAGATGGCCTAGAGGAAGCTCCCTTCCTCTCTTTCCATATATGGCCAAAAGCCATATGTAGAAGAGTTTAGGTGGCCGGAATCCGACCACCAGCGGCGAGATCTTCGGCCAAGGTTGACTTGCTTTCTCCTTCCCTTGTGAGTTTGTTTGGATGCATTCATTGAGGGGAGGAAGCCTCCTCCTCTCTTTTCTTGCCTTGGCCATGTGCTCCCATCATGGAAAAAGGATCAACATTTGTTTTCCATCTTGATTACCACCCTTGGAGTCAATCTTCAAGAGGTGGTCAATTGATTGTGATCATCTCCAATCAGTTAGGGAAAAGGGTTGATGAGAAGTGGAGGAAGGAGAATTGGAATTGGCTTCATTGCATAAAGTTTCTCTATCTCTCTTGCCATGGCTACACCTCATTTCTTATGATTTCATCTTACATGATATATCTTGGCTTTTCGCATCACCACAACATTCATTTGGATTGGTTCTTAGTTGGCCAAGTCAAACCAAGGTGAGTCATGGATCAAGCTTAAGTTCATTTAAGTTGGATTTAGGAATTAAATTTAATTTGATGCCATTTGGATTTAAATTATTTCAAAGTGGTTTGAATGTACTTCTTTTTATTAATTGGATTTAGATTTAAGTTTCAAATTAATGTTGATTATCCAATGGATAATCTAGAGTTCAATTAATTTATGACATGTGAGGTTTGATATGATTTCATTTTAATTTGATCCATTTTAACTTTAATGGGCTAGATTAAGTTCAATTGGATCAAATGAATAAATTGACTCAATTAAAGTGTGTTTAGATTTCAATCATGTTTAATCACATATGTGAGATGATTTGTAGTTATTAATTTTATTTTATTTAGAATTATTTTCAATTTTAACCCATTTAACCCAAATTGGGCTTAATGGGTTAAGTTGAATTAATTTGGGTCTAATGGTCAAATTGGTCAAATTAGACCCAATGATTGTTTAGATTATATTTAATTATCATTTTCAAATAATTTTGTACAATCAATTTGAGTTGATTTTAATTTGATTTAGATTTGGATTTTAATAAGGTTCATTAGGCTCATTTAGACCAAGTGATCTAATTAACTCATTTGAGGCCTTATTAGTTTTAGAATTATTTGATTCATGTTTAAATATGTTTTTTTGTTATTTGGAATATTTAGAATGATTTAGTTTGGTCAAATTATAGTGGGTTGATCGTTGATTTGGTGGGACTCACATAAATCAACTCCATGTCAAAAGGTTGATCATCTTTAACTTTTATTTGGATTTAGTTTTAGATTCATTTTGATTCTTGCATTGACTCTAATGTATTTTATTTGATTTTATTTTAATTTTGATTTCATTTAAATTTTCTTAAGTTTAGGTGACTTTGAGCTTAAGTAGGATAATTGGTTAAGCACTCCAATCATCTTACTTTAAATCCAAATGGAATGTTCTAAATGGGATGTGTTTGATTCAATTATTTGTTTATGTTTGAGTTATGAGTTGAGTCCACCTAATCCCATTACGTTAGATCAAACCCAAGAAGGATGCATTAGGTCACTAGGTGTAATGTTCTAAGTGTCTAATTAGGGGGCTCCTAATCTAGGATTAAGTGTCATAATTACTAGTTTTAGAAATGATGTAACCTTATCTAAAAATGAGGTGAACATACATATATGTGCCTCTTGAGTTAGGCACCACGAGACTATCCAAATCATTATAGCTTGGGCACAATGACACACATCGAGATAAAGATTCACCCCATGCTAGGTGAGCATATAATGAATGAAACTTTGGCTGACCGATTGATGCTTAGCAACTTGCCTCAGGATCAACAGCTTACCCATACACGGGCAATCACACATCCAAGCACATGATAGATGGACCATCCCACCATAGTCCAGGATTTTGAGCCTAGGGAACTCGCCACTTGACCGCTGGACTCGTTGCTCGCTCACAAGTCATTTTTCTTATTTACTCAACATTAATGCTAGCTATATGTGAAACCACCTTTAAAATTCTAGGAGCTTTTGGGACTTTGTTTTAGCAGGCTTCTTTCTAGGATTTCTTTTCTAGTTCTTTTTTTGGGCCTTCTATTTCTACACTATGCTATAGCACCTCCTTGAAAAAAGAGAAAGCCATTTGTAATTAGATTTCTTGATATAGTGGAATACTTCATTCCCCTCTACTTTCTCTCTACTATCCTACTTTCAAGTGCCTAAATAGGTTCTTCCTTGTCCACGAATAGAATCTGATTCAACATATAGTATTTTAAATTTGTATTCTTGGATTTTTCTCATTATTATAAGAATCATTTGACTTACGCCAACTATTTGGTTGGCCTATGTGATCTTGGCTCAGTAATTCTTTATTCCAATGTATTTACAAATGATATTTTATGCAATATTTTAGGCATATTGTTAAGAAAAGAGTATATCTAATTTTGTTTTATATAAGTGTTCACTCAAGAGAAAATATGTTGATTTACAAAATAAGTGCAAAACAAATAAAATCCCAACAGAAAAACGAAGGTCTTAGTTGGGATCAATTTTATTTTGTGTTCTTTTTTTTTTTTAACGATTATCTCATCATTATAAGTATTTTTATATTTTTAAAATGCTCAAAATATTTTTTGGATGTTATAAATATTATTAAAAATAATTATCATAATTAAATATATTTTTTTAAATTAAGACATAAGTAAAATAAAAAAGAAAACTTATCTCAAACTATCCCTAATAGAAAACAAAAATTATATATATTTTTCGGCTTAAGCAAGCCAACTGATTACTATGGAGAAACAGAGACAGGATTGAGTCTATTAATAAAAAAAATTATAATTTTGATGTAATAAAAGAATACTATGAATCTCTTTCTCGAAAACCGAATACTTCGTTTACCAAAGAGAGACAATTACGGGAATATAGCATTCACAAAAAAACGATAAGGCTTTTTGGGGCCAATTACTAGACTCCCATAGCTCTGTTTTCTTAATAAAAAACCATAGAAACTGTAGATGTCTTTGGACTTGGACTTGAACACCTATATTAAGTCCTTATATATGATGGTACGGGCATATATCCAAGCCACTGTAGCTCTTTCGTTGAGGGCATGGATTTTAAGTAAGAAGGCTTTATTTGGTGGCATTATTGCATTTGGAATAGCCAGTTTAAAAACTGTTTCTGAGAAAATGGAGTTCTAAGTTGCTGTAGCCTGTACTGATCACAATTATTTGAAGCTCAGGAATTTTTTTTTGGCTAAATTTTTAAAATTAGTATATTATAAAATGTAATTAATAATTTAAGTATAATTAAAAAAATTTATGAATATGTACAGCCCTTTAAAGAGTGACTAGCTAACCACCTAAACGACTTGAGTGGTGCAAGTCGTCCGACGCCCACTAATTGGACAACTTATCTCAAGCCAATTTTTTTTTAAAGCAGTAAACAGAAACTGTTGTCTAAACAATCAGTATATGACCACTTTGTCTAAACGACTGTAATTTGTTATCCAAACAATCACAAATTTAAAACTATCTAAACAATTAGAGCTATCTGTATAATCAGACAAGAAACAAAAAAGTGCATTTGAGAGGTATTTTTGTAATCAGTAAGAGATTGAAAATAAAATTAAATATATGTATAAACATCTCAACCAAGAATGAATCATTACGATAAATCAATCTGAAATAAAAATGCTCAGTTTAACAAAAAAAATACAAATAAAATGTACATACATTAAAGTAAAATGAGAGTCTAAAACGTAGAAATAACACAATATGCCCTTCTCCCAGAACTATCGTGACGATGGTATTTATTCGGATTCGCACTCTATGTATAGTGATCAATGCACAAAGTGGACAATCACACAAGTGATGTTGGTCTTCCAATATATGTTCTTCCTCAACTTGTGCTTCATAACCTCTATCCTGTCCTGGTTGCAGATACGATAGAGGTGTGGCATATAATGTACATATGATGCTACTCCGAAAGACTGACTAAGATATTGTTGTGATTTTCCTAGTGACATCCAAAACGGTGGAGAGATTGCATATGGTGAAGGGATAAGTTGTGTATAGACTTGAGACTGAGAACTATGCTATTAAGTGGATGGTGCAGGGTCAACATATATAGATGGACCTACACCCACGTCTGATAACTATGTCATTGGGGCAAAACCTCCTCCTAAGATACACCCTCTAGGGATATGGGTCGAGACAATGTGTGTCGCTAATATGCATCGGCAGCCTCATATCCTGTAAAGCTTCTCAAAATTATTTATTACCATTTGCAAATTAGAATCCCTAAAATGTTTGAAAATTGGTTGAAAAATCTTCTCAGATGCTAGAAAGAACTTTGATTGCATTTAATAGATGAGTAAATGTTTGACTCAATTATTTAAAGAGAACAAATCATCAAAATATGCTAATGTTAGTAACTCACATATGCTCGCTTTTCAGGTACTCAAGGGTAATATGTGGTGGGAGGGTTAGTTGGGGCCTTGAGCAAGCAAAGTGATGCTCATGATCTAAACCATGACATGTAGCCATTTATTCCATGCTCCCTATATTCATCACCATCAGTGGTATGGACAATGTGATCTCTCTTCCACTCTTCCCAAATAGATATGTATACTTGATGGTACTTAACCCAATCAACATCAGCCTTTTCACGCCCATTGACCCTCTTGAAGCTAGGATCAACTAATCCACATCAACACGTAATAGGTGTCCAAATTGTTGAAGAACTCTATCAGGTTGATGCCAATCCACACTCTTTCAGGTGATTAAAGCAATGCGTGCCAACCCAATTTTATCGCATATTAGGTAAATGTTTGATACACATAATCTAATATGATCATTGTACAACTCCTAAATAACCCGAATATGTTATAAGTAAAATGAAGTTGCAAACTACAATAATTAAAACAATTAAGATTTAATTTTTGACATTTGCACTAAATCAATAGCAGTCCATTGAGCTCATTTATGTAAAGCTCCATATTTCCCAAGCATTTGACACACATAACCTTCATTCCACTAATTCAAGTAAATTATTGAAAGCAATCAGTGTTCTATAATAGAGTAGTGCTTATCTAAAATATATTTCAATTATACCTACTAGGAAAATGTCTAATACACGTAATCTAATATGATCGTTGTATGCGACTCACAAATAACCTGATTATGTTATAAGTTAAATGAAGTTGCAAACTATAATTATAAAAATGATTGTGATTTAATTTCTGACATTTGTACCTGAATCAGTAGCAGTCCATCGGGCTCATTTCTATAAAACTCGACATTTCCCATAGCCATCTGACACACATAACCTTTGTTCCACCAATTCAAGTAAATTATTTAAAGTAATCAATGTTCTACAACAGAGCAATGCTTAACTAAAATAAATTTAAATTTTTTTATCTAAACCCAATACTTAATCCATCAAGTTCTTGTGGATATGGCACATGCAATGTTGTCCTTCTAACATGAATATGTTCTCATGAACAAATCCATAGAAAATACAAACAACTAACCATGTTAGCCTGGCGGCCTTGTTGACTCAAGCAACTCCCTATATAGATGAGTCAAAACTTCTCCTCCTAATGAGAACATACTAAATGTATCTAGATCTTCAAATAAAGGAAGATACTGCAAGTGAACCTCAGACCCTAAAGTGTCTAGTTGCAAAAAAAAAAAAAAACTCTTTATAATGAATAGTATAAATGCCCATAAATGCCTAGTGAACTCCACCTCACTCAGGTCAATATATGAGTCATCTTAATGGCATACATATATGCCCATGGGCTTGTGATGTTTGGATTGTTCGCATCCTAATACACCACATCTGGTACAGTATGTCGGCTCAATAGCTCATTGCAACAATCAAGCCAACTCTATCATCTCTTTCCATTGCCTACTACAACAGGTCCTATAATAGGAGGCTCATCAATACAAAGTATAAGGATCACCACAATATCTTGTAGTGTGATCATCATCTCCCCAATAGCTAAGTGAGAAGGGTTCATCTATGGTAACCATCTTTCAACCAAGGTAATAACTAAATGGTAGTCCAAGTGGATGTAATGCAACTAATTGCCACATTCCAAACCAATTGTACGGCTAGCATGAACATAAAACAACTAATGGGACACTCCTTCAACTTAAGCAAATGATATGTGGCATCTAAAATAGTACCCAACAATTGAAATTACAAAAAACAAAAAAAACAAAAAAAACCAAGTTAGAATACTATGACATTCATAGTGTGTCTGAGTGCACATCCCTATGTTTACCATATAAGGAGGCAACATTAGATGGACCTTTGATGGTGGTGGATCAAGCTCACAAATAACCATCTCTCATAATGGCACAATGACTTATAATGACCAACAATTTTGCATAAGATACATGAACGACTACTGATGTTAATATTTTCATCTATTATATTTTTATATATGTTAGTGAAAGGTCTCTTTGACTCCTTTTGTAAATGGTGTTGACAACTTAAATATTCCACATTCGTGTTAAAAGTAAGCCAATTAGCACTATTTGATAAGGAAACAAACTCAACTACATAGGTTGCTTATATAGTTGCAATATGTAATATTTTAATACATGGGTCAAGTGATTTAATATTTTGTGTCCTAAAGCTGAAATTAAATATGCACATGGAAAATGGTTTATTTCAATTCTACTACATCTACACTTACACACTCCATCTGTGGTGAGGACAACTCTAAATGATCGCTATGACTTGTGGAATACTTGCATCATCTTAGTATTGATATTGATCAGCTCAGGAAGGTATTTAGCATCTCATTCATATTGATTTAAGAGACTCTGTATTCATTGTGTGAAAATAGACTCATTAGACTCTACCTAGCATGTTGTACTTTCAGCCTCTCTTAGAATATGGCCACAATGTTATAGAAAATGATAGAGATGAGGGCCTAATTGGCAATCCTCTTACATGTTTTAAAACTCTATTAAAACATTTTGATGCATTTGTTGTTATAGTCTCATAGCACATCCCACAATCATGCTCTAAGCACTACATAGTGGCATCATGTTCAACTTGCCATTGGTATGCCTTAGCCTTCACATTTTTAATGTCAGTCATCTAACATCAATATTGCTAGCCATATACATCTTCTAGATAAGAATTCAACATCACTTATCCTTATTTTTTGAATTGCTTTCTTGAAGTTCTCCCATAAATATGTTAAAAAGTTATGATGAGTAGGACATGGGAATATATCTCTATGTCTTGTAGTAAGTCGACATGTTTGTCTAAAATTATACATAAATCACGTTGTGAAGAAGCTATTGGAAACATTTAATGAACGCAAACCAAAAACTAAAGTCACAATTCATTCAATTCAGACTCCATGACAACGAAAGCTAGGAAGAAAAATTCATTATTAATATATATTTCTATAATAATGAATAGTATTTCATGATACTTTCCAAGCAAGAAAGTATAGTCAAGGCTTAATATTAGGCAACATAGTCTCCAACTTGAAATCGATGGTCCAAAAGACCAAATTTTTTTTTGAAATCTATGTGATGTTGTTGATTGTATTCTATAAATTATACATGGTATTATAAAATTCATTACTTTTATGAAAAGATAGAGTGACCCATATGACTCTTCTCAACTACAAAAATGGCCTTGATAGCCTTACATCTTGCATCCTATGCATTCATGTACGATACCTTGACATTAAAATTTTCTTAAATTCAACCAATAATCTCTCTTGATTTTAAATCTTTTTGATATCTTATCACAGTAATATAAAAATAAGTGATGAAGTTAGAAGTACATTGATGACG
The DNA here is from genome assembly GCA_021442155.1 of Cymbidium sinense. Classification (NCBI taxonomy): domain Eukaryota; kingdom Viridiplantae; phylum Streptophyta; class Magnoliopsida; order Asparagales; family Orchidaceae; genus Cymbidium; species Cymbidium sinense. The sequence goes on from CM038231.1 coordinate 64,978,428, forward strand.
ACCACTACTCATTATTGTATTTATGCATGTGTGAGCAGCACTAATCCTTAATATTCTCCAAGTGCCTCTTAACAGCTTTCTACAGCTACAATGCATCATTAACATGATCTATCATGATTATTTTGTTGTGCACAAATAACTATGAAGTTCTTCTAGTTTGAGGTAACTATTTTGAACTGAATATTATTACATATTGACCAACTAGCAATTACAAATTGAAGGATTTTTTTATTTGCAAAATACATGCCTTCAATAAGTTTATATAGAATGTCAACATCATTTGAAAATAAGGTGGTGTCAAATTGTCCATCAAAAAGTCCTATTAATATCATTCTCTTATCCTTTGACAAATTCACAGGTAATCATTACAAGAAATCATCTAAACTTTTCTATTTAGAATTTTTGAAAGAATAATTTTTTGATAAAATCATGGCCTTGTTCCCACTTAGACTAGGTTGTCCAGTTACAAAGTCATTCTCACTATCACTGTTCTTAAATGCACTACTTGAATCACTGTCGTGGTTTGCTTGTATGAATGAAATCGAATATTCATTGTTGATTTGTAAATTAATATTCTACATAATTAACAAGATATGTACACATAACTTGCAAACTAATCAAATTAATTTAGATGAGTAAACAACTACTTGTGGATTCAATTCATAATAGCTTGCTATATTGTATATGTTGCAGGTAAAATAAAGTCTTGCAAATAATTTGATAAATATTTTATTGCATTGCAGAAGTGTCAACTGTCGAGGAAGCAATATAGGGAGGTTTCACATAAAGTATCCATGTCTATTGAGAAACTTAATCCAATATGACATCATAACTTCATCATCAAAAATTAACGATGATATAAAGTCAATGTCGATAGGGAAACAACATGCCGATTAACTGCGTAGCTTTCTCAATCAATATGCAGTGGCTTTATTTTTTTTTTTTGGCTTCAAATCGTCCAAGTTCATGTGTCATGGAGCTTTTATGAGATTTTTTTTTTTGCTATTGTAAGTTAGAATAAAGTGATCATCAAACACTGTCCATCATAGAATAAGATCAACAAAACTAATTCTTGACTCATTGTAGAAGTAAATAAGACTGTGTATTGAAATTAGGATAATTGCTACATTAGAAATAAAATTGATTGCCTATAACTTTCACTAAACACATACATCAAGCGCTTTTAATGAATCTTAGAATACTTTAAAAACTAGCATGATGACATCTAAAATCAGTATCGTGATCAAGATAAAATTCATTCCAAAGATATTACAAATATTTTTAATTAATATCTGTAATAACACTAAACCGTAAACAATATTATATATTTTTAATAAATATAAATGCACAAATCTTGATCTAATATGTTTAACTTGGATAAATTTGGATGCATAAAACTTAATATTTTTTATTTATCACACAAGCTAGCATTTTGTCCATTTCTAAAGTTTCTTCTTTCATGTTTAACACATCAATAACATACTGACATCCACAAATGCCATTGAGTACATATTCATCCTAAACCCTAAACATCACTTGCCTAACTACAAGGAAATAAATGCACCCACATAGAGAAAACTTACATTATACTTCGCAAAAGATTAGAGGAAAGAATAGGGCTGAATAAATTTTAAATTTGGAGGAATGAGATCGGCCGAGTGAGGAATAGTGTTGGGCAAGCCAAGATGGGAAAGACAACATTGTATGGGGCCAATGCAAGTGAAGAGTGGGGCCAGGCGAGCCAAGAATGAGAAATTTGTTGTCAAATGGGTAAGTGCGAGCAAAGAATGGGGCTGGTCGATGTCAAATAGGCCAACAGGGTGAGCTGTGATTCGTAGAGGAGAAGATAAAGCTGAGAGAAAGTGATGGGATAAGAGAAAATTGGGGTATGCTGACCCTATTTCATACCCTAAACAAGTCGCGTTAATCGAAGATTGATGGATGATCGATGTGAGCCAATTGCCCATTAAATAGGCAACTTCCTAAATTTTTTAATTATGATTAAATTATTAATTACATTTTATAACATATTTATTTTGAAAATTTTTCCCTTTTTTGTTTCAACATTTTGGTTCTTTAAAAATTTATTTAAAAGCTATTTTTTAAAATATCAGTGTTTAAAAGTAAAATGAAAAAAAAAGAATAATAGAGTTACATAAAAATGATTTTAAATAAGTATTATAACCAAACAAAATAGAAGAGTTGAGTTAAAAACTTTATCTATGAGGTGTGTGTGAATTTATGATTAAATTTCCTTAAATATCTCCAAAAAAAACTAATAGCATCATGTCATATGCAAATGTTACTACTTTTGAAATGTTTTAAAGTATTTTGAATATAAATTGAGTTGGAATACAAGAGGAATGAAAGTCCTAACATTTCATCAAATTTTGAATTTATGGTGAAAGTAACAAACATAAATTGTTTTTCTACCAAATGGCCTAGATAAATTAGCAAAGATACCAATTGAAAAATTAAAATAGCTACATCAATATGTATTAATAAATATGATCCATAAAGAGAAGATTACAAAATTATTATCCAGGAACCATAGTTCATCTCTTGCATGAAAATATCATTTATAATATCTTACCCATCATAGCTTGCATTCTAAATTTAGCATGGCTTGTTTTATGAATTTCAGTTACTTCACAGAATTTATACATGGTTTCTTCTATGGAGGTAATATTAGTATTTTCTCCATTCCTTTTGTGTTCAACTTGTACAAAAGGTGCTTATTCAAATTCCCTAAACAAAATGATAGTCCACAAGTGTGGACTCTGAAAATTCACCACCGACCTCTCGCAAATAAAGAGAGTATAATTTAAGTATCAGTGAAATTTTTAGAAGGCAAATGGAATAGTAGATAAGACACTTCCCAGATATTTCATCCCCATTTGTGAGGACTTTAGATATGGTTCCTGATTTCTTATAGGCACAAGCACCTATAGTTAATTACCCCTCCTAATGATGAGAGAGAACTTTCGATTAATGCTAGTCATTAGATAACTAAATGTGTAGCATATAGTGGCAGCATGTCGAGTTTTGAAATTTAAATTTATGAAATTCATCATTAGCTTGCAGCAGATGGTTGGGGGAATGATGACATGCTCGATCTAGATCCCATGATTCCATCATCCGGCACTGGTCAGTCTACTTAGTCGAGGAGGTAGTTGACCCTGAAGGATCCTTGTCGAAACATGGGTTACGTCGTCTAAGAAATCCTTGTAGACTTAGGATAGTGTTTGACTAAGGAGACAATCTTAAGTCTACCTTAGCTGATAGAGGGCTTTTTTTTTCTATCAAGTATACCCTATGATTCACTACTCAAAGGGAAAAGCCATAAGGGAGCATACGGGCAATAGTTGTGATTGTAATATAATGGTGTCATTTGGTGGTAATCACCTGATCAAAGGACTCTAGTCATAACTACATCATATATGGAGCCTACTAGCCAAGCCATGCAATTATAGGACACGGGTCACATCCTTACTAATATGAGATTATTTGAGAGTGAACATAGTAGAACACTTAATTTGACATTGGCTCCTTTGTGAGCTAGAATTTTCTTAATTTATTACCTTTAACAAATAATTATGAAAAGTGGGTTGGATTTTAGATTTATGTTTTTAGAGATTGAATTTCATTTAAGCATTTTCGATTGATATTTAATTTGAGTTAATTTGATTTGAAATTAGAATCATATTTTGATGGAAGTATCCCCTCTGGTTGAAATCACCATTTAACATAACCATCATTGGGGTTTATATTTTATTTGATCATTTAATTTATTATTTTAGATCTTATCATTTCTTAGTTTAATAATAAAGATCGGATCTACTATTATAGAATTAACTTCTCGATATTTCAAGCTAAAATTCTTATAATAGAATTTTAGATTTTATAACTTCGGTCACGAGACCAAAGCGGGAACGCAGCATCCTCAAACATTAAGTTTGAAGAATTCAGCGTAGTCTCGGGGCCCAAGCAAGTTTTTAATAATTTAGGTAATTTTATTTTTAAATCAAGAGATTAATTTCATATTTTTCCTTAATTCCAACTTTACATGTGCAACCTTTTTAGATATTAAAATTTGCACTCTATATCTCTATGTCCGAGCACATGCAGGTATTTTTAACTTAATAAGATGAATAATATGTTTCAAATATTTTCTAAGAATTTTTTGATTATGCTTATTAGCAATCCTTCAATTTCATTAGAAATCTCTTATGAATCCTCTGACTTTCTTTAATTTACATGGAGTGAATTATATTTGAAGACTATTTCTTAATTCCAAAGGGATCTCTTGTGCTTTGATTAGATATTCAATCAGGTCATCTTTCGCATCAATTAAAATAAGGTATTGAAGTGCTAAGCTTATGTTTATCACCAAAATATCCAACACATTTCAATTATTTCATGATCAAAAATCTGAATATATTTCTAGACATTGCATGTTCAATCTTAAAAATAATTGAAATTTTCTTTCGATTATCTCAATGTGAAATCCAAGATAATTCAAATATTGAGTGAGAGATGTTTATTCATTTGAGAGTAGTTGATTAATTCTTGATTTTAGTTGGATTCAAATTTTAATAATTTTGTTTACTTCAAAATTTAGCAAACTCAAATTAAATTTTAAAATTAGCTTAGAATTTTTTTAATTTAAACTAAGTTATTTGGGTTTTTGTCAATGTAAAATTCAGCAGAATTTTGACAGTATTTCATCATCATCTCCGTGTAGGGGCTACATTGGAACTATTTTGGCCTACCGGTCATGACCTAATATGCATGATAGTTGGTGTTTTGAAGCACCTTGGTCGAATTTCAATCCCGTTATGCCCTGATGGGCATAACAAGGCCTTCAATCACTTGCATAAAAACAAATATATATGCAAATATTCTTCTTCCATTTTTTTTCTAAGTCCTAGATTTAGTCAAAATTTTGACAGCATTTTGGTATAAGGATGCAACATCTAATAATTTTTTTTGGCTATCTGTATCACGCCCTGATGATGATGGTCGGTATTTTGAAACACTTCAGTCGATTTTCATCTCGTCCGCCTTGATGAGCGTGATAAGGTCTTCAAACCTGCATAAAATCAAGCACTCATATATACACAACTTTTATACATTCAAGTTCAATGCACATTCACCAATACACATGATTCCAAACAATAATAATTTCTACTTATTTTCTTTTTATGTTTTTTTTCTTTACAAAATCAAAACTGAAATGGTAAAGATAGAGGTTCGGATAGTTGAGTTTTGATTGAGAAAGTATTGAGGCTTGAGGCTAGTGACATAATGGCTTCGAGTATGGTGAGAATTGGAAATGAACGAAGGGTTGCTATGGTGATCCATTTAAGGAAATAAAATGAGATAGGTGAGTGATGTTGGCCAAAGTATGATTCTAGAAATGAGGGATGGTCGAATCTGAGGGAAGAGTGAAGTGGAGAATAGAAGCATTAACCTATGTCTAGGAGGAGGGATGTAATAGGAAATGGGGAGGAAGAAGGAACTAAAAGCCAAGAAACCCGTCATGATAGGGTTCCTCTTTGGCTGAAAATAATATCTAGGGCTTACAATTTGCTGGGTGAAATGAAAGAATGATCCAAGTGTGGACCCGAAAAGGGGAAGAAGCTTACGGTTTGTCGAGGAAGAAAGGGAAGGGAGTGGATTATGGCTTACGATTTATGTGATTGGGTTAGATGGGAGCTTGCGCTTTGAAGGGCATACGGATGGGAGCTTGCGGCATGCGGGTTTAGCGAACAAATGAGCAAGGGTGTTTCGATCCTTGCGGTTGAGAAAGATCGAACCAAGGAGGGAGTTTGGTGTCAATTTTGGGAGAGAGAACAAGAGGAGGGATCATTCTTTATAATGATTGAGGGAGAAAATAGAGCCGAGACATGGGAACAGTTTTGGATGAGAGTTTGTAGTTGATAAAAATAGAGGAGGAATTTAGTGTTGGTTAATCTTAGATAGGATATAAGCTAATTAATAAATTTATTTTTAGTATTTAACAATATGAATTTTATGGAAAAATTATTATATAGTTAATATATACATCAATTTTAGATTATTTTGATGTTTTGGATGCAACAACGTCTGTTTCATGATCAGAGGCCATTTGATTCAATTCATCATTGTATTGTGCTAATTTTAGCTCAAAATTGCACATTGTCGCTTCCAATCGCTCGATATTCTTAGAGACTTATCCAAATTGAGTGTGAATCATCTCATTTGATAGATTTTGACATTTTAAAGCTAACGATATGATCATTTTATAAACAGATATCATTTGGACATCATCACAACCTCTTAACTCTAATACACATGTAGACACATTGATGGCTCAATCTCTTGATCGATGGATCATTAAATTATACAATATTTATATTCTAATCAATTTTGATGTTTTGAATGTGATGGTAAAGTCCATTCATTGATCAGGTCATTTCGACTAGTTTTGATGATGTCTAGTGTATTTTAGCTTCGATTTGTATGCTAAAGCATCTAAAGTCGATCAAATTTATCTTATAGGCTCAATTCGACTCATGTAGAATATGTGGAGGTCAACAAATGCCGCACAATAAATATAATTCGCGCATGGACCGAGTCATATTTATTAAAAATTGGTTGACCTTTCGTGTTTGTCACGGCTCTTGGACCACTTCATCTTCGATTTCAATAGCATATACAACTTTGATAAGATTTATCATTAATATGATTCCTTATTTTGGACACACTAAATAACAAGATTGATCGATTTGTCAGGATTAACTTATCGGATAGATAAAACCTCTTCCACCATCTACTTCGATGGGTTTGTTGAAGATCTCTTTCTTCTACATTGCAAATTTGGGTTTCCTCCGACCCTAGCTTCGTGTTTGGTCTAGTTTGATGGAGGAATTATTTACTTGTTTTAATATTTGAATTCCTTCCGTCCTAGCTTTAAGCTCGATAGACTTGATGAAAGATTGACATGATTTGATCTATATTGACTTTTCAGGAATTTCAGGTATATCTTGTCTATGTTTGCCACTTTGACAGACTTGTTGAAAGGTTGTTGGCCTCACTTTTAGTGTGAGCTTTCAACTTCTCCCTTAGACATAGGACTCCTCTTATACATTAAGAGTTTCTTAGTCTTAAGATACTTGTAATGATTATGTGAACACTTAACCTAACCCTAGATACTTAGAAGAGTTATCCATAGGAATAGGTTAATCCTTAGGGTTACTAGGAAAACATGCCTACCCTATAGGTTGAATCAAATCCTTACTTCCTTCCTTCAAGTCAATCTCCAAATTCAAATCGACCTCAAATCCAAATCAACCTCAAAATTCAAATCAATTTCTAACTTAAATGATTTTTCTCAAATCATTCAAATCAACTCCAAGTGATTTTTCTTAAGTCATTCAAATTCAATTCCAAATCTACCTCAAAATTCAAATCAATTTCCAACTTAAAATGATTTTTCTCAAATAATTCAAATCAACTCCAACTTAAGTGATTTTTCTCAAATCAATTCCAAATCAAATTTTGATTCAATTCCAACCTAATTAATTTTCTTAAACTATCAAAGCAATCCCAAAAATTCAAATCATGAATCAATTCCAAATACTTGAAATCCATGGTCAATTCCAAATCCAAAATCTTTTCTAAGCCCTTTTGATTTCACCTTATGGACTTAGCCAAACCAATTCCAAACCACTTCAAACTTAAAAGATTTTCTCATAATCCATTTATATTCTCATTTATATTCACAAATATAAATGAAATATAAATTCAAATAATCAAAACCAATTCAAAACTCAAATCCAAATTCAACCAAAATCCAACTTCTGCCTTTTCAAGTCAAAGCCTTGAACTTAGCCAAATCAAACTCAAATCAATCCAAACCCTTGGATTTTCTTCATGATTCAATCAACCCTTCAATCATAAACCAAATATAACAAACTTTAATCATCAAATAAAATCAAGCTAACCCAAGTCAAATCCACATTCACCCTTTTACTTGAAATTATCAAATGAATCAAAACCCATTTGACTCCAAATCACTTGTAAATAGATTTATATTTCAATCACAAGTCCATATGTGAGTTCAACCAAACTTCAATCAAGCCTTGATCAAGTTAACTAAACCCAATTGGCCTACTTGACCCAAAGTGGTCAATTTGACCTACATGAATTAAAATTCAATTTAATCTAAATCAAAGTAAATTAAGTCAATCCAAACTTGCCATATTTGTTGATCATCATAAGTTAATCAATTGCATGAATTGGGTTAAACCAAGTCAACCCAGCTCGTTGACCAAGTCAACCCTTTAACCCCTATGAACCCAAACTAGCAAAATTGCAACCTAAATTAAATTGATTGCAACCAATGGCTCAAGTTCACTCTAAATTGATTATTGAACTTGACCAAAGCCTCAATTAAATCCAATTTGACCAATTGGTCAACCTAACTCAATATAGCCTAATTTATCCTTAATGGTCAAATCAACCTAAAACCCAATCAAATCCAAATTAAACTAAACCAAAGCCTACAGTATATTTCAAATGATCAGCCAAATCCAAACCAAGCCATGATTCAAGCCAATTTGGTCGATTGGATTAAATTGGTCAACCTAGCCCAAATTGACCTAAAGGATCAAATTGGCCAAAATCTAAATGAAATCAAAATTAAACCAATTTGATTGAAACCAATTAAACCAATATACTCTAAATGGTCATTTGAACTTGACCCAACTCTTAGTTTGACCCAATTTGACCAATTGGTCAACCTAACCCATTTTAACCCAATTTAACCCAAATGGGTCAAATTGATCCAAAATAAACTAAATGAACTTCAAATGACATGAAATTTGGTCCAACTTACTTTTGACTCATTTCAAATCTGCTCAAATTAAATTCAATACCAAATAACCACTTTGTCTCTTGGGTCAAGGGCATCCCATGAGAAAAGATACTTACCCAAGTGATCATTTCTTTTCCTTGACCACTTGGCACTCATCCATTGGTCCATATAGGCACAAAGGACACTGATTTTTTGACCCAAGGAGTGGTTGGGTTAGCCATGACTCATGGGTAGGTGAAATCACCTCACCTCTCCTATTGAAATACTTGGCATGAAGGACTCTCACCTCCCCTTAGCTAGGACACCCATTTGTCCTTCATGGCAGCCAAAAATTCAAAGTAAAGGGAGATTTTCATTCACTTTTGAAACCAAGGCATTAGAAGCTGAAGAATTCATTCATTCCTCTCATTCTCCTTCTCCTAGAGCTCCATAATCCATTAACAACCATCCCCACTTTATTTTGGAGAAGAATACACCAAAACTAAGTGAATTTTAGTGAGGAAATGGCAATTACTGGTGGAACTTTATCACGATGTGAAGGCAAAGATCTAAGCTCATTTTGAGGCCTCTTCCCCCACTCAACAGCATGCTCGAGTCATCACCGCAACTGAAAATTATCCCCGGTTAGGTAACCTCAAAAATCGTAGCCGGCCTTAGGATCCTTCACTTATAATGATTTTTTACAATTTTTCTAGAAATTTACCCTAGATAATCCTACATTTTTATTTTACATCATCCCAATTAGAAAATAGAAGTTTTTAGATGTGAATCAACGTAAAATGAGTCCATTTGGATAAGGTTTTACTTAGAATTTCTCATTTTTCTCCTCTAATCCCTCAGTTTTGTTCATCGCCGTGGTTCGATCCGTTCATGGGATCGGATGGCTTGGATCATGTTGATCATGCGATCCCTTGATCTCGTGCATTCTATCCGATCTCATGGTTGGGATCGACGGCTCGATCATGTTGATCGATCTTGCCTCTAGATTGTGATCGGTCCCATCTACGATTGGATGGTCCAAATCAAACGCCACGTCATGGGTGCTAGCGGCTTCCTCAAAATAACACGCATGCCAATCACATGGCTGCGCGAATGCCGCGTGCCGTGGCCACGTTGTCAACAGCAGTCTTGCTAAGTAGAAAAATCAGATTTTTTTAAAAATTTATTTAAATCACCTGAAAATTTAAAATTTCATAAAAAAATAAAATACTTCATAAAAATTACAAACAAGGACTCATTGAATTTATCTTTCTGAGAGGAATCCAACAAACTTAAAATTCCCAAATTTTACTAAATATTTTGAGCTTAATTTAAGCTTTAGTAAAACTCAAATTTTATTAATCAAATCAAAAATGCATGTGAGATTAAGTTAAAATTTTTTGAGATTGAAATTGAAGTTAAAATACACCTACTATAAAAAATTCAAGTCAAAAGGACCTTTAGATTAGAAGATATTAAATTTTGAGTTTCAAATGATTTATTTAATAAAATAAATTAATAGATTTCATAAAAATCACTTAATCAACTGAAACTTCATAAATTTATAACTATTTGTAGAAAAATCTAAAAATTATACAAAATTAGGTTTAATTTTAAAGATATTTTAGAATAAATCTAAAAAAATTATTATTAATTAATTTTGAACAGTGAATTTAGCTTAATTAAGGCTTAATTGAAAATGTAATAACCTTAATTACTTCATTAATTGATTCCAAATTTCTCATATGTATTTAGTGGGATGACCTCTGTCTCCCCTAATTTTCTTAAAATTTATTGATGAGTTAATTAGAAATATCAATTTATGAATCCTTAATCACTCTCTTAAATATAATTAAGCTTAATTAAGCATATGAATAGTAGTTTAATCCCTTGATTAAGTTAATTAAACTTTATTTAAGTGAAGAGGAGTTTTATGGAATGGGTTTGGGGTATTTTCCCCAATTCATTCCCTAAACCCCTTTCCTTCCTTAATCTAAATTTAATTAAGAGTTAATCCGCTGATGACCTATTTAGTTAACTTGATAAAACTTTCAAAATATTCTAGAACTCAATCATTCCTTCTTGGGTAGATGCTTAGGTGTTCAATAACCTAAGTTAACTTAAGGAAATCATACCTAATCCATATGTGTGGGAAAGGTTGTGAAAGTACTTAAATTAAACCCTTTAGCTTAATTAATCATTAATTATGAGCCAAATGCATTAGGCCCCTTTCTTTCTTAAGTGCATTGCTGATTTAAATTAAATTCTTTGTGATTTTATGTCATACATTGGCTCATAATTATTTGGTTAAATATGTTAAAGTGGTGTAGGTAAGGGGTAATTAATGAACTTAATCTACACCTTAACCTAACCAAAGTATAAAATCAATCTAATCACCTAAAAATTAAACTAATAACATATACATGTGGGAGATGAGTTAGGACCAGCAAACCCTTTTCACATTCCTTAAATTCAAATCAAGTTGAAAACCATATCAAACTTTCCTTAAATCCAATTTTGATTCATCTTAAATAATCTTATTCCATAAGATTGTCTTTAGGAATTAATTAGAGTTAATGAAATTACATGCTTGCATCATTTTACTTCTTTTCTAGCATGCTAAATGTGTATGTCATATGAAAATCATGCATTCATGTCTTTTAAAAATAAAATTAAAATGATATGTTTCCTTTATGTCAAATTGCATACTTTGGCTAAAGTAAGAATATGAATGGATATTATCACTACTAAACCCAAAAGTATTTTTAAAACTTAGAAATCAAATATTATAAATGAAAAGTTTGATATTTATAAGTACTTATAAAATTGCATGTGAATAGTATAAAAATGTGTTATGTGAGTTCCTTCTCTCTCTTAACATAGGTTTATATGGGATTTGCCAAGTGTATAGTCCATTTGAAAAGGACATAACACTTGCCTAAATTCATTCCTATACACGCCTATGTCATAACTTAAGAATGAACTCCACATCACACATGTAAATTAAATGATCAAACCAAAATCAAACAAATATAAACATTTTGCATGATTCTCTTTCCATGCATTTCTTTTTATACATGCACATGTATTTAAGAAAAGTGGTATATTAGTCCGATAACCCATTATGAGGATTTAAGTACCCTAAGTAGGTCTTTGTACTTTACATGGTGCTAATAATGGTGTCATACTCTCAATTATGTCTTTTATACTTGTAAATGTGCATATGAAAAATGGATAAAAGAATCACTCTCTTCTACTTAACAAAATCATGCATACATGAAACATCCTAAATTTCCTTAAGCAATCTCTCTTAGCATTCATCATTAAGGTGTGCTAAGTACTTTTATTACATATAGATATGCTTAGGATTCATCCATATGCATACTACACATATTGGAAAGAAATAAAGTGTTGTGTGTTTTATGATAGTAACTCACTTTACTTAATCTTAAATACCTTTCTCTTTGAATAGGTTTTTTTAGAGTTTCTCTAAACTTAGGACTAATTAAAATACATAATAAAAAATTCACTAAATAAAAAGTCATTAATGAATCTACCTTAGAAATTACTTAGTGTAGGGAGGAAAAAGAAGTTCTCCTCTCTTTTCCTCTCTTTACAATGCTTAGTAATTAAGTGTAGGTTCATTCAAACCAAATCAAATCATGAAATAAAACCAAATCAACTAAACCACTTAAATGAAACCACCCTCTAAGTTGAACCTTTCATACTTAGAAAACTTTAACCTTAAAGCTTAGTTAAGACATATCACACAAACCTTAAATGGCACACACATTAGGCTAAGTCACCACTTATAGTCTTATATTAGGGCGGTGCATGGTTTGATGTTTGCTTTTATGTTATGATGTGATATTTTATTCTGGATGTTAGGGTGTATGTGCGAAGACTAGATGGTAGTACAATCTTAGTCTAATCATTATCTTCTGTATGGGATTGTGCTTAAGCGGCACTGTAATAAAAATATAAATGTTTTTACTATGCAGGTTGCTTATACCCCTAACCATGATCCAAAATAGGTCAGGTGGACTTGGTTACCCATGTGTGGGGTGCTAAGTCCAATATATGTTGAGAAGTATGGTTTGTTTAGCTAAGCTCCATTTTGTAGGTTTTAGTTAGATTTCCTTTCCCTTTTTCATGTAATTTTGTAAATTAGGAATTGGAATGATTGTTATGAAGATTAAGATGAACATTGGTCATAAGATCATGTCTTATGTACCATGTGAAGCCTTGGAGCAAGTCACATTCCAACCAAAAATCAAATGAAGAAAGAACCAAATGAAGAAAAGAAGAATGAAGAATGAAGACCCCCATAACATGAATTCATTTTTGTAATTAATTCATTTATAATTCGGGTTGTATAAGGGTAGAGCTTGGCTACCCAATTTATTTTCAGGTTTATACATTGGAGCCCGACCACACTTGGCCACTTATTCTTTTTGCACTATTTATATAAATGGTTTGATGTTTGATTAGCTTGTGCATTAAGATGACATGTTTTCTTAGTTTCTTCCTCGCTTTGATGTATGGCCTGGATGATGGTTAGGCTCTTAGAAAAAAAAAATTTTCTATCCAACTAATCAACTCAAAACTAAAAATTAATAACTCATAACCTCACTTAAAGCTTAGGTTATAAAACAAGATAAAAGATTTAGAAACCCCTTAGCTGGATGTTGTATATTTTCACATCATGTATAAAAAAAAAGTATTTTATTTTACTCTTGTTATGGAGAGCTTCCACCTTTTCAGGGAACTTGGCTCGACCATTGAGAGCCATGGTGGAAACACACCTCCTATCTTGCTGATTTTGGCCCATAATCAAATTTCTCATGTATTAGGCATATGAATCCCATAGCCTATGTCAAATTAATTGTCCAAAAAATGAAAATAAACTTAATGAAATTTGCATTAGACTAAGTCATGAGTTCATGCTCTACATGATTTAGTCTCTTAAGGAGTGTGTTTAAGGACTTAGCCTCTTTTCTAAATAAATAATAACCTAACTATCTTGAAAAAACATATGGCTTACCTACATGTATTTAAAATCATTGGAGTAGTTAGTTGGCGGCCACCCCTAGGCGATTGTAAGTCCAAACAGTCGAGTGGTTTATCTTCTCTTGTGGAGGTAAACCATATACTCATTTTCACCTTAGATTTAGGTCATGCTTTGGCCCTCGCCAAAGCTCCCTAAATTTAGGATCTAAGGTTGCTTCTCCCCTTTGTGGGCTACAAGCATAAATCCTCACCTCTTAGGCATTTTCATGATATTGTGTCATGGAATTATAATCCCTAGATTTCTAACAAAAAGTCAACTAAAATAAATAAATCACTTTAATTTCAAAAATATAAAGCCCAACAATATGATAGTTTGGGATGCTTACTAGGCTTCCTAGTAACATAAGCATCCCCTACTTATTCTCCTTTTGGATATGATAATAACTCCCTCCTCTTGATTAACCCACTTGATCTTCTAAAAATAAACCAATTGATTGATAGTCCTATCTTTAAAATCTTTGGAGGCAATGATCATTTACCTTAATCAAGAGTATTCCTAAGGAATCTCATTCCTTAAAATGTAATTAACTATAGGGGCTTGCCTCCATAGACAACTTAATGAATCTGCTTTAAAATAAATCCTTTATTCCATGTAAAGTAGGGAAGAATCTACAAAGACCCATATTCCTTAGAGTCCTTATTGAGGTGATTAGGTCCACTGTAGGATGGTGACTTCTACCTTTCAAGATAGTACACCTTCCCTCAATGTCATACCCGATCACCCTGATAAGAACATCTGTAGATCTGCATGGTGTCCCGACAAAGGTATATATTTTTGTTTTCATTTATCCTTCCAAAAGGATAGATGAAGGCAGGAATAAATTTCACAACAAAGGTGCGTACAGATGACCCAACATTCTGGCTTATATTAGGTCTATATTGTTAAGTTATCAACCTAACAATGCATGCTTTAACAAAGTGAATAATTATAGAATTCCTTTAATTCATCCATCGGCTTTGTATAAACTATGGAATTGCTTCCTCGGTTGTGCTTTCTACTTTGGCGGACTTGATGAAGAGATTGGCATTGATTTGTTCTTTGTGCTTGATTAGATAATTTGAGAATAGATTGAAATATCACCCTATAACTAATATTAGAGATATATTTGAGCTCTAAATTAAGAGTTGTTTCCTCAGATTATCTTGGTCTATCTATCAGGTAGAAATATCTCTTGGATTCTGGTTGCTTATAGTCACTAAGCTGGATCTTGTTTGATATTGAATAGCTATCATCATTGGACTAATGAGCAGGGGCTCTTTCACTGCGGCCTTTTCTTACGGCTTGTTGAGTGAGGAGAGCATCAACAACTCATTTATAGGCTTGTTGGGTTCAACCTTTAGAACATACTCGAGTCTTCAACTTAAGCTATAATGGGTTGGTGATTTGGTTATCGGACTAATGAACCGGGGCTCTTTCACTGCGACCTTCTCTTGTGGCTTCTAGAATGAGGAGAGCATCAGCAACTCGGCCATTTGTGGGCTTATTGAGTTTGACCTTGAGAATCCATCTGTGGCCTAGACTTTAGGATGTAGAGGTTGATGTTTTTCCAACTCGGTTGATTAAAGCTTCCAAAATTAGGAGTTCTTCTGACTTGATCTCTGACATTTAATAAATCTTGGAGATAATATTTTGACATTTAGAAGATCTTTTCATGTGTAGAAATAGATCATTTTTATTCTTGCAAGAACCTGCAACTTTGACAATAATAATTATAGATTTATTTAGGGATTTCATCGTAAAGCTTGATGTCAACATAAATTAATATATAATCGAGGATCTTGTCTTATAGCATGATATTAACTTACCTAAATATATAAAAATGCCCCCTGTCTTGCAGGGAAAATTCTAAAGCACTTTGAAAAAGCTCTAAAATAATTTAAGAAAATATATCAATATTTGAGTTGGTATATTTGATCTTAAGAGATTTTCAATATGTAAGCATAGATTTCATATATATATATATATATATATATATATATATATATATATATATCTAAAAATGCCCTCTATCTAGGGAGAATTTTTAGGGAAATTTTTTTTTCATCTTGTGTAAGTATATTTATTTAGGAATCTTGATATGAAGCACGATGTCGACCTACATAGATATACTTAAAAATTGCCCCCTGTATTGTAGGGGAATTTCTACTGTATCTCAAAAATATATGTATCATGTATAATACTTTTTTAGGTATCGACGATTAATTAGCGGCATTGGTCTTTTGCCATTTAGGTCACTAGGTTGGTATGCCCCTTCTTGATACACTTTCTCAATGATAAAAGGGTCATCCTAATTAGGCTCAAAATTTCTACCAAATTTTTTATTTTGAATAATTGGTCTTCTCAACACCAAGATAAATTCCCCTTTCTAAAATGTTCGAGGCCGCACCGTATGATCAAAAGCCCTAGATATATTTACTCGATAAGTTTCTAGATTTTGATAAGCTTGCAATCTAACTTCATCAAGTATCGAGTTCCTCCATTCTCAAATGAGCATTTTGATCTTACGTCTGATTATATTGGATGGCTACTCGAAGTGATGGCAACTCAACTTTAAGAGAAAGAACTGCCTCAGTTCCAAATACCAATGAATAAGGAGTGGATTTAGTTGACATCTTATAGCTAGTTCGATACGCCCATAATGCTTCTATCAATTTGGTATGTCATTCTCTCTTATTTTTAGTGAGAATTTTCTTGAGCAATTTGACCAATGTCTTGTTGAAAGCTTCTGCCAAACCATTTTATCTTGGATTATATATTGAAGAATATCACCAATCAATTTTGTGTTGATCGACAAATCTATAAATCTTTATACTTTTGAAAAGTCATTATCAAAATTATTCGACACACTCTAAATCTATATATTGAAGAACTTGATCACTCGATCAACAGTAACTTCTTTAAATGGGGTAGCTTTAGCCCACTTAGAGAAATAATCAATCACTGCTAAGATAAAATGGTGACCAGCTGATGATGGTGGATCAATCAGTCTGATTACATCTATACCCCAACATTCAAATGGCCAAGATGCTATTGTTGGGTGTAATAGATTTGAAGGTTGGTGGATTATATTCTCATATACTTGACATTCATGACCTCTTTGCATGATCGATACAGTCTCTCACCATTGATGGCTAATAATAGCCCATCCTTTTGATCTTTACTACCATTTTGGGACCTAACTGATGTGCACCACAAAATCCTTCATGAACTTTAACCATCACTTTGTTAGCTTCATCTATATTTAAGCATCATAGCCACATTTGTTCAAAGGATCTATGATATAAAGTATTATTGACAAAAGCATCGCACAACATTCTCTTCTTGATTTAAGCTACCAGTGATTTATTATTTGGTAATTTTCCTTCTTTAAAGTAGTCAATGAAGGGACACCTCCAATCATGTGGCTCTTCTACTATAAAGGCTTCCATTGCTTTTCTTAAGCAATGTCATGTTTAGCTTTTCTGGGTATAATTCCTTATTGATTTTGGGGAGTCTGAGGAACAATCTGAGTCGCATTCTACTATGTCAAATTTGGTAACCCCACTACCTATGAGATTAATACTTTATTGGCTCTAGAACTCATTGATTAAATATCTCGATCGTGACATAATCACCATTCATACTTGTCATTTTCTTAGCTAATTTTGCTAAGCAATCTACTTTGCTATTCTTGGATCAAGAGACTTGCATTAGTGTGGCATTTATTATTTGCTTCATAAGCTCGAGAACTCGCTTGTGGTAAAAAGCTAACTCGAGCTTGTTGATTTTATAGATGTCAAGTACTTGATTTATAATAAGCTAAGAATCATCAAAAATATGCAAGTTTTGAATGCCTATAAAATAGCTTCTTTAAGACTTGCTACGAATGCTTCATACTCAGCTTCATTATTAGTTCTCAGTCAACTCATATGATCTTCTCATTATCCCTTCCTCTAGTGTTATGAAGATGATGACAATTCTTACTCTTGCCCTTGGGAAATTTAAAGGTTGGACTTGTTTGATCGATGAGGCTCCATCAAAGTAAATTTTCCAAATTTGTGAATTTTTCTCTTTCATGAATGAGCATAATTTGCTCATCAGCTAAATCATTGTTAAAAGGTGATTCCGCAAGCATAGGATGTGCAGCAAAAAAAATCTGCTAAAATTTATCCCTTCACTACTTTTTGCAGAATGTATGTGATATCAAATTGTAAAAGCAGTACTGTCCATCTTGCGACCTATCAACTCTAGTCTTATCATCAAGTACTTTAGTGGATCAATCCTTGAGATGAAGGTAATTTTGTGAGATAACATATAATGACAAAACTTTGGACTACAAAGATCAATGCCAAACAGTGCTTCTCTATCAGAGAGTATCTCATTTATGCATCTATCAACCTCTGATATAATAAAGAGCATTCTCTTTGCTTTTTTTCATTGTGTTGTGCCAATAATGCTCTAAGAGACTCTTCTAATGTAGTTGTGTATAAAATAAGAGGCTTCCCTGGAGTAGGTGCTGCATGGATTGGTGGATTTAACAAGTATCTTTTAATACTATCAAATGCTTCTAGGCACTCTTATCTCATTTGAATGGAGCACTCTTCTTCATCAACTTTGCTAATGGTTGATAGTGTCATGATAGGATTGATATAAATTGTTGGATGAATGCAAGTTGTCCTTGTAAAGAATGGAGTTGACGTAAACTTTTCGGCAGAGGCATCTCCATAATTGCCTTTATTTTAGAAGGATCGATCTCAATTCCTCTGTGACATACAATATACCTAAGGAATTTTTCGGAGGATACTTCGAATGCACATTTTAAAGGATTCATCGTGAGATCATATTTTCTAATTCTCTCAAATATAATTCTCAAGTCTTCAAAGTAATTTTCAAAATTTATGCTCTTCACCACCAAATCATCAACATAACATTCCACCTTCTAGTGAATCAACTCATCAAAAATATGCATCATGGCTTTTTGGTATGTAGCTCCAGCATTCTTCAAACCAAAAAACATGACAATGTAGCAATAGATGCCAATGGGTGTTCTAAATAATATTTATCTTTCATCTTTAGGTGTCATCTTGATTTGATTGTATCCCGATGATCCATGAATGAGAATATGTCATAGTTGGAAGTATTGTCCACTAGTAGTTTTGATATTAGAAGCAAAAAGTCATCTTTTGGGCAAGCTTTATTAAGATCCTGGAAGTCAATACAGACACAGATTAGGATAATGCTAGCTATCTTCATACTTCTCCTCGGATGAAACTGCTTGATCGGCTTCTTAGTTTTAATTACCTATTCTTCAATCTCCAATCTCATTCACCTAGGAGCTTGCTTAATAGGAGTCACATATGGTTTAATGGTAAGTTTATGAACTACATCAGGGGATAAGCCTGGCATTTCAGAATATGTCCAGGCAAAGCAATCCCTGAATTCATAAAGTAGCATTTTTACCTCTTCAACTTTCTCATCAGGTAGAAGGGCATTGACAAAAGTTGGACGGGGATCATCCTCATCTCCTAGGTTGATTTCTTTGAGTTCATCCATAATAGTTGTTTGTCTACCATCTTCGAGTTCTTCAAGCATAGGCTTGGCTTCTACTTCTTCATCATCTGTAAGAAGAATTTCATAGAGATCATCTTCTTCATCACTATTAGTTTTGATCTCAGATTCTATTATATTATAACAAACTTTATTTTGATGAGATTTATGGATGAACTCAAGACCTTTAGTGATAAACTTATCACTTCTTTGTGATGCTTGAGGACTTCTTTGATTCCACATCCTGTTAAAGATTTGAGTTTTATGTTTAGTAGTTCCAATATGAATTCCAAGCTTATGCATCATTCTTCATAATTTCTATGGATAGTATATTGGTATTCTTGTTGGCACTATCTCATCAGAATTTTCATGTTGAGTAGGCCGATCGAAATTGTGAGGCTGAGACTCTTTAGATTTATAAAATAGAGTTCCTGTTCCACCACTTTCACTCAACGGTGGAACATAGAATGTTATCAATTCTTCAATATTATGAACCTCCACTGGAGTAATTTCTTTGAAGTACTATAGAGGGATGTATAAATTTGAAGGAGTCATTTGACACTGCCAAGAGAGCTATCCTTCTTGATGTGACCTTCTGAACCATATTTTTATATATAGATTCAAAGTCATAGTCTGAATCAGAATCACTTATTTTGATACTTTGCCTTTATTAAAAGCTTATAAGTTCTCTTAGGTTTGACAAAAATATTTTTCTTCTTTTGTGTCACTTCCTAAATAAGGAATTGATCTTCTTGACTTAGTTGTAGAATCAAGTGCTTTAGGGAGACATTGCCTTCTTTCTTCTTCTTTGCTTCTGCTCTTTCACCTTCTGAAGTTTCTTTTTAATCCCTGAAGTGGATGTTACCACCTCAAGCGGCTCTATTGGCTTAGGCTCTTTAGGGATGCAATATTTTGCATCTTCATAAATCTTTACTTCATGGATGAAGAGTAGTTGTAGGTTGCCAGGAATTCTGATCTCTTCTCCCTCTTTTAGGTATTTTATACATTGATGCATAGTTGATGGGACCATGCCATACTCATGTAGCCATGGCCAACCCAAGAGAGCTCTAAATGATGTATCAACATCAATTACATGAAACTTGGCTTTTGTATACAAATCAAAACTTGAGTGGGAGAATAAAAGAAACCAAGGTTTTCTGCCCTTTCTCATTTAAACCATGAACCATCAACTTATCCCTCCCAAGTTGTTGCATATCAAGTGATAATCCTCTTAATGCTTTTAGACTCATAAGATTGATAGAATAACTTGATCAATCAGTATTCAATTGATCAAGATTCCATCACTCTCTTCGATAAAATATGGAGGACGATTGTGATCTACTGTTCTCAACATAAGATCTTCTTCAAAAATATGATTACTGGGAGATCTTGAGTTCACAATGATTCAGTCATACATTTTTTTTTCAAAGTAAGCTTCATAACTCTCCAGATCTTTGAGAGCCTGTATCAAAGTTTCTAGGAGGTCTTTTGACATTAAGAGAGCCTCATATACACTTAATTATGCAGGGATCTTTCTCATATATGATAGAATATTATAATCTATCTTTTCGCTAAATCTAGGCTTTATTCTAAGATTTTTAAGAATGATATCTTCATTGACTTCAATTTGTTTGTCTTTTTCTTTAGTTGAATTCCCCTTCTTTGATGATGGTGGTAAGACTTTATCACTTCTCAACTGAACTTGAATCACCTTGTCGTGCTCAGATTCCTCTGAAGAAGTAGTTTCTTCAAATTCACTTTTATTCTAGAGGATTGACCAAAAGATTTAAACTCACTTTTCAACTTCATACATTTCATATGTGATGATATCGATGAGTCTGACTCTTCTCCATTGAGAAAACATAAATCTTCATCTAAACTATTATCTTTTTGATGAGTCATTAAACAAAATTCAGATATTAACTCCTCAGGCTTTTATTTCTTTTCTAAGAATTTTGATGGGTTGGTCAGTCGATACCATTGTCATTTAGAGTAGCGATCTTGAAGAACATCCGATATCACATAAATGATTTGACATGTCTCTATTAGGTAAGATTCATTATTATCTTCTTCGTCCAATTCAATAATATGGAGTTTAGGCATAAAGTCTGCAAGCCTAAATGTTTATCTTGTTGGCTGGTGATACTCCTCTAAGTTATTAATAATATTTTGAGTTATAGTCTTCTTCTTACTCTTATTTTTCCTAGTCAACTTTTTTGACTTATGAGGCCTACATTTAGTAGATTGTTGTTCGTGCTGTGATGAAGTAGTTTTATCAAAATACTGTTGAGAAGCCCAAATACTTGGTTTAGGCATCTCTTTTAAGTCTAATATAGGTTCAAGTGGTGATTTTCACTTAACACTAGGGACATATTTTTGCTGCTTCAACATTTTCACGGTCTTCTTAGAGACTATTGTTTCCCATTCTTCAATCTGAACTATTTTTTCCTTCTTTTTGTCTTTAATGGATGATACGGAAGAAGACGTAATCATCCATGTAGACTCCCTTTCTTGGTTGACTAGAACACTATCGGATAATGTAAATTTACCTCGTCGATACTTTCTTTCTAGCCAATCTTTAAATACATAACAATCTTCAAGGGGATGGTTGATCATCCAATGATATGGATAGTAATTTGGATTATTGATTAGCTTCTTGAGCTTTTAATTTACGGTAATTGTAGACCGGCTTTGGCTTGTCAAATAATTTAGTCACACTCCCTTCTAAAGGAATATTCTTATTCATCTTTTTTTTAGATGGCATTCATCATCATCTCTTGTCACTTATTTTGGATGTTCTCTACCACCTAAAAAGTTTGAGGTTTATCATTGCCTCCCAATACTAATTTTGGCTTTGGATTAGAATGAACAAGCTTCTTTCCCTTATCATTATTATACATTGGTTATTTTCCTTTATCTACATTATAGATTACTCATTTTCACTACTAGAACTATGGGAAGCAGCATGAGTTTCATTTCTTCTTGAGTCTAAAGGTTTATTTTTCTTTGATTTATCTGTATAGATTTCAGACTTATGGTGATTTAGGTTTTCAAATTTGGTCACCCTATCGAGCAAGTTTTGAAATGTTGTAATTGACTCAATACATAAAAATGGTGCCATTTTATCATCCATATTACCCATTAATAATTGGATCACTTATTCTTCCTCCAATTGTTATTCACATTTCATGCTTAAGTTATGCCATGAGTTATGAATTTTGTCACTCATCATTTCTCCTTTTTAACAAGGCAATGTCAGCCATCGTTATCTTCTCGATTACACTAGTGAACCTTTTCACAAATATTATCTCTAGCTCAGCAAAGGTTTTGACCGAATCATTTGGCAGTTCTACATACCACTCAAAAGCAGTTGAGGTCAGACTGCTGACGAACTGGCAGAAAAGTAGTAAGTGCATCATTTCCTCCTATGTTACCATAAGTAGCCATGATTTGGGCTATATGTTGCTTTGGATTGCCATGACCACTAAATATATTAAATTTTGGTACTAAGTAACCTTTCAAGTATGGCACTTGATCAAATTCAGCTAGGTAAGGGTGACCTTTACTCACCAACTTTTCAATCTGCTCTGAAGCTATAACTGCTTTTATTTTTTCATTAATTATTATTTTTAGTTGAGCAGTGTTACTGTTCCTAGTGCACAAGCACATTCTGAAATATAGGTTGAAGAGCTAGTTGGTTAACCTCATTTCTCCCTTCAGGTGTAGCATGTACTATAGGAGCTTGAGGTATCATAGTGACTCACGATATAGAGGTTGTATTATTAGCTACCTGTTGATTAATAGATAAAACATGCTACATTTGATGTGATATTCTTCTCCAACATATCCATCATGATATTCATTTGTGCCATCATATCATTCTTCCTGGTACCAAGCTATGAAATTTCTTTATCTTTGGCTTCCATTTGATGTTATATTTGTCTTGCTCTAGCTAGCGTCATGGATCAACAAGTACAGGCTCTTCTTCTTCCTCTATTTCTTTTTATTGTTATCCTCCCTGCTCCTCTTTAGGGTAAGAACTTGACTGTCCTTCTCCTTGTGCATTTGTAGGGATAGTTATTATTGGGGCTGAAAGATGATGCTGATTGTAAAAGCGTGTACCAAGTTGATCATTTCTTAGTTCAACCATATAAATAGCTTCAACACCCATGACTTCCTTCTCATTTTGATCTTCTTCTTCTTCCTCTTCAGCAAAGATTGAAGATCCATCTTCTACTCTCTTTTGTTATGACTCTCCTTCATAAGCATTGAATTCAGGTTCAAGCTCACTGGATTCATGTTGTTGATGATGTTGAACATTCATATATATATATATATATATATATATATATATATATATATATATATATATATATATATATATATATACATATATATATATATATATATATATATATATATGTCATCAACTTCCATAGTGTCTTGTTCATCATCTTCTTCTGCACATGAATTTCTCGATGCTTTATGGATCTCAAGTTGATGTAAGGAATAGACATTTCTTCCATTAGGAGATGTGATCAGAATCAACTTTCTACCATGAGGGTGAATCTGATTGATGGCGGGATCCCCCAAAGAATTCTCCAAGGTATCGACCATCATATCTTTTATTAGTGATATCCCTTCTTTTAGGTATCTACTTTTGATGAGTTATTTTTGAAGTGAATTTTTGAATATGTGCATCAGATGTCACACCTCTTTCTTTCTTCAGAATTTTATCACGGGGCATTGGCCTCCATATCTGTTTGCCCTTTTGTCGGGACCTTTCGGCAGTGAATTCTTGGACATGTGGTCTAAGTGTCATGCTCTGATGCTCATCGCGTGAAGCATACTTGGCTTGATGACTAGTTACCATAAGAGATGGAAACCTTCTTGATGGAATCTTAGTATCTTCAATCATCACAAGCCTCAGAATTTTCTTTTATTAAGCCTCTATCCTTGGCTATTTTAAGAACATTATGTATTCTAGAGGATAACATTTCAAGTTGTCTCCTCTGACAGTGGTGGAACTTGATGTTGTTGAGTCCAGAAAGACTGCTTCACCTCACTAGTAGAGTTATTCCTTTTTTCCCATTTTATATTATCAAAGTTATTATGGGTAGGAAAACTCGTGTGGTGAAAAATTTTATATATATCTCTGCCTTCATCTATCCACTTTCCCTTTCGAAAAAATAAGGATAAAATGAAACAAATATATATATATATATATATAATTGGGATACCATAGATCCAGATGTTCTTATTAGTGATCGGATACCATTGAGGAGATGTATTATCTCAAAAGATAGAAGTCACCACCCTACAATGGACCTAATCACCTCAATAAGGACTCGGGTCTTTGGAATGTAGAGATTCATCCCACTTTACATGGAAAGTAAGCGAGTTTTTAAACCGGGTTCTTAAGTTCTCTATGGGTAAGCCTCATAGTTAATTACATCCTAAGAAATGTGATTCCTTAGGAATACTCTCGAATAAGGTAAATGATCATGGTCTCCAAAGATTTCGAAAGGTAGGACTATCAATCAATTAGTTTATTTTTAGAAAGTTAAATGGGATCAATCAAGAAGTGAGAGTTTTTATCGAAGCCAAATAAAAATATATAGGGGATGCTTAAGATATTGGGAAGCCTAGTAAGCACCCCAGACTACCCTATGGTTGGGCTTTACATCTTTGAAATTGAATTAATTTGTTTGATTTGAATTTTTATTAGAATGTTGGGGCTTATAGTTCCATTATACAAGGTAACAGAAATACCTAAGAGGTGAGGATTTATTCTCACGGCTATGAAGGAAAATAGCAACTTCAAAACCTAAATCTAGGGAGCTTTAACGAGGGTCAAAAATGCATGACCTAAATCAAATGAAAATGGGCATTTGGTTTTCCTCCATAAGAGAGGATAAACCACCCAACTGTTGGACTTACAACCGCCTGGGGGTGGCCGCCAACTAACTCCTCCTATGATTTTAAAATATGTAGGCAAGTCATATGTTTATGCAAGATAGCAAGGTTGTTATTTATTTAGAATGAGACTAGGTCCTTAAATACACTCCTTAAGAGATTAGATCATGTAGGGTATAATTCATGACCTAAATATACTACAAATTTTTCATATGTTTCATTTTTATTTTGGACAATCATTTGACTCAGGCTATATGATTCTTTATGCCAAATGCATGAGAAATTAGATTATGGGCCAAAATTAGCAAGATAACGAGATGTGTTTCCACCATAGCTTTCACAGGTCAAGCTAAGTTCTCTAGCAAAGGTGGAAGTCCTCCAATTAAGAGTGAAACAATATGCTTTTATGCATGTTGTTAGAAAAGAAAGTACACATCCAACTAAAAGGTTACTAATTCTTTTATCTTGATTTTTAGCCTAAGCTTTAGGTGAGGTTATGAGTTATTTATTTTAAATTTTGATTGATTAATTTGGGAGAAGATTCATTTTTTCCTAAGAGCCTAATTATCATCCAGGCCATACATCAAGCAAGGAAGAAACTAGAAAAACATGTCATTTCTAGTGCACAAGCTAAACAAAATATCAATCATTTTATAAAGCTAACACAAAAGAATAAAAGACCATTTGGGGTCGGGCACCACCGCATAAATCCAAAAAAAATTGGGTAGTCGAGCTCTATCCTTATACAACCTGGATTACAAATGAATTAATTATAATTAAGCAAGCAATTCATGTTATGGTCTTCATTCTTCACTTCTTCTTTCTTCATTTCTTCTTTTCTTCCTTCTTCTTTCTTCTTTTGGATGGTTGAAAGGTGGATGCTATAAAAGCTTCACATGGTACATAAGACATAGTCTTATAACCAATGCTTATCTTAATCCCCATAACAATCATTCCAAAATCCTAATTGCAAAATTATATGAAAATGAGAAAAAGAAAATCTAACTAACACCTACGAAACAGAGATTAGAAACAAACCATTCAAATCTCAAGCATGTATATTGGACTTAGCACACATGGGTGACCAAGTCCACCGGCTATTATTATTCTTAGGGGTATAAGCAGACAAAGCATTTATATTTTTATTTATCACCGCAAGCACAATCCAGTAGAAGATAATGATCGACTAAATCTACCATTTAGTTCACATATTCACCCCAACATCGGTAAAACAAAATATCACAAAATAAAAGCAAACATCAAACCATGCACCGCCCTAACCTAAAGCAAGAAATGGTGATTTAGCCTAATGTGTGTGCTTTAAAAGGTTTGTGTGGTATGCTTAGTTATGGCTTTAAGGTTTAAATTTTTTAAGTATGAAAAATGTTCAACTTAGATGGGTGGTTTTATTCAAGTTATTTAGTTGATTTAGTTGATTTTATTTGGTGATTTGTTTAAGTTTAAATGAACCTACAATTAATTATTAAGTTGTAAAGAGAGGGAAAAGAGAAGAGAAACTTCTCTTTCCTTCCCTACCTTAAGTAATTTCTAAAGTGGATTCATATTTGATTTTATTTAATGAATATTTCTTATGTGTTTTAATTAATCCTAACTTTAGAATAACTCT
The DNA here is from genome assembly GCA_021442155.1 of Cymbidium sinense. Classification (NCBI taxonomy): domain Eukaryota; kingdom Viridiplantae; phylum Streptophyta; class Magnoliopsida; order Asparagales; family Orchidaceae; genus Cymbidium; species Cymbidium sinense. Next base: position 65,005,407 of record CM038231.1, read on the forward strand.
AAATAAACCCATTCAAAAGAAAGGCATTTTAAGATTAAGTAGTGAAATAATATCATAAAACATACACCAATTTATTTCTTTTTCAACATATATAACATTCATATGGATGAATCCTAAACATATCTATACATGAAAAGGTGAATGTTTAACACACCTTAATGATGAATGCTAAGTAGGGCTGCTTTAGAAAATTTGGATGCTTTATGATGCATGATTTTCATTAAGTAGAAAAGGGGTATTCTTTTATCCTTTATTCATATGCACATGTGCATGTATGAAAGGTATAAGTGAGTATGGCACCATTATTAGCACTAGGGGTGTAAGGTACACGACCTATTTAGGGCTACTTAAATCCTCACAACCCCGGGATTGTCCAGACTAATATACCACTTTCCTTAAATACATATGCATGTACAAAAGAAATAAATGGGAAAAGAAAGATGCAAAAGTTTACATTTATTTTATTTTTGGTTTGGTTGTTTAATTTATATGTTTGATGTGAAATTCCTTCTTAAGTCATGAAATAGGAGTGTATTGGAATGGATTTGAGCAAGTGTTATGTTCTTTTCAAATGGACTATACACTTTGTCAATCATATATAATTCTATGTTAAGAAAGAGAGGGAGAATCAAAACCACATAATAAATATCTTTATATTTCTCACATGCAAGCTTATAAATAATTATAAGTAGCATACCTTTCAGTTTTGATGTTTGATTTATAAATTTTGAAAATAATTTTGAATTTAATATTGATAATAGTCATTCATATTCTTACTTTAACCAAAACATGCAACTTGACATAAAGATAATATTTCATTTTAATTTTGATTTTTAAAAGGAATGATGGCATTATTTTCATATGACATACACATTTAGCATGCTAGGAAAGAAATAAAGTGATGAAAGTAATGTAAATTCATTCACCCTAATTAATTCCTAAAGATAATCCTATGGAATAGAATTATTTAAAGCAAATCAAATTTGTTTTAAAGAGCGTTTGAATTTTATTTGAGTTTAATTTCAATTTGAGAAATGTGAGATGAATTTGTTGATCCTAACCCATTCCCACATGTGTATGTTATTTTTATTTAATTTTTAGGTAATTAGGTCAATTTTATGTTTTAGTTAGGTTAGGTGTACATTAAGTGTATTAATTACCCCTTTCCTATACCACCTTAGCATAGTTAACCAAATAATTATGAGCTAATAATATGATAAAAAATCACACAAGGAATTTAAATCATCAATGCACCTAGGAAGAAAAGGGCCTAATGCATTTGGCTCATAATTAATGATTAATTAAGCTAAAGGGTTTAAGTTAAGTACTTTCATAACCCTTCCCACATATGTGGATTAGGTTTTGATTTTCTTAAGCTACTTAAGTTATTAAACACCTAAGCATCTACCCAAGATGGATTGATTAAGTTCTAGAATATTTTGAAAAAATTTATCAAATTAATTAAGCAAGTGATTAGGGGGTTAATCCTTAATTAAGTTTAGATTAAGGAATGAATGGGGTTTAGGGAATGGATTAGGAAAAATTCCCCAAATCCATTACATAAATCTCTTCCCTACTTAAGCATGGCTTAATTAACTTAATAAAGGGATTAAACTACTATTCATATGTTTAATTATCTTTAATTATATAAAGAGAGTAATTAAGGATTTATCAATTGATCTCCCCAATTAACCCACCAATAAATCCCAAGAAAATTAGGGGAGAGAAGTCATCCCCCTAAATACATATGTGAAGTTTGGAATTAATCAGTGGAATATTTAGGGAGTAATTAGGGTTATTAAGTTTTCATTAAAACCCAAATTCAGAAATGCACTATTCAAAATCCATTAGAAATAATTTATATTATTCTACATTAAAATATCTTTCATATGCTTTTTTCTTTATATTTTTAGAAATTTTCTAGAATTTGTTATGCAATTATGAAGTTTCCATGATCAAGGATAATTAAATAAATCCCTAATTAAAATAGCTAATCCCATCGCGTGGAGGCGGACTGCGCTTTCCACATGGCATGATAGAGGCTATTTAAAATTTGTGACAAGCAGGTTAGCGTCTTTATCCCCTCATCCATGATCAAGGATCGAATGGCGATTTAGCTATTAAAGGATTAAATCGAATATCCTACGCATCTTGATCATGGCCATCCATCCAAAATGTGGATGGATGGCCCATGATCCATCCATGATCTTCCCTGTGGGAGATGGCCACCATCCATTTTTTTAGGAAAATTGAGCTCAAATCTAAAACAAATTCAACACACACCATCTGAGAGTAAAGGTGAACACATCCAATGACTAACTTTATTTAGGGTGAAACTTCCCTTTACAAAGGACCAAGAAAAAATTAAACTATGCTCGATTTAATGGTATACCTCGCTAGAGGCTATCATCGGCGCTCGAATCCCTTGAAGTAGCTTTGTTTAGTGGAGACGAAGCCTTGTTGAAGTTTTGAGGAGTTGAAATTGAATGGATCTTCTATGGACCAAGTTCACCTTCAAATGCTCATGACCTTGATCAAAGTCCCACCTCCCTTGCCTTTGGAGCTTGGAAGAAGCTTGGGATGTGTTCGACTAGGCCCTCTGAGGGTGCTCAAAAGAGGAATTGGATTGGTTTGGAGTATTGAGTGAGATGGAAATTGGCTTGAGCACCTCTATTTTCGGTTTAGAGAAACTGAGAAATGGAGAATTCTAACTCACTCTAGGAAGCTTGGGATACTTGCAATGGCTTGCTCTGAATTCCCTAAGCTCAATTGAATGTGTCATTGATGAACTTAAGTGGAATTAGGTGGAGTATATCTCCCATAGGTGAATCAGATGATCGTGAAGAGTTTTGCCATTTTGATCCAATACACCTCCTTGAGTGGTTGTTAGGCTGTTAGACATGGCATGGCATTTGATTTGGTCAGAGGAGTGGAGTGGTGAAGCTTTCCATGTGCTTAATTGAGTGGAGGAAGGATTTCCATGTGCTCAATTTGAAGAAAATGGTTGGTTTTGACCATGGGTTGGGTTTGGCTGACCCAAACCCAATGGGTCATGTGCACCATGTCAATTAGTGACCATTTGGTCCACTAAGAGGATGTCAAGTGTCCATGAAAAAGAATTGACTAAATTCCAAGTGGTTTTGATTTTAGGTTACCCTATGGCCTAGAGGTATAATGGACATTTAACCTTTATTTCAATTTGAATATGTTTGGTGTGATTGAAAAATGGGTTAGACCAAGTTTCATTGAATTTGGAGTTGGTTTGATATGATTTGGCTCATGTTAACCCATTTAGGTCAAAATGGGTCAACTTGGGTCAAGTTGACCAATTGGTCAAATTGAGTCAAACCAATGGTTGGGTCAAGTTCATATGACCATTGAAAATGTTTTGGCATTTGGTTTGGTTCAATTTGATTTATATTTGGTTTTGGTTCAATTGATTTCATTTAGGTCAAATGGGTCAAGTTGACCAATTTGACTCATTTGACCTATTTGGGTTAAGTCATGGTTGGTTTATATTTGGTTGGTCATTTGAAATGGATTGGTATCTTTTTTTCCAATCAATTTGATTTATATTTGGATTTGGCTTAATCTAACCCTTTAGGTCAAGTTGGGTTCAAGGTTAATTGGGCTAGGTTGGGTCTAGTTGGCCAATTAGAGCTTTGGTCAAGTTCAACATGTGATTTGGAATGAACTTGACCCATTGGTTTCGATCAATTTGGCTTAGATCAAGTTTTGACATATTTTGACCTTTTAGGTGAAGTTGGGTCAACTAGGGTCAAGTGGCCAATTGGGCTAGGTTAGGCTCAAATGTTGACTTGATCAAGTTTAAACATTGGTCATGAATGAGTTTTGATCAATGGTTTCAATCAATTTGGCTTATGGTAGATTTTGGCTAGTTTAGGCTTCATTTTGGCTAAGTGTTGAGTTGGTCAACCCTTATGTTTGACTTGGTTTGACCCAATTTAAGTGATTGATCATCTCATGATGATTGTTGCTCACAATGTGAGGCTTAGGTGGGCTTAGTTCAATCCAATTTGGTTAGGATTAAAATTTGGCTCATAATGGTACTTTAGGTCACTTTGGGTCAAGTGAGCCTAAGTAGGTCAAATGGCTTGGTCAAAGCTTGATTTGAGCTTGATTGAACTCTCATATAGACTTATGATTGAAATATAAATCCATTTTCAAGAGATTTGAAGTCAAATTGGTTTCGATTTATTTGACAATTTCAAGTTCAAAGGGTGAACATGAGTTTGATTTGGGTTTGATTTTTGAATTGAGTTTTGGTTTGATGGTTGGAGTTTGTATTTATATTTGGATTCATGATTGAAGGATTGATTGAATCATGAAGAAAAATCAAGGGTTTGGTTTGATTTGAAATTGATTTGGCTAAGTTCAAGATTTTGACTTGAAAGGCTATGTTGAATTTTGGTTGAATTTGAGTTTTGAATTGATTTTTGGTTATTTGGATTTATATTTTATTTATATTTATTAATATAAATGAGAATATAAATGGGTTATGAAAATTCGAATTTGAATTGATTTAGGATTTAGAATCAAATTTGAATTTTGGTGGTTTAATTGATTTGAATTTATATTTCATTTATATATGTGAATATAAATGGGTTATGAGAAAATTTTTTGAATTTGAATTGATTTGGATTTGATTTGAGCTAAGTCCATCAGAGGGAATCAAAGGACTTAGGAAATATTTTGGAGTTTGGAATCCAATCATGGGTTCAATCATAGGTTTAATTATTTGGAATTGATTCATGGTTTGAGAAAATCCATTGAATTGGTTCAAGGTTTGAGTTAGAGTTGGAGTTGATATGAGTTTGGAGTTTGGACTTGGAAGAAGGAAGTAAGAATTTGGTTAAAGCTATAGGGTGAGCAAATTTTTAACACCCCTAAGGCATAACCTATTCCTATGGCTAACTCTTCTAAGCCTCTATGGTTGGGTTAGTGTCACCTAATCACTGTATCTTAAGGGAGGAACTCTAAAGTCTAAGAAGTCTTATGTCTAAGATGGAGAGGTTGAGAGCTCATCCATAAATGAGGTCAAACTCGCTTCAGCTATTATTTGTTCACTAGGTCATTCATGTAGATCTCAGCCTTCGGATTTCTTCTTCTTCTTTGACCAGTTAATTTGCTTCCTGATGAAGAAGCTTTAAAATCATGTCTCATAGTATAAAGGTTTCAGTTGGCAAAAAAGTTGTACCGTAGGCCAAAGAAACAGTTTGCCCACTTACGGTTCTTTTCATCATGGGGGCTTCAAATTGACCCAATCTTTCAAAAACTGAAGTTCTCTATCGGGAGAACTCCTTACATTGTTCTAGTTGGTTGAATGATGAGTAAGCTAAGACCTTGATAACCTCGGATGAGTGCACCGGGTGGGTACTTGAGTTGCATTTATGATAGGGAAATCAAGCTACCAAATTAAATGGTACATCTCTATGTTGATGATGGCGTTAGCTAGCAGATGTTTGCACCATTGCCCCAGTTGAATAGAGGAGTGTTGTAGATCCATTCATAAATGAAAGATGGGGATTAGTAATTATTATTTCACCCCATACTTTCAAAATCTTGAAACTAACAAAATAATAGTATAATAAATATATACTCTGAATAATTCATTTAACATAGAGTCTCATACATTAGTAATTTAAATTTATTACACATTTAAATCATCATTTTTTGTTCTGAATTTTTAAATATTTTGTTGCTACTATAGCATGTAAATGACTAGCCAAAGATGGAAGAGAATCTGTCCCCGAGTTGCCAAAATCGTGGGCTCAAAATTACCACCAACCTCTGAATGAAGAAGTATAATTTAAATGTCGGTGAAATTTTTAGAAGGCAAAATGGAATAGTAGATAAGACACAACCCGGAGATTTCATCTTCATTTGGTGAAAACTTTAGATCTTATTCTAGGTTTCCTATAGGCGCAAGCACATATAGTTAATTACCCCTCCCAATGATGAGAGAGAACTTTCAATTAAGGCTAGTCGTTAGATCGCTAAATGCATAGTGTATAGTAGCATCATGTGTAGTTTTGAAATTTAGATTTATGAAATTCATCATTAGCTTGTAGTGGATGGTTGGGGGAATGATGACATGCCCGATCTAGATCCCATGGTTCCGTCATCCCCGGCTATCACGATCCCTAGCATACTTAGTTAGAGGAGGTAGTCGACCCAACCTGACCGAAGGATCCTTGTTGGCAACACGTCGGATATATTGTCCAAGAAATCCTTATAGACTTGGGGTTGTGTTTGTCTAAGAAGATAATCTTAAGTCTACCTTAGCTGATATAGGGTTTTTTTTCCTATCAAGTATACCCCATGATTCACAACTCAAAGAGCAGAGCCATTGGGGAGTATACGGGCTACAGTCGTGATCGTAATTTAATGGTATCATTTGGCGGCAACCACTCGATCAGAGGACTCTGGTCGTAACTACATAATATATGGAGCCTACTAGCCAAGTCACGCAGTCAAAGGATACGGGTCATATCCTTCTTGGCGTGAGATTGAATGAGAGTGAACATAGTAGAACATTTGATTTGACATTGGCTCCTTCGTGAGCTAGAGTTTTTCTAATTTGTTACACTTAACAAACAATTGTGGAAGGTGGGTTGGATTTTAGCTTTTAAGTTTTTAGTTGAATTTTATTTAAGCATTTTTAGATTGATACTTAATTTGAGTTAATTTGATTTGAAATTAAAATCACATTTTGATAGAAGTATCCCTTCTGGTTGAAATCACCATTCAACATAGCCATCATTAGAGTTTATGTATTGTTTGATCATTTAATTTATTATTTGGATCTTGTTATTCTATTAGTTTAATAATAAAGATCAAATCTACATTATATGACAAAAACTTCTCGGATATTTCAATAAGTAAATTCTTATAATAATTAGATTTTTTAGATTTTGTTAACCGACGACCAGACCAAAGAAGTAACTATGTAGCGTCGACACTAAGTTTAAGCATTAAGCTCGGGGCATCTTGATTTTTAATAATTTTGGTAATTTTATTTCTAAATCAAGATATTAATTTCATATTTTCAATTAATTCCAACTTAGCATGCGCGGCCTTTTCATATATTAAATTTTTCTAAATCTCATATCAGAAGCATTATTATTTTTTAAAAAATTTCATCTAATAAATGAAATTTTTTATTTTAAAAATCATTTTTATAATTAAATTTCTTAAATTTTGGATTGAATGAAGCTCCATAATTCATAGAGAATTTAATTTAGCATCACCTTCTGTCTGCTTGTACCAAGAATTGCAGATCCAGTGACGTTGAAGGCGTTTTAAATTAATCTAATAACCTATTAGATCCTTTGAAAATAATATTTAATTTCTTTTTTTATTCAGAGTTATCTAGTGTTTGGATTTTCAATAGATTCTCATTTATATCTATTGTGATCTTGAACTTCCTTATCTCTGTTCAATTTCTCTGATCAAATTTGAGCATTTAATAAGATGAATAATATGTTTCAAATATTTTCAAAATTTTGATTATGCTTATTAGCATAAATTTCATTAGAATCTCTTATGAATCCTCGATTTTTCTAATTTACTTGAATTATATTTGAATATATCTTAATTCCAAAGGGATCTCTTTGATTATATATTCAATTCATCTTTCATTCAATTTAAATGAGGTATTGAAGTCTTCATGTTTATCACCAAAATTTACTCATTTCAATTATTTCATGATCGAATATTTGAATATATTTCCAGAATGTATTTCAATCTTAAAATGATTGAAATTTTCTTTTGATCTGTGAAATCAAGATAATTCAAATATTGAGTAAGAATTTACTCATTTGAGCGATTATAATTCTTGATTTAAGTTGGATTCAAATTTTGATAATTTTATTTACTTCAAAATTTAGAAACTCAAATTAAATTTTAAAATAAGCTAAGAATTTTTTAATTTAAACTAATTTATTTTACTTTTTGTCAATATAAAATCCAAATTTTGATTATTAGGTATATCTTAGCTACATATTTTGGAGCTACCTCTTCAAATGGCGTACAATTGTGTTTTGAAACACATTTCAATTGATCTCGTTAACTTCTAACACCGATATATATAAAATAAATATATATGTAAATATTTTCTCCCATTTTTTAAGTTAAATTTAATCAAAATTTTAAAGATCTAACATTTTTTTTTGCTTATATCGTCGCTTTGATGGTGACACAAATATTGAAATCTGATGAGTTTTATCTTCGCATGAGTGAAAATCTTCAAAATATGTAAAATCAAGCACACATATATACACAACTTTTATACATTCAAGCTCAATGCACATTCACCAATACGCATGATTCCGAACAATAATAATTCCAACTGATTTTCTTTTTCTATTTTTTTTTCTTTGCAAAATCAAAACTGAAATGAATGGATAGTTGAAGATAGGAGTGGCTAGTGAGATAATGGAGTATGGTGAGAATGGAAATGATCGAAGGGCTGCTGTGGTGATCCATTTGAGGAAATAAAATGAGATAGGTGAGTGAAGTTCGGCTGTCAAAGTGTGATTCTAGAGGAAATGAGGGATGGCCGAATACAGGGAAGAGTGAAGTGGAGAATAGAACTGCTTAGATTAACCTATGTGCTGGGAGGAGGATGTAATAGGAAACGGGGAGGAAGAAGGAACTGCCAAAAGCCAAGAGGAACCCGTCTGATGACGGGGTTCCTCTTTGGCTGCGGCAAAGAGGATAACCGTATCCTAGGGCTTGCGATTTGCTGGGTGAAACGAAAGAATGATCCAAGTGAGGACCGGAAAAGGGGAAGAAGCTTACGGTTTGACGAGGAAGAAAGGGAAGGGAGTGGATTACGGCTTACGATTGAGGTGATCGGGTCGGATGGGAGCCTGCAGACGGACGGGAGCTTGCGACGTGCGGATTGAGCGAACGAACGAGTAAGGGAGTTTCGATCCTTGCGGTTTAGAAAGATCGAACCAAGGAGGGAGTTTTGTGCGTCAGTTTTGGGAGAGAGAACAAGAGGAGGGATCGGTTCTTTACGGTTGAGGGAGGAAATGGAGCCGAGAGGGGGAACGGTTTTGTACGAGAGTTTGCGGTTGATAGAAATAGGAGGAGAAATTTAGGGCCGGTTAATCTTAGATAGGATATAAGATAATTAATAAATTTATTTTTAGTATTTAATTAATTTTAATATGAATTTTAAAGTAACATTATTATATAGTTAATATATACGTCGATTTTAGATTATTCGATATTCCCGACAACTTTCTCGGATCTTATTTGGTTGACCTCATAGGCATTTATTTCAAAATTACGCGTTGTCGCTAATCGCTAATATTCACTTTCCGAATTGAGTGTGAACTCATTTGATAAATTTCAATATTTGAACTTATTTATCGATTTGAGCGGAGCTTTGGACGTCGTCCGATCTCGGCTCAATATCGTGTGTCATTGATGACGATCTCTCGGATTAAATTTAATATTATATTATAATTAATTTCGTTCGATTTGGATGACGAAGTCTTCATCGATCGAGATCGTTTCGGTTTCTCGATATATTTTAGCTCCGGTCAACAAGATGTACATATGGCGAAAAAACAGAATACCCGATTCATAAATAAGCCATAAACCTTTATTGAAATGTTCAGGTGGTCCAAAGAAATCCGCTTCCATCAAAAGTTTAAAATTAATGCAATAAACATTAGGATTAATCAAAAGAACAATCGTAAATCATTGCAGCAAATGATTTCTGCACTCAACAGTTCACTGCATGCCAAATTATTCGGAAACAACCTTGGCTGATTTAACCATCCTTCAATCACTAAGCATGATAAATTTAATCTTGAATCACAATTTTATGCAGATATACAGCATGATTGTGCCTCAGATTTGTTGTTCAACGATTGGTGTATGGGCGTTCTCCATATTTGGCCTAGGCTGGTTAGCAAGGTCCTGCTTCTATAGCATTCATGACTGTAACAGGCTCCATTCATCCCCATAACTTGGAATAGCACTTGAAAATGTTTAACTGTTGCATGCATGCTTGAACATGTGGGTATTTATATTGACCTTTACACTGGATTCTCACGTGCATACTGGATTGTGGTGCTGTTTCAATTTGGTCAGAGCTGATAAGTTAAGTTGGCTTGCTCCAGCATAAATCAATCTCTCTTCACATTAATTAGCTCTCATCTGAAGTTTGGAGTGGAACGGATAAATACTAGTATGGTGAAATTTATTGGTGCATTGTGGTTGATATTCTGGTGATTAGTCTATTTGAATGCTTTCACTTAAAAACCTTTTTTTAAGTTGAAGTAGAAAGCTATAATCAAATAAAAATGTGCTAGTACCGTGTAAAGCTATGAAAAGGTTTTTCCGAACACATTCCAAATTGTAAGATTTATATTGTTTTATCCAATGTGAACTCATTTAGATGAACGCATGTTTCTTTCTCATAATCTTCTGTCACACAAGGATGTTCCTTCGTTGCAGTGTTCAGTATTCCTAAGTCTACTTGTTATATTTGAATACAAAGAGAATTAATGTGCGTTGTGAGGAATGGAACTGATTTGAGGTTTATTTGCTGCAAAGATGTCATACTGAACGTGTGAAGGCTACCTTCAATGAGGCGTGGCATATAAAGAAGCATGGCAATGGCTTCGCAGAAAGTTCTTCTCAAAGATTTATAGAAAAAAGGGGTGGTCTGTGATTTGTGCTGAGCATGTGTGTTATTGATTTTAGTGTTATCTTGGATAAAAGGCGTGGCATATAAAGAAGCATGGCAAATGCCCACCCAAATTATGAGAGATGAATGAAGTTCCTTCTATTTTGAATATTTACAAAATAATGAAGTCTTATAATAATAATAATAACTATGAAGGCATAGACATTCAAATCACAAATATAAGCATAAATTTTTAGCTTTCCCAAGTGGACGTTGATAGTATAAAAAATCATGACATATGTTAAAAGGTTGTCACAAAAAAAGTTTGAACAAAGACAAAAATAATAAGAATAAACTATGAATGTTGTTATATAAGAAATTCAAGATGTTTTGATCCTTAGCATTGATAATCTAATGGAATCATGGATTTGGAACTCAAATGCATGATTTAATTTTTCTTTTCACAATATGATTAATAACAAACTACTTAATAAGCAATTATGAAATAATTTTTATTATTGATTATGATTGTTTTTGTATTGTGGGTATCAATGAGGTAATACTACAAGCCTTACATAAAGTTTTATGGAAAATGAGTAAGGTCAAATACATTCTTAGCTTAAGAATGAATTTGATATTTATAGGACAACTCATAGTAAAAGATGTAAGATTATATTCAATACTAAAACTTGGACGAAGATAAAAAGATCAATGTTGATTGCCTATAAAATAAGAGTCGTACTTTATATATATTAAGTACAGGAATAATGAGAGTGAAAGCTACTATGAGCTTTGAAAGATGCATGGAGAGTTATCATAAAGGACTGATCTAGCTAGTTAATGGACACTATGAGTGAACAGAATCAATGAAAGATTGAATTTATCCTTCCCAAGGATTTATCCTATAAAAATGTAGCTTTAAACAAGGTTTATTTTTATTTAAGTGGTTGAAATTTCCTAAGGAGTAAGCTACTAAGATTAATTATTTCTCAAGCATATTCGAGAATACTCTTTATTAATGAATTAATGCTTGTGTTCAAATTTGAATATACTTAGTGGAGGTCTTGTCAAGCCAAAGTTAGATTAAATCTTATGGGGGCTCTATAGATAAATAATGTATAGAATATCCTAAAAAATAAGATTAGTCTCAACTTCACTAAAAGGACACAAAAGAGGGACTTATAATATCATATGGCAACATTTGCTGAAACCTAGATTCATAGTGCCATGTGGTGAGCATGCTTAAATAAAAGGAGATGACTAAATATAAAAAATAGAGAGGACTAACCTACTATAGGATATGAGGGCTTCAATTAACATCTCATGATTTTATTATTTCAAATTGTCAATGCTCTTAGTACACTTATTCAAGTGATAAGAATTTTTATTAGCAACCCTAAGTTAACTCATTTATGGAGACATCACAAACAAAGGGTGTGGGTTTAGTCCTACGTTGATACACAAGATTTATACCCCAGTATAGTATTAGAGAAGCCCAGTATGAACTTATAGTACCATGTGTGATGGTACATGCCAAGTTTAATAAGGCTACCTAGGTTTTATGATGAAGCATAAAAAGGTTGTATTATTTCTCCATGTGGCAAAGTGGACACCTAAAATGGGACTTATAATTCTCAAAATGTTAGAGAAGATATGAAGATATGTAGGATTAGACTTATAGATAAATTGCTTATAATCAAGAGGCTCAAAATCCTTCTCAATATGATATAGGGGTTGTTTGGTTCAGCATTTTGAATCTGATAAAAAGAAATGCAATGTAAAATTTGTAAAGATTACTATAGTTGTTTGGTTGAGGCTTTACAAATTCATGACTTTGTATTTTTTGTTTATTGACAAATGTAATGTAAAAATAAATTAAAGGTTTGGATGTCAATACTAGGGCCTCAATGAAAACTGCACAGTGGTAAAGCGGGAGGCTAAAACTCCTTTTAGGCCAGAATAAGATCACTACATTAATTGTTTGGAATTGATTGGAATCTAAAATCACTAATAGATGTATTGAAATGTGAATTTTACTTTCTTGGAATCAACGCAGAAATGTTGGCGTATTTGAATGCTCTTGATATCTTCTCAAACAATAATATATGTAATATACACAAAAGTGGAAAGGTGAGGCTTACAACTTGATTGTATATGATCAAGAATGCTCATAAATGTCCTCAATATGGTAAAAGAGATATGTAAGGCATAAAAGACAATACTTATAATTTGATCACATATGATCAAGTTACCCAAAAATCTTCTTAATATGTTAAAGGATATAAGAAGGAAGGGAATAAGGGGACTTACATCTTGATCGTGTGAGATCAAATAAGCCAAAATATGTCTTCCATGTGGTAGGAAAAATGCAAAAATTTGGTTTACAACTTAGTTGTGTGTAACCAATAATGCTTGAATATCTCGTCAATATGATATAAAAGATATGAAAGATGGGGTTTACATCTTGATAGTGTGAGATCATGAATGTACAAAAAAAATCCACTCACTATAGTATAAGAGATAAAAAGGAAGGTAAGCGATGAGATTTATAGTTTGATCTTATGGAATCAAGTAAGCTCAGACATATTCTCCTTATAGCAAAGAAGACATCAAAATATGACTTACAACTTAGTCACATATGACTAAAAAAATCCGATTATCTTCTCAATGTAATAGATAAAATAAATGCCTGGTCATACATCATACCGAGTTAGGGATGCTAGCTAACCAGCTTTATAGAAATTTTGCTCAAGTAAATTTTAAATTTATTCAAAAATTGATACCCTATTTTTTCATATCTCACAAAAATGATTGCAAATATATTTATTAAATCTTTTATTTTTTTAAGAGATATATATATATATATATATATATATATATATATATATATATATATATAAGTGATATATGTAATTAATTATAAATACATTAACATATATAAATCAATATATGGTTACTATTAAAAATCTTTTATTGCGCTGATTTAAAAACTGTGAACCTACAACAGTTTTAAATCATTAAAACTAGCAGCAGTAATACCCCTGCTACTCATGAGCATTAGAAGCGATTTCAACTGCTGTTAATTTCCTTAAAGTCCAGCTTGGCTCACTCAACCGAGCCGATCCTTCTTTGTTTTCAATCTCCTTTGTGTGCCGTAGCCATTTGAGCTTCCACGAGGCCTTTTCATTTCGTTCTACCCTAGCTGATGGAGCTTTGGCGTGAGCTTGAATCCGCCTTACGAGCTTCAGCTGCCGATCCTCCCTTCAGCCACTGACATCACCAATGGGCTAGCCGAGCTCCTCCCTTCGCCGCAAGATTCACCATTCTTCCCTTCTCTACCATCACAGAGCTTCGATCAGTCGCCAACCTCGACTCAAATAAGGTAAGTAATTTAAGTATATTGATAGTTGAAGTATCAAGGGTTTTTTTTTTTATAATTTTTTTTATTTTTTTGAATATATCTATCTATATTGAATATAAAAGTCTTTTCTTTGAAAACGACAACATAATATTACTTAGATAATTTGATGGTAATTGAATTTAAGCCTATGATTTTTATTTTTCTAAACTTAGGTGAACTTTAGGCTAACATCTTTACCTTATGGTATCAATTAGCACCTTACTAACTTTGGTTTAGGATACTAAATAACTGCACTTTTAGGTCAAATATTGATCCATTGGCAAGGACTTAGATTCCATGTCATTTATTTGAGTGATTATATCATTAAGGGGGTATTTGGTAACATATTTGATTTATTTCAAGTAGGATTTAGTAAATCCAATACATCTAGATTTAGTAAATCACATTAAATCGAAAAGTGTTTGGCATTAGTTAAATCGCTAAATCTAGAGGATGTTTGATAAGTTATTTGAGGATTTAAAGCATTGGGATTTAAAGTTTTTTTTAATTAATAAATCATTAGTACTACACAATTAAAATTAACTTAAATTTATATTAATTAATCAATTAATAGTATTAATATAAATTTAAAATACTATATTAATATTATTAATTAATTAAAATTAATAGCTATTAAATTCTATTAGTAGATTAATATCTTGGGAATTATATATTAAGGCATGTGAAGGGGTAAAATCATAGGAACTCTTCTAAAGTTTTAATTAATTAACTATCAAACTTATAATAATTATAATTATATTTATTAAATTATAATTTAATTTTAATAACTTATAATTTAATCTTCAATAATATTTTATTAAATCAATTTAAATTAAGTTAAATTAAATTAAAAACTATCAACTATTACATTAGCTAAAATTACTTAAATCTAATTAATAATTATAATTAATAAATTATAAATAACTTATAATTACATATTAATAAATAGTTAATAATATTAAATTAAAATTAATTTTATCATAATATTTTAATTAAGAAAAAATTAGTAATTAAATGAATTATTTAAAATTAAGATTTTTTAAAAGGATTAAAAAAGGGGCATTTACATACACAACACACAATTCTTATATATTTACATATCTAACACCTAAATATAAATATTTATATATATCACTTAAATCTTTATTATTACAACAAAAATAACTATTTTCTTAATTTTTTGAAGTAAAATTCAACTTTTGAAGCATAAGAAATGTGCTATGTTTGTAAATATCAAACTTTAGGTGTTATATTTGTAAATGCATGAGGTTTGTGTGCTATACATGTAAATTTCCCTAAAAAAAATGGCAACTTCTCTCTCTCTCTCTCTCTCTCTCTCTCTCTCTATCTCTCTGTTTCTATCCATAAATCCACCCTTCCAGGATTTAGTAAATCCACGGATTTAAGAGGATTTCGGATTTCTTGATTTACGATTTAGTAAATCATTTTTATGTTTGGTAGGATTTCTTGGATTTAGCTGTAAATCCTAAAAATCGTTACTTGCCTTTAATTTTGATTTATAGTCAATTGGGACATCGTAAAGACCATTGGGAAGTTTTTAATTCGTCATTTTCTTTGTGGGTTAATTTTAAGTGATTTAGAGTTCAATCAGAAGTGTGGATGGGATTGGCTCATCATTTGTTCTATTAGAGAGATTAATGTTTAAACCAAAACTATATATTGTTTGAATTTTTTTAGTATTTTTTAATATTAAAGAATTATGTTAAAAATATAATATAATATTCTCTAAAATAGTATAAAGGTTTCTCTTTTGGTGAGGAGAATCAATTCTTTCCCATATCATTATGACCAGGGAAATGTTTTCCTTCAAATTCAAAAGTTGTATCAGATGTATCAGATATTTATAATAAAATTTGCCTTGTAATGGTCATAGTAATCTTAGAAATCAATTTTAGCAACTCAGCTTTGCAATTTATGTGTATTGATTGGATTGAATTTTTGTTTTTAAAATTATTTTGTTCAAAAATGATTTGATTCCTGACATTTATTCCGAAATATGGCATAAGACTATGGCCTCATGAATGCGAGTCTTTAACTTTCACAATGGAGTCAAGATTTTGAGCATGCTAACTACTAACTTCTAAGAATTTGCATTTAAACTTATTCAATGTTCTAAAAACTAACGATTATCGTTGGTCAACATATTCTATTTTTTAGAGTCTTCATCACAGCTAATCATTGCTAACTTTAACACAATTTATATTGATTATATATCCCAATGATATTGCCCCTTACATTTGAAATGAGGATTGGGATTAAAATTTGGCTTACTCTATCCAAGATTACTTTGCTAATGATTTATTTATTTATTTTAAATTGCACTTATATATTCTCTTCTCTGCTCATTCCTATTTTTTTTATTAGAATTAATCTTGACCAGCTTCAAATCTTAATTGTATACATGACAGGTGGTGGTCTATTAAAATGTGCTAAGAAGGTTATATATCTAGTTACAGTTCTAGTAAGCATGAAAGTAGTAGAACATCTAAAACCCCCTCAACTCCAGTGCATCCAGATTTATAAGAGTGGAATGAGTATAGCAGCATGAAACAACCACGATGACAATCATTTCATAGCTCTACACAACAAGTGTCATGTTTAAATGATGGGACATGATTGATAGGTATGTAAATGATTCTTAAATTTACTTTGTAGTTTTATAATCATAATTTTATACGAGATGCTATTTTTTTAGATGACCAAAGTGCACCTGTAAGGCATAGAGGGCATACTACGTGTGCAGGTATTCATAGCTTGCCTCCAGGTTCATGGGCCCATGTTGAGGTGAATGATAATGGTATCCTTTACAATACATGAAAGTCTATTTTACTGGGATCATTTATGAGTGTTTTTCTAGAATCCTATTTTGGCACCAATATTCTTTCCAGATTGTCACAATAAGGGTATGGAATCTTTTAAGATAAACTTATTGGCTGAAATTGAGATAATCTAATTAAGTATTGCTTTTGTATATTCATTTTATATTAATTATTTTCTATTTTTAAATCTTTTATCATATTTGCAGTCAAAAATTTAATTTATTGATCACATATACTAATAGATTCTACAATCATTTAGTGTTAAAAGCTGCAACTATAAGACTAGTTTAATGTTAGAGTACTAGGATAACAAACCAATTGAGAAAACTATGGAAGCAATCTCGAGAGAGTTGGTGTGACATAATGATGTCAATTGATTACCCACTGGAAGCAACTAGAAGACTTAGTTAATTTGGCATTTTAAGTGAATTTTGTTTACTTATACTTGAAGTTTATAAATGATTTATTATTGGAGAATGCTGCTAAGAATATTGGAAATGTTAAGAAATTGACATACCCTCGCACAATGGGTTGCTTGAGCTCTATTAGAAAACAAAAAGAGACTGCATGAAATATTTTATATAATTTATTTTTGATAGTAAATGATTAATTAATTTGATATTTTATATAATCTGTTTATAATATATTACAATTATGAAGGAACGATATAATATATAAAAATGGTTGATGGTTTTTCTGAATATGCTAAACTAAGATGAGTAATATTATGCTAAGTTATATATGGTGAATATGTAATCATTTAGTTTAATTTTAAGTAGTTTTTTTTAATGATTTAGGTTCAAGCTCATGAACTTTTTGCTGTGGAAGGATTGACCCTAGAGGATGAAAATGTAGAAGCAAATGAAAGGATTTTACAATGATCATGAGTCTTGACACCTGGAAGAGTATGAATGCAGAGTTTTAGAGTCTCTCTAACCCTATACTTTCCTCAAAGAACTCATAATATATGTGAGAGTAGTTTCTTTGCCCGAGTCACAAGGATCGAAGAGGAGCTACAATCATTAAGATTTGAGATGAGGGAGATGTATTTATTAAGATTTGAGATGAGAGAATTCAAGCAACAATTTTAATTGCATTATTTTTCTTTACTGATTTTAATTTTATTTATTTATAATTTATTTCTTTTTAGTAAGGTAGCATTGATCATTCCTCTAATGATTGCTGAGAGAAAGAAACTAATAGAGGATAAAGAAGATTAGAGGAAAAAGAATGAGAGAGGAGAGCAAGAGAGTGAGAGAGTATAAGCATTTTAAGAACCTTAACATATAAATGTGTTCATACCTTAAGTTTTTTATCTCGATAGTGCGTATTATGATTTTCACCAAATTGTTTAATTCAATAACAATACACAACATTTATTCTATTAAATGTGTCTTAGTGAGCATGTCATCATTGCCTATTGGTTTGTTTGTTCATATTTTTTTTATTTGTGAAATTGCTATGTAGTTAAAAATTCTTGTCTCCAAATATTTTAGTTAGAAAACTTTGTGAATGTTTCTTCTAGGTTGCTCTTATTATAATTCGCAGGAAGTATATATCTTGCTATACTATAATATATTGTGAAAATCATAAAAAATTTTAAAAAAATTTCTCAACATTTTGCGGTGGTAAATCTGGAACAATGCCATTGATTATAATCATTGTAATTAACAAAATTGCAATAGTTATATCTGCTGCAAAAATTGTTGCATGTAGGCTTCCCCAATAGTTGAAGAACCGTTGATTGATTATAATCATAGCGGACTTGCAGTGGTTTCAAAATTGCTATAGCAATTTTAGTAGCTGTTTTAAACGCTGCAATAGTCCTTATCATTTGTCATAAAAGATCTTTTTCCTAGTAGGGACTTCAAATTAATTAACCTATGCTTAATTTAGTACTACTATAGTTCAAATTGTTATCTTGTAACATTTTTAGTTGAATTTCAATTTTTTCCACTTATCCTTCATGCATTGGTCGATGAGAAAGAAATTGTTGTGATTTTTTTATTTAAAATAATCTCTGCTTCTGTACGTAATATTAGCTTATTAGTAGGAAAATTCCTCATTTCCTTTATCCTGTAGCCAAAAATTGCTCTATTTCTTGCTTTTGTCAATACCAAATAGCGACTAGAGGGTGGAAGTTGGGTTGAAGGGCTAGGGAGGAAAAAAATATTAAAGGTTAGGTTTTGAAATTCATTTTTTTCCACTATTGAATTGACTTCAAATTGAGTGGTGGAATTCAAGATTTATATGAGAAGATAGTATTTTGAGGTAAAAGTTTAATTTATGGTAAATTTAATTCATATTTGAGTTATAAATCTTAGAAGTTATCATTCGAGAATTTATAAGTTTATTAGAAAGGAATGAGGTTTAGGTGTGATCATTGGTGTTGGGAAAAGTGTATTAGTAGGTTGACATAATCTTTGAATGAAATATTAGATGAGAAGAAGATCCAAGTAAGATTTTTCTGAACCGTAGAAAATATTCATTTGTATATATGCCAAGTTAATAAAAAAAATTAAGAGAATGTGGGTTATTGATCTCCCAGAAGGTTAGGCTCATTATAATTAATTACACTCAAAGATACCTCCAAGATAACTTCTCGATAAGTGAAAAATCTACCTTCAATTTTATTTTATTTTAATAGGTTTACTAAAGAGTACCGTGGTTTAGTACTTATTATCTCAATAAAGCAATCAATATACTAAGTGTCAATTCAAGGTGAATTGCTATGACCAAGTGAGGGGAAAACCAAAAAATTAAAGTCTATGTGATACTAGTCGCCGAATTACCAAAGGCTCGATAAGGAGTACAATGGGCTCATAGGGGTAAGTGGGTAATGGAAAAAGATAAAGGAATAAACAGGAAAAACTTTAATACATGTTTCATGTATCCATCATCCCAAGCTGTTAAGTCCAAGGTCATTTAGCTTGGAAAGGTAGTTGACCAATTTAGCCGTGAGATGCTCTGCCAGTAACCGTGAATTGTGTCGTCCAGAGTTAGCCATATGACATTGAACCAACAACAACAACAGGCCTTAATCCCACTAAGTGGGATCGGCTACATGAATCTTTCGTCTCCATTGTGTCCTATTATGTGTCAAGTTCTCATTAAACTCCAGTATACTAAGGTCATTTTTTATACATCTTAACATAAGGCAAATCTAATGCATCTACTCTCTTGGTCATCGAATGACCGACACTTTATGTGGTAGACCATCAAGCGATTCTCTCTAATATTATCTGCCATTGGAGCTACCAACTTTTTCCAATATATTCATTTTGCATTTTATCTCTAATAGTAAAGCCACTCATCCACCAAGCATCCTCATCTGTAACACTTAACTTAGTCTTATGCTTCTCTTTTTGGCCAACATTCATATAAGTCATTCAGTCTTATCACCTTCTTATAAAATTTTCTTAAGCTTAAGTGGAACTTTTATCACATAATAGGCGATGCATTCCTCCACTTCAACCATCCAACTTGAATTCTACTAATAACATCTCCATCTATTTCACCATCATTTTGAATAATATAGCCTAAATATCAATCGCTCACTCTTATTAATGACTTGTTCACCTAATGTCACCTAGAACTTCTACTAAAATTACACTCCATATATTAGGTTTTAGATCTATTTAAATGAAAACCTTTAGACTCTAAAGTTGACCTCCTTAATTTAAGTTTCTCTTGGACTCCCTCTAGTCTTATCAACAAGAAGAATGTCATCGACAAAAGCATACACGGTACATCTTCCTGTAAATGCTAAGAACATCCATAACTAAAGTAAAAGATAAGGGCTTAAAAGATCCTTGATGTAATCCTGAAATAGGAAAATATTTTGTCAATCCTCCTTATGTTTGGACACAAGTAACAACTTAGTATACATATCCATGACTTGAATATAACCAATATTAACTCCTCGTTCTAGAACTCTCAAAGAACATCTTTTGAAACTTTATCATAAGCTTTCTCTAAATTAATAAATATCATATGTAGATCCTCCTTACTTTCTCTATGCTTCTCCATCAAACCTCTTAACAAATGTATAACATCCATAGTAGATCTACGGCATGAGTGTGACTTTTGTATCATCCTTATGCTCAATTACTCTCTCCCATAATTTTAATGTATGACACATTAACTTAATTCCTCATAATTTGCACACTCTTGTGCATCACCTTCTTAAATATAACCAACAAACTCTTTCTCCACTCATCGACATCTTTTAGTCTTTAAAATAACATTAAAAGATTTGTAGAGAAATTCCGATCTTCTAAACATTTCCACACTTATTGAAATATTATCAAATTGATTTTTCACATTTCATTTTCTTTAAAACTTCTCTAACTTATTACTAATCGACGATAAAATAAAATTCTATTTTTTGTTTAGTTATAAGGTTCTTCGTCATTAGATCCTTTATTGAAAAGATTATCAAAATCTCATACCTATTTTCAATATCCTTTTAGAAAAATACTTTATTATTTTCATCCTTAATTCACTCACTTATATATCTTTACTTCTCCCATCTCTTTGGTTATACTTTACATCTTTCATCTTCTTTAGTATCTATATTATAAATCACTAAAATTTAAATTTTTTTCATCGTATATTACTTTCTTAGAATCTCTACGGTACTTTATCTTTCTCTAATTTTTATATCTAAACTAAGTTTTATAACAATCTTTATTCTTATCTTTTCTTTGCTTTTAATCCATTATTATTTTATTAGAAGCTTTGATTCATAAGTACATCTTTAGCACTCTTGTTAACTTACTTTTTTTCACATAACATTAAACTTCTTATGAACATCCCAAATTCTGTAGCTTTAACTTTAAAATATTTTATTTGTGTTATTTAAGTGTCATAATCCCAATCGGGGACAATAATTTGATTTATTTTCCTCTTATAACCTTTTAAATCTAAAATAAATGATCGATGTTAGTCTTAAATTTTCAACGGAATGGCCTTACAATCTTCTGATCTAAAGCGATCTATTTTTCTTATAAAAAATAATTAATTTGTGTTTTCTTGATCTATTTTTATAAGTAATAATATGTTCATCTCTTTTCTTAAATAAAGTATTAGAACTACAAAATCATAAATTAATCTAATATAATCCTACCTTCTTCATTCACAAATTCATAACCATACTTTTAAAATCTTCTACCACTACCAACATGTCCATTTAAATCTCTTCCAATAAATATTTTTTTTCTTGAGGTATCTTTTGTATTAATCTACAATTAAATTCCTACTGAATACATTACTTACTTGAGCATAAATACTTATAACTGTGATAATCTTAGTATCAACAATAATCTTTAAGGTTATAATTTATCTCCACATCTATTAATATTTATAACATTATCTTTCAAACTTTTATCTATAATCATTCTCACCATTTAGTTCGATATCAAAGTTTAAAACCTAAACTATCAATCTCCTCCTTTCCATTTAGTTTCTTGAACACATAAAATATTTATCTTTCATGAACCATAATATCTATTAATTCCATTAATTTACGTAAGAGTATCATATTCCAAGATCCCTTAGTTTCATGGAATTCTCTTTTGCGCATCCAGGTCATAATGTGGAACTCTTGCTTATTTATTGTCTGCTAGATGTAGTGGTTTCACATTTTTTCAGATTCAAGCCATACGGTCGCTTGTGGGACGACATCCAAT
Organism: Cymbidium sinense; assembly: GCA_021442155.1. Classification (NCBI taxonomy): domain Eukaryota; kingdom Viridiplantae; phylum Streptophyta; class Magnoliopsida; order Asparagales; family Orchidaceae; genus Cymbidium; species Cymbidium sinense. Next base: position 65,028,006 of record CM038231.1, read on the forward strand.
GATTTAAAGGATTCATGTCATGATTATTTCGATAAGTTTTTACGTGACTACCTATCGCAATCCTCCACTTTTCACATCCGTATGACATTGAACCAAGAAAATAAAATTAACGATTTCCTAGATAGACAATTTCTAAGGAAAATATTGCAAAAGATATAGGACTTGAAATCTCTGCATTGGTAGAAAAATGCCTGCGAAAACAAAGAGAAATAAGACCATTTAAATTTTATGAAAATTTTTGAAGTTTTTTTTATATTTTTTTAAATTAAAATGAATTTACTTTGAATTTCTAGAGAACGCTCAAATTTCTAAATAAGGTAAATAGAATTAGGTAATAAGTAGGGCTTAATGTGATGCACTTTTTAAATGACAACCATCCATTAATTTAATTAAGATCCATAAGGTCTTGTATTTTAAAAAAGGATTAATAAGAATTATTCAATTAAAGATAGAATAGTATTGATAAAGTGCATAATGATCTTTAGATATAAGGTTTATATTAATGAATTAGTAAATCATACTCTTTAATTTAGGATAATAAAGACAAAAGAAGAAGATTATATCCCCTTCCATATGTTAAAGTCATCCATCTTTCTTTTATTTAACCTTCAAATATCATTTACAAATTTTATAGATCATAGTGTCAATCTCGATCAACATATTAATAGTAGATGAGCATGTTGTCAAGTCGTCACCTAATAACAGCAGAAAAGAGCCATGCTTACTATGTAAGAGATGTTACCTGACAATGGCTAGCTTGATCAATTTATAGGATTTTTGGTTGATGAAAGCGATTTAAGTAGTTTAGTTCACATTGGATGGCTATATGTACTAAAACACCTTTGTGGATTCATCAAAGCTCACTATTCTCACAAAAAAAAAATGAAAAAAAATAAAAAAATAAATTGGCCCACTTTATAGCAACTAACAGAGTTATTAAATAGAATGATATAGTATTTCCTGACTCTTGGCAATCATGCGTGGTCACTCACCTTCCATTAAGACATCAATCAGATAATTCAAACATCTGATGGCGATGTAGAGGTTATATTTAATCTTCGAAGATCCATCACTCTTCCCAGATTTTCTTTTCCTGTAGAAACTTCGGTAAGAATGAGATCTTCAGGTTCTCCTACTCATATAGAAGAACCATCAATTGAAGCAATTCAATTAAATCATAATAATATTTACCATCCTGTGAGAAAAAATAAATCTCCCACTGCTTCTGAAATGAATTTTAGTCTTAATGAATTATCAAATAAGATCTAAGCCTAGAGAGACTATCTTAATAGATTATAATCAACCTAAATACAAAAATTTTCGCAAGTGGTATATAAATATCACATCGGAAAGAAAAAGACTTGAAATATCTGACATATATTTCGAGGAAATGATAAAGCGTAACAAGAAAGGAAAGACAATAATTCCTTTTGTAGTCTGGTTCCTTCAAAATTGCACGCAAACTGCACAGTTAGCCGTTTTAAGCAATAAAAAATGGCTAGATGAGCAAGGAAAAAATCGTGGAAACCTTATATCCTTTACCGATTGCCCAAATGGTTGATAATAAACCTCTCGATAGAGCTGCTTTTGGAAAAATTAGCACTGATCCTCAAGCTTTAAAAGAATTTATTGTTATAATTAAACAACTTAATTATAGTAATAGTACTCTTCAAATTATTTCTGATCATTTATTTAGTGTAGAATCTAAAGTTGATCAATTAATTAAAGAAAAACTCTTTTTTCAAGAAAGACATATAAGAAGAATTACTGAAGAAACATCCTCAGCGAATTCATCTTTAATTGTATTAAAACCTCTTTTTCAATCTCCTCCTAAACTTTCTGTTAAGTTAGGACCTTCAAGTGAGGATATTCAAGATTTAATTCTTAAATTTAAAAATCACTCTCTAGGTACTTTAGAGGACGAATCCTCTGATGGATCTCAAGAATCACAAGAAGAAATTGAAGAAATACAAGAGGTATTTCAGAATCAAGCACCGCTCAAGATAAATAAATTATGTTATCCACGAAAAAGATTAGATAAACATTATTACAAAAGACCTTTGCCTCAAGATTTACTCCTTGATGAACCAACCAATATTTTTGGTAACTCTTATATGGAGACTCTATTTGTGAATGAAATATTGATGGTCTTGTCGAACATCAGATCCATCAAGTCTTACATCGAATGTTAATGTTTGCGTCTTCCTTTGAAGTCAACTGTAACTCCTCCACATTCGACCAGACAACTTGGGCTATTATTTCTGGGTTCTCCGGTATGTTAAAAGGCTGTGGGATCATTATTTCACTTAGCAACAAAAAGACGATTTGCTAACTACAATCGATCTTAATACTAAATATCTGCCTAAAAATAGCAGAAATTTAATGAAAATAATGTTTATAATTTGATCCAAGCCATTTTAGATCATTTTGCTGCAACAATTGGAGGCCAAGGAGAAAAGACTCGTTCCTTACTCCAAAAACTAAGATGTCCATCTCTTACCCATTTTAGATGGTATAAATATATTTTTTTTGCTAGAGTCATGACCTTACATGACGCCAATAGTCTTTATTGGAAACAAAAATTTATTGAAGACTTCCATCAGTAAGCGAGAACCGCACAAAAGTTCGTCATGGCATATGTGATGTGTGTACGGACATTGAAGAAGATCACAAGTCACGGGTTTCTATCTCGAGGATGTTAATAGATGACGGTTTTCCAAATTATGTCGGTAGTGACGGCATCGGATAAGAATCCGTTAAGGACAAACACCTTCAAGAAAACATTCAAAGTAATGCATGGTTCAAATTCGAGTCTGATAGGTTGATGAAATCGTTAGCTGCCCTTTTGTTTTCTAGGCATAGGGAGGAATCCAAGATGAAACTAAGATGTCCATCTCTTACCCATTTTAGATGGTATAAATATGTTTTTCTTGCTAGAGTCATGACCTTGCATGATGCCAATAGTCTTCATTGGAAACAAAAATTTATTAAAAGACTTCCCAATCTTTTCCTCGACAAGGTAAAAGCTCATCTTCGTTTACCTAACAGTTCAATTCCATATGACGTTTATACTTATGAGAATCTTATATCTGCTTGTATTAACATGGGACTAACCCTTTGTTATGATATAAGATTAAATAACCAAATTAGACGATAACGTCTTCTAGAAAAGAGAGAACTCGGTGAATTCTGTGAGCAATTTGCCCTCCTCTGGTTAGATCTTCTTCAAAGAAGAAAGGTAAGCAGAAAGAAAATTTTTAAAATAAACAAATTAAGAGGTTTTCGAAAAATCCTTAAACCTCTAAATCTAAATCTAAACCATTGCACAAAACATCCAAGAAAGATGTTAAGTGCTATAATGTGGTCGTATGGGCCATTACGCTAATAGATGTACTGTTAAGAAAAAATTAAATGAATTATAAATTGATGAATGGCTAAGATAGACTCTCATGAAGATTCTCTTAACCTCTTCTGAATCTGAAAAGGATTCATCATCGGAAGACAAAGATAATGAAATATTATCCTCCTCTGATAATGAAAAATCTAGGTGTTGCAACTCTTGTGAACAAACATATTATTATAAAAATATTATAGAAATGTTCGATCTTTTTACTCTAACTTCTGACCAAGGGATCAACTTATTAAAATCCTATGTCAAGTAGATAGTTCATCTACTTGGAATAAAATTGTCAGTATTTTACACGAAAAAGAATCTAACAAAAGCTTTTCTAATTTTTCTCTATACTCCATGAAAGAAATATATAAGAGAAGAGCGGAAAAAATATTTCTCCTGCAGAGGTATCTCTAAATGATTTGAAAACAGAAATAAAAAATTTACAGCAAGAAATTAGAGATATCAAGGTTGAGAAAGACCAAATGAATAGCCGAATAATGGATCTCGAGATAAATCAATATCCAGCTTATTCACAACCTGAAAACCTTGAAGACAATTCGGAAACTTTTGTAAACCAAGAAACTGGATTGATACAAAGTATTCAAAAAGCAATATACCAGAAATGATATATTTTTATAAAATTAATTATTAATAAATAGTTTATATTACCAAACAACCTGTTATTGACGTGGCATGATTTGAACTGTATTCAAGAAGGATTAATTCCCTCTAGATACTTTACTTTGAGAAAATCACTCAGAAGCTTAAAATTGCTGATGGCGAAACCTTGCAGATTGACTACAAATTATCTTCTGTAGTAATCTATCAGGATGATATTTGCATTCATATGCTATTTTGTTAGTAAATAATTTAACACAACATATTATTTTGGGAACATGTTCTCAAAAATAATGTCATCATTAATTGATGATATCATCCATTGTGAGATGTGGAGATGAAAATGATATTTTTATCACCAATTCTAAAGAAATAATTATTAATGAAATGAATAAACTTAATAATAAGTTTATACATAGAAATTATTCAAAAGAAGAAATTTCTGATTTACCTTTAAAATAGAAAATCTCTTTTCCATCAATTTAAAATAAAATTCAAAATTGTCTTCAAGATATCCAAAAATCTATTTGTGGGGACAATTCCATAGCTTTTTGGAATCGAAAAACTCATTCAGTGGAACTCCCGTACATTGATTCCTTCAATGGACGAGATATTCCCACCAAGGCTCGTCCTTGTCAGATGAATGAGCATTATCTTTCTTTATGTAAAAGGGAGATTGTTGAATAATTGACAATCATATTCTCCTTATGCACTACTTTATGTCATGAATGCGTGAGAAAGGAAAGAGGAAGATTGAGACTTGTAATAAATTACAAGCCTCTTAACAAAATTCTTAAATGGATTATGTATCTTCTTCCAAAAAAAAAAAAAAGATTTACTTAACAGGTTACACAAAGCAAATTTTTTTTTTTAAAGTTTGATTTGAAATCAAGTTATTGGCAGATTCAAATCAAAGAAGCAGATAGATATAAAACTGCTTTCACTATTTCATTCGGTCATTACGAATATAATGTTATGCCATTTAGGCTTAAAAATGCCACATCCGAATTTCAATATATTATGAATAATATATTTAAAAATTATTTTCAGTATATTCTTGTCTATATCGATGATGTTCTTATATTTTTCAACATTATTGATGAATATTTAAACCATTTATAAACGTTTAAATGACTTATCCAAAAAAAATGGTTTAGTTGTCTCTGTTATTAAAATCAAACTGTTTCAAACTGAAATATGATTTTTAGGGTATAACATAATCAATGTGGTAATTATTCCATTAATCGAAGTATTGAATTTGTTGATAAATTTTTTGACATTATCCTTGATAAAAATCAATTGCAATGATTCTTAGGAGTCCTAAATTATGTTGTAAATTTTTATCAAAATCTTGTGGTAGATGTCGTTCCCCTTTTTGATCGTCTCAAAAAGATACCACCATTGTGGACTGATTTACACACTAAGACAGTCCAAACTATTAAATGAAGGGTCAAGAAACTCTCTTGTTTAATCCTTGCTGATATAGCTAGTTTCAAAATTATTGAAATTAATGTCTCTGGTTTCGGATACGGTGGTATCCTCAAACAGTGAAAAAATTCTTCCGAAGAATTAGTTCATTTTGCTTCTAGACGATAAAATCCTACTCAAGTATTAAGTATTATTAAAAGGAAATATTTTTAGTGTCTAAATTCGGATGACCTTCAATCACTTTTTTTACACATTGATTGTTCTTCATTAAATATATTATCGAAAAATGTCAAAATATAGTTTCAAACAAATTTTGCTTTGCAAGTTCATTTGTCGTTTTTGATTTTAATATTGAATTTATCAAAAGTTCCAAATTCTTTCCATTTCTTAACGAATTTTTTGGGACAATCGGTGGATCACCCTCATTGAGGATGAACTTTATGAGGTGGTCTCTCCGGGGGAGGTTGCGACAATAGGTGGACGAAATGACAATCAACTCTTGTTGGTGTGATGTGACATATCTTTATGACTTACCACGGTTGAAAAAGGAGAACAATTTAAATCAAAAGAGACAACTCCATCCTTAAAAAGATATCGTTGCTCAAGAACCTGTTTATTTTTCTAAAGAAATAAAATAGAATATTATTGAAATTAATCTCTTAGATTATTCTATTAATAATCCGTGGGCATTATTTGAATGCTATTTGATAAATAATCATTTTCCTTATGAAAGCAATCTCTCCAAAGAAAATTATGAAAAAAATCTTAACACGACTAAAATGTGTTTAGATATCTCATATTAAAATGATGACAGATAATTTTGTACAACAAATGTGTTGTATATAAAATCATACATCCGAGTGAATGGGGTTTAACTCCATTTCAAGAAAAAAATATTTTTTATCCATTAATTTACAACATAAAATTAGTTTGGTCTATGTTCAAGCGATGATGAAAGCATTTTTTTATTATTTAAGAAAAAAATAATGGATGTTCATTATGAACAAATATATTATTACTAAAGATTTTTCAGCTTGGTTTTATCACTGGTGGAATTACTTTGAAGCTGAACTCAACATTCTCCTTGATCCAATCAAGGAGATTTTAAATGAATGGATGGAAGCCGCACTAAAAATGCGGGCTATTAATCCAAGAAAAATGATTTAGAGGAAAAATCTTACTTTTATTTCTTTCAATTGTCAAATCGGATCGGTCTTGGAGCATACTTGGAAACTACCAATTTAATTAAAGATAATTTTTACTTAAATGGTGGAATCAAATAAGTGTTGAGGATAAGCTCAAACAGATCCATTCCATTATCAAATCTTACGTGGAATTAACTATTAAGCAAAGGAATTCAAATTTTGAACTATCAGTCGAAGATGTTCTTGATAGTATCAAATGTAGATACTTTCATGAGAACGAGATCCAATATAAGGACCATTTACGAAAAATGTATGAAGCCCAGTTTGCAAAAGTCTTCAAGCATCCGATTTACATTTGCGATAGCGGCGAATCTTCTGATGATGTCGATGTTGAATCCACTGGTGAAAATTAGTGAATCCAATTATTTCACGCACTACTTAGAGCACTCAGCCTCTGATTTGACATAAAATAACTTTATAAAAGATAAAGTTACTTTTTTCATTGTTCGACATTATCTGGAAGAATAAAAATCAGCGAAGATAGAAGAATAAAAATCAGCAATAGAAAATATAACAAACTTAGTCGATTTTATTATACTTACCCAATTGTTATAGAATCTGAACACAATACAAGGAAAGAAAGGAAAGCACACAGAGGAAGAGGAAAAACTAAGCAACTCGGCACACAGACAACATAGACGATGCCTCCTTATATAGGAAGAGGCAGACCATAACAGAATTAAACTTTGCTTAATTGTTAAGCAAAGATACAATAATGCAAAAGAATGCCTCCTTATATAGGAAGAGACAGACCATAACAGAATTAAACTTTGCTTAATTGTTAAGCAAAGATACAATAATGCAAAAGAAAAGAAACAATAATGCAGAATAACTTTTAGTAAAGGCTACGGCCAAATTCTCTTTACAACTGTAAAGAAGAACCAATAATGTCAGATAATGCCGAACAACGAATAAAGTAGCTTTATCTTTTATAAAGTTGTTTTTATGTCAAATCAGAGGTTGAGTGCTCTAAGTAGTGAGTGAAATAATTAGACCCACTAATTTTCTCTAGTGGATTTAACATCGACATCATCAGAAGATTCGTCGCTATCGTAAATCTAGATCGGATGCTTGAAGATTTTTGCAAACTGGGCTTCATACATTTTTCGTAAACGGTCCTTATGCTAGATCTCGTTCTCATGAGGGTATCTGCATTTGATACTATCAAGAACATCTTCGACTGATAGTTCAAAATTTGAATTCTTTTTGAAGTTAATTCCACGTAAGATTTGATAATGGAGCGGATGCTTTGAGCTTATTCTCAACACTTATCTGATTTCACTATTTAAGTAAAAATTATCTTTGGAGGACCAGTTGATTAAATGGGTCATTTCCAAGTATGACGTTTTAAGATTAGATCCAAGGGATTTGACAATTGGTAAAGAAATAGGCAAGATTTTTCCTTTGAATCATTTTTCTTGGATTAATAGCCTGCATTTTTAGTGCGTCTTACATCCATTTATTGAGGATCTCCTTGATTGTGTTAGAGAGAATGTTGAGTTCAGCTCCAAAGCAATTCCATTAACAATAAAACCAGGCTGGAGGATTTTTAGTAATAATATCTTTGTTCATTATGAACATCTATGAGTGTTTTTTCTTATCGTTGATAAGAAAAAAATGCTTTTATCATTGCTTGAACATAGCCTCAATAATTTACATTAATTTTATGTTGTAAATTAGTGGATAAAAAAATAATTTTTTGTTGGAATGGAGTTAAACTCCATTCACTCTGATGTATGATTTTATGTACAACACCTTTGCTGTACAAAATTATCTGGTTCGTTTGATCACTAGAATTGATAAATCGAAATATAACCTTTTCACCCCACATGTTTGCGTCCGTCTTTGAAGCCAGACGTATAGCCCCGTCTGTGGGAATTGGTTCTTCTTTATAGCTATAAAGAGAATTTGGCCATAGTATTTACTAAAGGTTATTCTGCATTATTATTCCTTTTCTTTTGTAGGGACGATCAAGGGTGGATCACCACTCATCCTCGATGAGGGTGATCCACCTGATTGTCCCCTGCAAAAAATTCATGAGAGAAATCGGAGAGAATTTGCAGAACCCTTGATAAATTCAATATCAAAATCAAAGACGGATAACTGAGCTTGCCAAGAAGCAAAAATTTATTTTGAAACTAGATTTTTGACATCTTTTTCGATACATTATTGGTTCTTCTTTACAACTATAAAGAGAATTTGACCGTAACCTTTACTAAAGCCTATTCTGCATTATTGTTCATTTTCTTTTGCATTATTGTACCTTTGCTTAACAATTAAGTAAAGTTTTATTCTGTTATCAAATTCTCTTTACAGCTGTAAAGAAGAACTAATTCTCATAGACGAAGCCATATGGTGGCCCATGCTGGATAAAATAAAATAAAATAAAACAAAACAAAACAAAACAAAACAAAACATTGGGAAAGCTGAAAATGAGCTAGGTAGGCTTAAGAAAAATGATGGGTGCTTTATATTGCTTAAGGCTAGAGCTCTATGTTGAAGATATATGATTTCCAAGACGACGCCATATGGTGGCCCATGCTGGATAAAACAAAACAAAACAAAACAAAACAAAACAAAACATTACATTGGGAAAGCTGAAAATGAGCTAGGTAGCCTTAAGAAAAATGATGGGTGCTTTGTATTTCTTAAGGCTAGAGCACTATGTTGAAGATATAAGATTTCCAATTTACCTCCTTAATTTGCTTAAATGTTACCCTACTTCTCTTTGGGATTTGTTTGGTTGGTGAAGGCAGGTTGGAGGATTGGGTGATGGGCTAACTCATTCTTGAGATATAGAGGAGGTGATCTTAAAGCTTCTTAAGGATATCAACATTGAATGCCATTAAGTCTGATTGTGTGCTTTGACTAGAAAAGCACACAAGAAAAAAGTTATTTGAAATCAAAGCTAGCACAAGGAGGTTATAATGGGTTTAGGGGAGGTGGAGACGACTAATCATGACTTCTATTTGAAGTCAAGGCAAAGGAAAATGGCTTCGGTATGGATCAATTGAGTTTGAGTAAGGTCCAATGTGACTTGTCCACCTTGGGCCATGTATAATATGGTTGTTTAGTGGAACTAATGACAATTTGTTAAGATCATAAGTTGGGTCTATTTGGTTGATGGAGTCCAATTAGTCTAAATGAGTTAAATGGGTCTAATATACTATTGGTTTGGTACAAGATCAATATAAATTAATGGTTTGAAAAATTGAACCAAAATACTCAATTCAACCATGAACTCTCGCTCAACTAATCAGGTTTATAATTAAAATCACTTTTGCTAAGGACCGAGGAGAACCAAGAAGATTGACGATTGGATCAATACCTCGGTGAACCATTTGTAGTTTCATTGCACGGGTGATTTAAATTATGATTAAGTTAAATTTAATTTTTTTTATAAATAATATAAAACCTTAATTTACTAAATAAATTATAAATTTATAAAAATTTTGCTGATGTAGTCACTTAAATGTTTAAATTTAAAATTATAGAAGTTATTAATATACTTTATATTTCATTAAGTATTTTTTTTAAATTTGTTATCATATATTTGCATCACTATGATGTCATTTAAATAATATTAAGTAATTTTAATATCTATAACATAAACTAATTTAACTTAGTTAAATTATAGTTAATCCATTGAGTCCTGAACTATTCCTTATTTTGGTTTAATATTTGATCGATTTTATGAACTTTCCGTCAATATTTGGCAGTGATGCTTAAGAAATATAAGCCTCATAAAATCACATCCTAGTGGTTTAGCTATGTAAATAAGTTTACATCTTTATGAATGTGATCCATGAAAACATTTTGCTTTAGGCTTCACACAATTGCCAACTGTCATTCATCAATAGCTAATTCCCAAATATATTTTGGAGACACAACCTTTATACTTTGGAGAAACGGTCTTTGACTACAAATATTAGAAGTTTGAAAACAATAGTTAAGTTGCTAGCAGTTTGACAAGCTTAGTATTGAAACTGTTTAATCTTGATTTGTCTGTGGATCGATACTAGAACTTGTGAGTTTGGTTAGGAGACCCAAGGGAGCAAAAAAGGGAATGAGAGTATATGCATTTCATGTTGATGAATAAAATGGGAGTACAATAAATATTTGAATACAATAATCATAGAGAGATTTCAATCATAAAGGAGATCTAAAAGCATCAAAAAGATCTGAGAATTTGAAAAAGGTTCAAAGGTTGCCTCTAAACCCTTTATTTTATGATTACTACAGGAATCTCAAAGAAAAATAAAAAGAAAATATATAGATTTTAGGGATTAATAAAATGCAAATACTGTATATGAAGGTGCTGTGTTGTGGCTTGAGTGACATGGATCCTTGTAGGGGTATACTCATTTGGGCCCATTTGTAGGGTGCGTCCACATTGTTCCTTGCCAAGTTGTGATAAAGGCAAGCAGGTGAAGGGTTGTCCCAAGAGTGGATCTAAAATTTTTTCTCAAAAAGGGTACAACAAAATAAAAAAAATAATACTCTTATATAAAATAAAAATTAAAGCATATTATTTAATAAAAAAAAAATTAAGCATCACATTAATATAAATTTCTTCACATTACATATCATCTATAATTTCTCCCTCTGAATCTTCATATCTCAAAATCGTGGCACAATCAATTTGTTATAACACTCTTAAATACATCTTATTCAATATATATAATAAAATAATTATTCATCCAAGAATTTCTCATTTTATTGCGCAAATGATTTATAATATCCTTTATTGTAGAAAGTGCTCGTTCAACAGTTGTAGTAGTAATTGACTATATCAAAGTAAGTTTTATTAGCAAATACATTAGAAGATAGATTTTTTTTTTCTCTATTAACTTTTGTACAAGTTTTTCAATCTCTTTTAACTTTAAAAATGCATTATTAGATTTCAAGTTAATAATATAATTCTCAAGTTGACTATCTAGGATAACAAGATTAACATTTAAGAAGTCTACATGATAGAATTTCGTCAAATATATTAATTTTTTCTTATCAAATATTGAGAAAGAGTCACATTGATTCAAGCATGTCACATATGAAAGTACTCTTGACTTAATTAAATTGTTATTAAACTCTTGAAATTGTGTATCAATCACAAAATAAAATAACTTAACCTGATAATAGTATAAATTTATGATAATTTAAGTATATCGTCTTGACCTCCCACTTGTAATAAAACTTTCACTCATAGTTATAACAATTATATTATTTTTCTCATAGAATGTATGAACTTCTTTAAGATAAATCATTTTCATATATTTTTTTATTTTGATATTTTAACCAAAATCATAATAATTTAAATAATTAATTTGATATTAGATAGATTATAGATGATCATCAAATGAAAATAAATTCAAAATATTAAATTAGTCAATCAATATAATTCACCTCCTTTATATTTAAACCATATTCTACTATTATGTTTAGAACATTTATAATGGATCCAAATAAAATAAAAATATTAATTAATACAACATAATGCGATCCTTAACATATATCTCTAGCTTATTGAACAATAATTTTTTTATTTAAACCTTTATCATTTTACTATTCTACACTCTTATTTGCTCAATAATTTTGTTTAATTGCCTTTCAAATAATTTTTTTTTTCTTTTGTAAGAACTCCAGTAACATTTATTAAATTAGATATATTATTAAAAAAATAAAGCAATTTGAATATAATTTTTAGCTGCAATAACTAGTATTTATTGTAATTGATGAGCAAAATAGTAAATACAATAAACAAATTTTTTTTTTCAAGATTAAAATTTAATTTAAGAAATTTGTCATGTACATTGCTTGCCTATTATAATATTGACCACACATTCATGATATACTCAATACAAACTTTGAGAAAAGTGCTTTCATTGCACATTTTAAGTTTTGTAGCAGTTTTTTCACCATCATGTACAATTCCAAGAAAATACTCAATAATACAATTTCTCTTATCGACATATCAAAGTGTAATTGCCACTTATTCTTTCATTGATACATTATAGAACTCATGATCATGAGACTAACATGACCTTTTTTGAAGATAAGCTTTTCGAATCCTATCACGATCATTAGAATAATACTCTGAATTTTTTTCTAAATTCAAGATTTGCTAGTATATTTTTTAAGTTGAGTTATGTGTGAGCTTGTTTAGACTTTGTATTACTATTTCGCCAATAGTAGCTTGTGAAGAGTTGAACTCATCTTGTTCAATTTTTCTTTTCAAATATATCTCCATATCTAATTAAAAACCAAATTAAAATAGTGAAATCAAATGCAATATAAATTTCTATATGGATTTATATTTGATTGAATAAATCAAATATGATAATTCATTAAGACAACAAATTATCTTACCTATATTCATGAACAATAATAACAACAATAACAAGCCTTTATCCCACTATGAGTCTACATGAATCCTTCTTCTCCATGTATATATGTCAAATTCTCATTTAATTCAAGTATACTAAGGTCATTTTTTATACATCTTAACCAAGTTTTTTTAAGTCTACCTCAACCTTTCTTAACATAAGACAAATCTAATGCATCTACTCTCCTAACCGGGTCATCGGACGATTGAAGATTTATGTGACCAAACGATCTAAGATGACTCTCTCTGATCTTATTTGTCACTGGAGCTACTCCAACTTTTTCCGTAACATACTCATTTCGCATTTTATCTCGAAGAGTAAAGCCACTCATCTACCTGAGCATCCTCATCTCTGCAACACTTAGTCTTATGCTACTCTTTTATTGGCCAACATTCTGCATCATAAATCATTGCATGTCTTACCACCATCTTATAAGATTTTCTTAAGTTTAAGTGGACTTTCTTTTCACACAAGGCCGATGCATTCCTCCACTTTAATCATCCAACTTGAATTCTACTAATAACATCTCCATCTATTTTCCCATCATTTTGAATAATAGAGCCTAGATATCTGAATCGCTCACTCTTTTTAATGACTTATTCACCCAACACTATTACTAGAACTTCTACAATTAAAATTACACTCCATATATTTAATTTTAGATCTACTTAAATAAAAACCTTTAGACTCTAAGGTTGACCTCCATAATTCAAGTTTCTCTTGGATTCCCTCTCTAGTCTTACAAACAAGAAGAATGTCATCAACAAAACGCAAACACCAAGGCACATCTTCTTGTAAATGCTTAGTAAGAACATCCATAACTAAAGCAAATAGATAAGGGCTTAAAGTTTATCCTTGATGTAATCCAACTGAAATAGGAAAATATTTTGTCAATCCTCCTTGTGTTTGGATACAAGTAACAACTATAGTATACATATCCTTAATAACTTTAATATAACAAATATTAACTGCTTTCTTTTTTAGAACTCTTCAAAGAACATATCTTGAAATTTTATCATAAGCTTTTTCTAAATCAATAAATATCATATGTAGATCCTTCTTACTTTCTTTATACTTCTCTATCAAACCTCTTAACAAATGTATAACGTCCATAGTAGATCTACCTGACATGAAACCAAACTGATTGTGAGTAACTTTGATATCACATCGTAAACTATACTCAATTACTCTCCCATAATTTTAATGTATGACACATTAACTTAATTCCTCTATAATTTGCACACTCATCATCACCTTTATTCTTAAATATAGAACCAACAAACTCTTTTCTCCACTCATCTCGACATCTTTTAGTCTTTAAAATAACATTAAAAAGATTTGTAAGCCAAGAAATTCTCGATCTCCTAAACATTTTCACACTTCTATTGAAATATCATCGTCCCTATCGCTTATATTTCATTTTCTTTAAACTTCACTAACTTCAAATTTAATACAATGTATAAAAATAAAATTTTCTATTTTTTGTTTAGTAGATTAAGCTGCTAAAATCAATTGTATTTTCAGATCTTTCATTGAAAAGTTTATCAAAATATCTCATCCACCTATTTTCAATATACTTTTCTAGACATTATAATTTTCATTTTTAATACATCTCACTTAAACTAGATTTTTACTTATCCTATCTTTTTAGTTGACTAACTTATATATACATATTTCACCTTCTTTGGTATCCAATTTATTATATAAATCACTAAAAGCTAAATTTTTTGCATCATTGTTGGTTTAAAATTTTCTATAGAGGAGTCGCCTTTCAAAATCTGTGGGGAGAAATGAAAGAGGACAAGACTATAAATATTCATTTTTTTAGGACGCTATGCAGATCTCGCCTTTCAAAATCTGTGGGGAGAAATGAAAGAGGACAAGACTATAAAAATTCATTTTTTTAGGACGCTATGATCCACGATGCACTTATTCAGTGATTGAGACGCCATCAAGAAAATAAGATACTATCTCGAAAGACAAAAGTCACTACCCTTTAATGGACCTAATCACCTCAATAAGGACTCCTAAGGACGATGTGTTTGCATATATACCGGAGATTCTTCCCCTACTTACATAAAGTAAAAAAGGTTTATTTTAAACCGTTTATTAAGTTCCTATAGGCAAGCTAGTTAATTATATCCTGGGTGACGAGATTCTTTAGAAAACTTTCGATTAAGATAAATGTTCGTTGTCAAGATTTCAATGAAATGACTATCAATCGATTAGTTTATATTCAAGATCAAAAGATTGATCAAAAGGGGTTATTATCGGCCAAAATGGAGGATAAGTAGAATGAATACGCTGGGAAACCTAGCATCCTGAGACTATCCCATAGCTTTACATTTTAAAATTGATTTAGTTTGTTTGAGTTGCATTTTTCATTAGAATTTTAGACTTAAGATTCCTTAACATAAGATTAAGAAATGCTTAAGAGGTGAGAAATTATGTTTATGGTCCCAAAAATGGGAGAAACAATCTGAACCTAAATCAGTGAGTCTCAAGCATAACTTAAATCTAAGACAAATGATTTTGGTTTGCTCCACAAGAGAGACAAACTACCGACAAATGGACTTACAACCGCTTGAAGACCACAACTAACTCCTATGATTTTAAATTCAGAGTCTTTATGCTAAAAGATATGGGATCATATTATTTATTGAAAGAGACTAAGTTCTTAAACTCACCCCCTAAATAGGCTAGATTATGTAAAGGGACATGCTTCAAATGACTTAAATTTAATGCATTTCAAATTTCATTTTATTTTCATTTTGGACAATTATTTTTGTGTCAGGCTAATATAGTTTTTATGATTAATGCATGAAAGAAGTTATCCCAAAAATCAATGGTAGAGGAGAGAATTTTCACCATGGCTCACAAGTCAAGCCAAAGTTCTCTGACAAAGATGAAAGTCCTCCAATCAAGAGTGAAATAAGATGCATTTATGCATGATATTATAAAGAAATGCTTATCTGGGCTGAATTGCTAATTCTTTTATCGATTTATTTTTAAAGTAGATTATGATTGTTTATTTTCAATTTGAAGTCATAAAGATTTATTTTTTCTAAAGAGCCTAATCCTCATCGGCGCCATACATAAAGCAAGAAAAACTGAAAAATATGCCACTTAATGCAAAGCTAAACAAATCATCAATCAATTTATAAAGTTTAATCGCAAAAGAATAAAAGTCGTATTTGGACAAAGACCGACAAACCCGAAAATATCAACCCGGATTACAAATGAATATTGCTTAAAACAAGGAATTCATCATACGGTCTTCAAGCTTTATTCTTCTTTCTTCTTTTCTTTCTTTTGTTCTTTCGTTCATTCTTTTGGATGATTGAACGCGAATATTCCAAAGCTTCACGATATAAGATAAGATCTTAATTACCAATGGCCATCCTAATCCTACAATGACAAATCATTCCAAAATCCTAATTATACAAATTTTATACAAAAAGGAAAAGTGAAAATCTAATTAATACCTGCGAAACAAAGAAGTTAAAACACACCACATAAATCCCAAAGATGTATATTGACTATCACTCTCGCCACACATAGTGACTAAGTTCACCCTGCCTATGATTATTCCCAGTGTATAAAACACCGCAGTAAAAGTGATTTATATTTTTATTTACGATACACCCCTATAAGACAATCTAAAAGAATAGTTCAAGAACCCTACCATTCATTCAACAAGTATACACCTTAGCATCCAGTCTAAAACATATATCACAAAATAAAATAAACACCAAACCATGCATCGACTTAATCTAAGACTAGAAGTGGTGACTTGGGCTAATGTGTTTGCTTTGAAGGCTTATGTGGTATACTTAGTTATAGCTTTGGGTTTAAATTTTCGTAAGTAAAACATGTTCAACTTAGGAGGAGGTTTCATTTAAGTTGTTATTTTGATTTGATTTTATTTCATGTTTTGATTTGGTTTAAGTGATCCTACAATTAATTAAATGAAGAGGGAAAGAAGAGAACTTCTTTTCCTTCCCTAACCTAAGTAATTTCTAAAGTAGGTTCACATTTTAGTTTCATTTAGGTGAATGTTTTGATTAATTTTTTAATCAATCCTAAGTTTAGATAAACTCTAAACAAACCTATCCAAAAAGAAATATATTTTAAGATTAAGAAAAATGAATCAAAATTCACATAACACACATTACTTTAATTCTTTCTCCAACATATATAAATGCATATGGATAACTAAGCATATTTATATACATGCAAATGAGAACATTTAACACATTTTATGATGCATGCTAAGTAATCCATTTAAGAAAATTTAGAAATTGAATATGCATGATTTTTCTTAAGTAGGGTTTTCCTTATCCAAATTTTATACATACATGAAAAGTAAGAAAGGCATAAGTGAGTACAACGCCATTGTTAACTGTGAGGTGTACAAGACCTACTTAGCTTAAAGCCTCAGAATCTGGGGTTGTCCGACTAATATACCACTTTCCTTAAATACATACATATGTATAAAAGAAATGAAATGGAAAAGGAAGATGCAAAAGTTGTTTAATAGATTTATTTTGTTTATGTATGTAAGTAACTCTTCTTAGATGGTATAGATGGATAAGATATGAAATTAGGTGAGCATTAGGTCCTTTTCAAATGAACCATATATCTCACCAAATTCCTATTTAAAACTATACATATAAGAAAGAAAGGAAACCTATACTAAGCATACTTTTATAATCTTTCATATGCAAGCTTATAATTAAAGTATAAGTAGCATACTTTCAGATTTGATATTTCATTTATAAGTTTTGAAAATAATAATTTAGTATGATATAATACCACTCATATTTTACTTTTAGCCAACACAAATTTGACATAAAGTAAACAATTTCATTTTAAAATTTGAAAAATGAAATTATGAATGCATGAAATCACATGACATACAACTGAATATATTGGGAAAAGATCTAAAGTAATGAAAGCATGTAAATAAACTCACTTCACTTAAATCCTAAAGACATTCCTATGGAATAAGGAAATTTAGAATAAATCAAAGTGAATTTAAAGTGATTTTTATTTAATTTGAAGTTTGATTTAATTTTGAAAATGTGAGATGAGTTTGTTATTCCTAACCCAGTCTCACATATGTTTGATATTCTTGTTTAATGTTTAGATAATTAGATTCATTTTATGTTGATTAGGTTAAGGTATGAAGTAACTTAATTTAACCCTACCTACACCTTAGAAGAATTAACTAAATAATTATGAGCCAATGAGATGACATAAAAACACAAGAATTTAAATTTACAATACACCTAATAATGAAAAGGCCTAATGCAATTTGACTCATAATTAAAAGTTAATTAAGCTAAGAGGTTTAGTAATTTTAAAACACCCTTTCACACATCTGAATTGGGTTTCAATTTTTTTAATTGAACTTAGGTTATTAAACACTTAAGCATCTACCCAAGGTAGATTAATTAAGTTCAGGAACTTTTTAGAATTTTTTTAGAAATGAATTAAGGAGATAATTAATGAATTAACCCTTAATTAAGAGGAGCTTAAGGAGAGAAGGGGAGATTTAGGGAATAACTTAGGGAAAATGTCCCAAAATTATTTTATAAACCTCCTACTTACTGGATCTGACCTTAATCAACCCTAATCATAGGTTAAAATCATTAATCATATCCTAATTATGCTTAATTACATAAGAAGGGTGATTAAGGAAACCATATGCAATTACTCTAATCAAGCTTTCAATAAATCCCAAGAAATTATATAGGGTCATCAAACTTATCCAAGAAATTTGGGATTAATCAGAGGCCTAATCAAAGAGTAATTAGCAAAATACACTTTTCAATAAAATCCAAATTCAGAGAAAATCACAATTCAAAACTCATCAAAATTAATTTTAAAATGTTCTAGATTTAATTATCTATCCATAGGTTTTTATTTCATATTTTTCTGAATTTTTATGAAGAGTTATGCATTTTTGAAGATCCAAACTTACCGAAGAAATTTGGGATTAATCAGAGGCCTAATCAAAGAGTAATTAGCAAAAGATACTTTTCAATAAAACCCATATTCAGAGAAAATCACAATTCAAAACTCATCAAAATTAATTTTAAAATGTTCTAGATTTAATTATTTATCCATAGGTTTTTATTTCATATTTTTCTGAATTTTCTATGAAGAGTTATGCATTTTTGAAGATCCATGGATTAATTAGAAATTAACCAAGCATTTTTAATTAACCTTAAGTAATCCCTAGCTCATGGCGTGAAGGCGGTCACCGCTTTACATCGCCGTGAGGGGACAACTTAAGTTGTCACCTCACTGGTAGCGGGCACACGCCTTATACCGCCGTCCGGACGGTTGAGGATCCCCCCAGATTTATAAAGGATAATTAGATTTCTAAGCGTTAAAATCTCGTCCATCTAAAATGCTGGATGGCCGAGATGAAAGTTCTTCCCCTTGATCAATAGAGACCGTCCATGATCAATGGGAAGATCCAAGCTTGATTTAGCATGAAATCACACCAAAATCAACCTACACCATTTAGAGATAGAGAGTGGCAAATCCAATGGTCAAAATTCGATGAGGTGAAAATTTCTTTCACAAAGCTCCACACCACATTGAGTTTAGTGATCGAAAAATTCCATACCTCGCCGGAGGTGATCATCGGTGCTCGAGATCGATGAGGTAGCTTCGTCTGGTGGAGACGAAGCCCTATTGAAATTCCTAGGCCTTGGGATTGAGTGGCTTGCTCATGGACCAACACCACTTGAAGATCCTTGCTTTGATCCAATGTTCTCTCCTTGCTATGAGAACTCAATGGAAGCTTGAGCTCGGATTGGTCCTGAAGAAGTGTGTAGGAGGAATTGAGGAAATCAAGTGTAAGAAGTTAGCAATTCACTCTACCTCCCTGCTTTTTTCACTATTCAAAGCCGAGAAGAAGAAAATGGGAAGAGCTGGAGGCTTGGATCACCCCAATTCCTCCGCTTCCTATTCTTCAATTGACCTGAGTGTGTGAAAAGGTGAAGGAGTATATCTCCCCTTGAAGGATCGACAACATTGTCCATGCCGTTTTAATCCAATTGATGAGATTGAAGTTTCTTTTGACTGTTTTGAGTGTGCACATGGTCGGTTTGATCCAAGGAATGGATTGCCAACTTTCCATGTGCCTTAATTTGAGCTTAAGAGGGAGTTTGAAAATTCAATTTTAAGCTGGGGGTTGGGTTTGGTCTAGGGACCAAATGGGCTGACCCAAACCCATTGGGTTGGGTGCACCACTCATAATTAAGTCCCCTTGAGCTTTTAGGAAAGCTTCAAGTGATTGTGAAGAGGGTATGATGCAATTACCCATAGGTTAAGCCAAAATTTGTTCTATGGCCTAGGGGTAGGATGGTCATTTTTGCTATTTTTTCACTTTGGATATGTTGGGTATGTGGAGAAACTAGGTTTGGCCAAGTTTCATGAGGTTTGAAATTCATTTGATAAGGTTTGACTCATGTTGACCCATTTAGGTCAAAATAGGTCAACTTAGGTCAAGTTGACAAATTGGTCAAATTGGGTCAAATCAAAGGTTGGGTCAAGTTCATATGACAATTTGAAAAGTTTTGGTAGCTTTGGTTTGGTTCAATTTGGTATAGTTTTGAATTTGGCTCATATGACTTCATTTAGGTCAAATGAGTCAAGTTGACCTATTTGACCCATTTGACCTATTTGGGTTAGGTCAAGGATAGGTTTATGTTTGGTTAGTCATATGGAGTGAATTGGTATCTTTGTTTCCAATCAATTTCAATTATGTTCAAATTTGGCTCAACATGACCTCTTTGGGTTTAAGGTCAATTGGCTAGGTCTAGTTGACCATTGAGACTTTGGTCGTTCAACAAGTGATTTGGAATGAACTTGACTTATCAGTTGGATCAATTAATTTATATCAAGTTTTGACACATTTTGACCCTTTAGGTCAAATAACTCAAGTTGATCAAATCAAAGTTAGGCTAGGTTGATTTGGTCAAGTTCAAACATGGGTCATGTTGGTGATCAATGGTTTCAATCAATTTGCGTGGAATAATGGTTTCATTTGAGTTAAGTGTTGATTTGATTAACACTTAGTTTGACTGAATTTGATTGATCATCATCCCATGATGATTGTTGATCATGATGAGAAAATATGAGTTTGGTTCAATCCAATTTGGTTAGGATCAAAATTTGGCTTATAAGGATACTTTAGGTCTTGGGTCAATCTGGTCAAATGGCTGAAAAGTTTGAGTTGATCTTGTATAAACTTATGATTGAAATATAAATCCATTTACAAGTGGTTTGAAGTCAAATGAGTTTTGATTCATTTGAAAATTTCATATTCAAAAAAAGAATATGAAAGAGTTTGGGTTTGATTTTTGAATTAGGTTTTGATTGTTTGATTGAGGTTTAGATTTATATATGAGCTCATGATTGGCTTTATTTGAAATTGATTTGGCTAAGTTTAAGATTTTGACTTGAATTTGAAGATTTTGAGTGGATTTGAGTTTGATTTTTAGAATTGATTTTGATTTGAATTTATATTTCATTTTATATATAAATGAGAATACAAAATGATCATGAGAAGGATTTGAAGTGAAATCATGGTTTGGGTTAAATCCATTAAAGGGAATTTAAAGGATTTAAGAAAATTTTTAAATTGAAATTTAATTTTTGGATTGAATTTGATCGATTTATATTTATATTTCATTTTTATATGAGAATATAAATGAGGATATAAATAAGTTTTGAGAAAATCCCAAGGGTTTGAATTGATTTGATCAAGATTTAGGTTAAATCCATTAAAGAGAATTTAATGGATTTAAGAGAATTTTTTAAATTGGAATTTAATTCTTGGATTTGATTTGATTGATTTATATTTATATTTCATTTATATATGTGAATATAAATGAAAATATAAATGATTTTTGAGAAAATCCCAAGGATTTGAATTGATTTAATCATATTTAGGCTAAAGTCCATTAATGAAAAATTAAGGGACTTAAGGAAATTTTCATGAATTGATTTGGAGTTTTGAGTTTGATTTGATTGGTTTAAATTTATATTTCATTTATATATGTGAATATAAATAAGAATATAAATTCATTATGAGAAATCTCAAAGATTTGAATTGGTTTAGATCATGATTTTGGTTAAGTCCTTAAGGGAGGATTAAGGACTTGGCGAAATTTGGACTTAGGAATTTTTTGATGGATTTTGATCATGGGTTTCAATCATAGATGCCAATCATGGATTTCAATCATAGAATTGATTTGAGGTTTGGAGAAAATCAAATATAATTGATTTGGAGTTTGACTTGAATGAAGGAATAATAAAGTTGAAGGGTGATAATTTCTAACTCCGCATAACTATTCCTATGACTAACTCTTCCAAGTCTTCTGGCTAGATGCCCACCTAATCAAGATTTTAAGACTGTCTTAAAGTAAGAGAGGTCCATGTCTAAAATGGAGGGTTGAGAGCTTATTCTAAAATGATAATAACAATCATATATTATTTTCTTAGAATCTGTATGAGCCACTTTATATTTTTCCCTATTCTTTGAGTTTTTACACCTAAACCAAGTTTTATAACAATGTTTCTTATTTCTCATCTTTTTTTGCATATTCTGACTCCACCATCAATTATTTCTATTAAAAGAAACTTTTCCTTTTGATTCTAATTTTTTTTGAACTATATTTTTTCTCACATTACAATAAATTTTCTTATGAACATCCCAAATTCTAAGTTTATTAGTTTGCTCATAAAATATTTTTATTAGTTTTTTAAGTCTTCTAATCCTGTGATAATTTGATTTATTTTTCATATTCTAATCTTTCATCTTAAAATATAAAACTAATAGTCGATATTGGGTACTTAAATTTTCACTCAAAATGACCTTATAATCTTTATAATCTAAATGATCTATTTTTTTATCATAAATAATTAATCTGTGTTTTACTAGATCTATTTTTATAAGTGATAATATGCTAATCTATTTTCTTAAATAAAGTAAAGAACTATAAAATCATTAAAAAAACAAAATCTAATATACCCTATCTTCTTCATTACACCCATATCTATAAATACCACAATACTTTTAAACTCTTCTACTACTCTACCAACATGTCCATTTAAATCTTCTTCAATAAATACTTTTTCTTCAAGAGATATCTTTTGTATTAATCCCTCTAATTCATTCTAAATTTTTTTTTTTGAGCATAAACACTTATAACATTGATAATCTTAGTATCAATAATAATCTTTAAAGCCATAATTCTATTTCCAAATCTATTAATATTTAAAATATTATCTTCCAAACTTTTATCTATAATCACAGCTACATCATTTCTAGAATTTACCCAATAAAAGCAAAGTTCTAAATTATCAATCTCCTTGGCCTTCTCCCCAACGCATTTAGTTTCTTGAATACATAAAATATTTATCTTCCTATGAATCATAATATCATTAATTCTATTAATTTACCTATAAGAGTACCTATATTCCAAGTTCCTAACATAATTCTAGAACTAACTTCGCCGCATTCATCCATAATGTGAACCCTTGCTTATTTAACATCGCATCAAGGCGGCAAACGCTCGACACTTTTCACCAGATTCGCCATACAACACGCCGGGACATCCTAACATTAACACAATATTTTAAAGGATTCGTGTTATGATTATTTCGACAAGTTCTACACTGGCTGTTGACTGCCTATTGCAATCCTCCACTTTTCATATCCGGACCTGAGATAGACAAGGGTAGTGTTAAAATATGGATTTTTATTTGATTGAACAACTCAAATATAACAATTCATTAAGACAACATATTATCTTACCTACAACCATGACCACACAACAAAAAATATTTTACAATTTTCGATAACTGTGTATTATATTTTCTCACATAGTGTTTTAGGGATAATAATACAAGACTAAATTACAAAGTAGAAGACTGGACAAAGATACAAAATAACCTTTGAGTAAGATTCCCCATTCACACCAACAAAACATGTTCTAGGTAAATCCGGAATATACTTATAATTAAAATGATGAACTGATTTGGAAGCAGAGCAACATGCCATATTTTACTTGTTTATGAACATCATTGAAATACATCTCTAAAAGCAGAGGGGTATCATTCGCTCTTCTTTGATATTTTTAGGTATAATATTCTTTTATACTTTGAATATCATTTGGGTATAAACTACAGCCTGATCAACAGCTCTACCAAACCCTGCTAAAATATTAGAGTATATTTTACTTGTTTATGAACATCATTGAAATACATCTCTAAAAGCAGAGGGGTATCAGTTCGCTCTTCTTTGATATTTTTAGGTATATTGTTCTTTTATATTTTGAATATCATTTGGGTATCAACTACATCGTGACCAACAGCTCTACCAAACCCACCTAAAATAATTTCTTTTATCCGGAATAAAGTATTACCTTTTTTTTTCTTAGCATTTTTGCGAGCTTATGTGACCTGCATTTTTTTGGTCTAATTCTTTCTCAAAAGGTTCCTACTACAGTATTATTTTTCCAAGAAATGAAATTATCGGAACCTTTCTCATTTAAGGAAGAAACCTGCTGTATAATAAATATTTAGTCTTCCTTTCCTCAATTATTATAAAATCTGAATGGAAGATAAGTTACGAATTAAATCTTGCGTTGTGGGAGTAATCAGATTTGAGGTTATGAAATTGCATAGCATGTACTATTAAAATGTTCCATCCGTCGAACATTTGCTAGTGCTCTCAGGTTGGCATAATCAAACACCTACGAGTTCATTTGTCAAATTAAGAAGCTTTCTTATTAATGTTTTCCGCTAGAAATTTATAAAATAATACCATTACTTATTGGAAGTTTAGAATGAACATGACTACCACTTTTCTAGTTCTTAAATGATTAAAATCCCCAATAATTGATTGCTTCCTATGAATGAAGTAGCTGTTTCTTAATGTTCAAGTTGCAGTAGCAGAAACCTGACCCTCATATTAGAAACATATCTGGATGTTTGAACGACAATCGGGCAATGAATAAAATGATAAGAGATATAACGAGGATCTATGATATCTGCAAGTATCAGAGTTACTTTGTTGTGTCTTTTTACCACTATGATGACTGGTGTGTATGCTATCTTTAGAAACAAAACTACTGCCTTGATGTACTTGATGGCATAAAAATTTGTTACTATTTAATATGCTTCTTAATGCCTGCATCTGACTAGTCAAGTTACTCTTCAAAATGAATTAAGTTAGCTATAAGCTATACTCATTCTAGATTATTTTGGTTTAAACAAGTTAATGCATTTGCCTGATTCTCTACTAATTACTAATTGTTCACCCTAGCCACTCATCAAATTTGATCTAAATTTTTGTATGCTAGCTCGTCTCTTAGGTTCAACTCTAGTCTAGCGTAACCACAAATCTTACTTCGGCTCTTAGCTTAGAATGACTTGTGAAATGACCTTAGAATGAGTGTACGATCCTATTGGACTGAATAAAGAGAAACTTGATAATTCAAATCATCAATCTCAAATCCCTTTTACTTGATCGATTTGACCTTAGCTAAACTTAGGGTAGACCCCTTTCTATCTTAGTTCTAATTTACCCTTGTGGACTAAATTAGTGGTATAGGTACTTAATCTCTTTCTCATTAGTTCAACCACATATTTGTAAATGTTACTAACTAATGTATCCATTGAGCCTAACTTTTGCGCCCATGATTGACCTTTGGGTAAACCAACCTCAATATCCCCTTAACCTTTAGATACATTTGGTGAATTTTAGCTAGATGATCTAGTCATATAGCGAAACCATTTTTATAAAATAAAGACCATTAAATCATAAGTGAATTGATTTAGTTGATCATTTAAATAGACTAGACTCATCTTAAATCTTAGCTTAACATAATAACATTCAATTTGGTTAGCAGAACTAAAAAATTGGTATTGGGCAATTTGCTATAGGAAATCTCTTTCAATAAATTATAAGAGGTTAGAAATAACCTAATTGAGATAAATATATCCTTACTATAACTTGATTGGTCCCTTTAACCAAGTAAGGCCTAAATGGGCATATTTGACCATATAGGACCAAAATCATTAAATTGACTAAATTGAATCCGTTGGTTCAAATTAAACTCTTCTTAGTCTATCCCTAAGTTGCTCAACATGACTTGACCCTTTGAACCCCATGACTTAGCCTTGGTTAACCCTTCAATCAAGAATAGTAAAACCCAACCCATTTTGATTAAAATGGACTTAGAACCCTTGCTTAACCTAACTAATGGTACCCAAGCCCTCTATAAGATTAGGGTAAACGAGCTGAGCTTGAGTGAGCTAAAGCTTTATTCGCATTTAGATTGTTTATATTAGTTCATATTTGAAATTGGCTTATGTTCGAATTAGACTTATAAAAGATTTGTTCAAGTTCAGGTCGATATTGTTCGACTTATTTGAATTGGCTCGTGTTTAACTCAATTTGTCGAGCAAAATCAATCAAAATGAGCTATAAAATGTTTGGAGTAAAATTCAAACCTATGCCATTTCAAAAATTTCAATTCTATTCTACAGATCCACGATGCCACATTTACTACGGAATATATATATATATATATATATATATATATATATATATATATTGTTTAGTTATTTTAATTTTGTGCTAAAACTAGCCGAACATAATCGAACAGAGAGCTATTAATGTTCAGCTCGTTTACAAATCGAGTTTAAAATATATGTTCATGTTCAACTTGTTTTATTAACGAACGATTCAAACATGAACTGCATAACAAGTCGAACACAAGTTATTTGAGAACTACTAGCTTTTTTGAGAGCCTTATATTGGATGTTTATAAGTTAGCTAAAAGTAGTACATATTAATTAGCCCAATGGGTTGAACAATTGGCCAACCAACAGTACCACGTCCTTTTAACTTTCATATTAATCAACCTAATTGGAATCTAAGCACATCATATGATGTCCATAGATAAAGTGTATCTAAATTGATCAAATGATCTATTTATATGATCAATTGGGCTTAATTAATTTAATTTGACTAAATTGGACACAAATGGGATAAGTGGGCAAATTGGCCATAAATACCAATTTGGGACAATAATTTAGTTTGAAACCTTTTGAGAATGTCTAAAGATGAGTCAACCTTGGTCAATAATTTTTGACCACATGTTCGACCATAGTTGATCAAGTTGTTTAATTTGAGTTGTTAAGGAAGTTCCTAACTTTGCAAGATGGATTAATTCAGCTAATTAGTCAAATTGGATTTAATCATAAAAAAAATTTAGCCATTGATAAGTAACCCCAATTGGGTCAAACCATTTTAGGTGGGTCAATTCAATCAAATGTGTCATGATAACACATTTAACCAAATGAGGTCAAGTCAAAGAGAGTTAAATCTATTTAATTGTCAAATCACTTTGTCAAATAACTTCAATTAGACAATTTATAATCTACAACAAACCTAATCAATTCTAGTGCTTTTAATCACGATTAAACATAGTTAAACTAATCATAAGTATGGATTACTATTAGCACAATCAACCATTGAGAATTCTCAATAATTGGCTATCAGGGACTATCATGTTTTGGCTAGTGGCATTACCCTAAATATATGAATTTTCGAATTAAGATGGGTGGCTAATAAACACCATGGAAATTGAACTATAAGAGGTTGGGCATGAATGATTTATGGAGGTGGTGCAACTTAACTTAGGATTTCTTTTGAGTAGCTATCTTGAGTTCCCAGAGACTCATTAGAGACCTTGGAACTAGCTCATTTCTTGTGACCTACTTGAAAGATCAAGCTACCCCAAAATTAGGGATGGTGTTGATCTCTAGACAAATCTTGAATGATTCTAATCAATTTCATAGAGGGTTTTGTGCATCAAGATCATCACAACATGTGAGATCAAAATCTCTAGCTGATTGCGACACTATGGGTAAGAATTTTAAAACTTAGATACCATTTAGGAGCTTTGGTCATCCTAGGGCTTGGATTCATGTGAATCCAAGTATAAACCCTAAGATTGTAGCTTTATATGCTTTGAATGTGCTCAAATTGAGATTTCCTTAAAATGGTGGTATGTAGGGGTGTGCATTTGGTTGATTTGGATGGATTGGATGATAAATTTTTAAAATCGATTGGTTTTGGATTCTCAAAAATATTGAACCAAACCACCAAATAAAATGTAAAACCAAACAATAATAATTTGGTTTTATTTTGTTTTGGTTTTGGATAAACCAAGTTGTATTTAAAAATTATTTGCATATTTTTTATTGTATAATCAAAATGCAATTAACTACTTCATGTGCTAAAAAAATATTTAAAATTAATTTTTAATTACTTGAATGATGTTTTGAACTTAAAAGTTGATAGAACCATATTGTCATATTATGAGACCAAAATATTTTAAAAAATTGGATAATAGTCCTCCAAAAAAGTACCTACTAAGTATTTAAAAATAAATAAAAATAAGTGTATAATAGATAAGCCTATTATACATAAATTAATAATATCGTATTACATATAATTACTTTGGCTTATTTGGTTACATCCAAAATTTTATTTAATAAACCGATCCAAAAACCAAAAACCAAACACCAAAGTTTTCATTAATTAAAACTAAAATCCAAATTACTAAACTTCAAAACCGAACCAAATTACTCAAAAACTTTGGTTCGATTTGATTTTTTGGTTAAAACCAAATAATGCACGCCCCTAGTGGCATGTTGGTGGAGAATTCTCTCTAGCAGCTATATGCTAAATACATGAGTCAAGTGGGAATGCCATTCATTTAATTTAGATGGTCTAAGAAATATATTTACATGTAAAGATTTTTCATTTTAATTCAAAAAATAAATATTCTTTATTTTAATTGATTAATAGTGCAAATAAATATAAAAATTTTCCATACTTATTACCCTAATAAATGAAAGAAAATTATTTCATGGTTGTGAATCTTGCATAGCATCTTATCATTTTTTTTAGACCATTAAATTTACAGAATAAAAATCCTAATATATATGAATTAATTTCAAAAACTCTAAAAAGTTCAATGAACATTTCTTGTATGATTTTGCACCATTATTGGAGAATCTTTGAAACATATTTAATAAGATTAATCAATTAAAGATAATGATTTTTACTATTTTTGGATTTTCAGAACCTTCAATGTAATTCAAAAGTTTTTAGAAAATTTTGGGATCAATTTGTAATTCAAAATACGTGTCCATAATTTTTTTTAGAATTTAATATGATAATTTATTTGAAAATACACTATTTTTAAAATTATCATTCTACCCATGAGTCGGCTCACTCTTGATGCTTACATCCCATGGGTGAGGTTCATTGCCTTTAGTATAATCTATGTTATCAGGACTTATGTGAAATATATATATTTATTTTTATTAAAATATTACTATTTAATTATTTAAATATAAAAATATATTATAAAAAATTAGAATTTACTTAAACATGTTAACTTATTGGATATATATATATAGATGAAGCAAGGTTGAAGTTAAAATTTTCAATCATAAAAATATTTATTTTTTAGAAGAAAATTAGATAATGCGGAATTTTTAAAAAATTAATTTTCATACATCTTTACTTTGATCAATGAATAAACATTATGTTGAGCATGTCCAAAAAATTTGCTATATTAAAAATGTAATTAAATTAAGTTAATTATAATTTGGCTAATTTTTAATCATTGGCTGTTCAATAGAATTGATGATTGTAGGAGTTCAAATTTGACCTTAATAAACACATACTTGGGTTTTGTCTTTGTCATCAAACATCTCAGTTTTAATTTAAAATCCTCAAATTTTATGTGATTTGATTAGGTTTGTTCACATTAAAAAATTATAGAACATTGAACACATATATTTGGATGTTCTTATAGTCAAATTAGGTTGAACTTGAAGTAAGCTTCAATGATTGGAATTCATGTCTTGGCCATAAGCATTGCATCGGTATAATAAATATTTAATCATTGTATATGTACTTCTATGTTGTTGATTTTGATCTCAACTTAGTGACAAGTAATCAAGTTTGATTGATATGGATCAAGCTCTACATTACTTTTTTTGAGCACATTGAGTAGCTTTTGGCTATTGAAAAGTGAGGTAATTAGGGATCACACTTTAAGATGAATCACACATCATCCAAGTTAGATTGGGTTAGAATTTAAATAATTTTTGATCCCCTAGAATGGATTTATCATCGACCTATTTCCAAAAATCATTTTATTTTGATACTCTAATCTAGTTTTTTATTCTTAGTTATATTTTCATGAAAATTTAGCTATACCTTGGGCTAGATTCATTTTACTCCATGATTAGGCACATCCTCATTACAATTATGCTCTCTTGCTTGTATGCTCTATTCCTCTTAGCCATACACTTTTGGTTGAGAATCTTCTTCAATTGGTCATTCTCTTTTTGGCCAGAATTTAACTTTGGTATAGTCATTACTCTTGTGATTATATTGTTCTTTGTTCTAATCATGCACTTTGATTAGGCCTATCTTATATTTGATAATTTTTTTGAAGATGTCCATTTCTAGTATATTTATGACCTTTTGACTATATGAATCTTCATCTTGTTACTCTCTTTTGACTAGTTCTATTATAGATTTAATCATGCTCTTTTGACCAAGTCAATTTCTAGTGTCATACTTTTTTAGCTATATTGCCCCGTTTTGGTCAAGCTCTTTTGACCAAAATATCCTCTTAACTAACTATATCGTCTTGGTTACATCACTCTTTGATTTAATCATGCTCTTTTGATGAAGTCATTCGCTATTAGGATCATGCTTTCTTTTGACCATTTTTAGGGACCCATTTTAAATTCAACCTACCACTTTTACTTGAATTCTATCCTGCTTTGGTCATATACCCTTGAATGGGTCATTCCATTATTTAACTACACCCTATAGTTGAACACACTATAGTTGAACACATTGATTTTGGGTATTAATTTGGACTCAGACCATTCCATACTTCTCTGAAGAAACTATCTCTACTTGGGCATGTCCACACTTTGGACATTTAGAATTCTTTTTGAATGTCTAGAACTATTTTATTCTTTAATTATTTGTAGAACTAAAAAATATTTAAATCTTGATCCTGAAAGTTGATATTTTCAATTATCTCTTCTTGTATTGATGCATTTGCATATGTATGAGGTTAGTTGACACAAATTAGGTGTGAATGATCCCAAACATGATGATTTTCATTCTCTATTAAGTAGATAAAAATCATCCTATTATAGTTAGTATCATTTGATTACTAAAAAAAACTACCTTTTGCTTAAAAATTCATTAAATTAAGGTGATAAGTTTTAGTTTGGTTAGATCTTTTGAAAGAAACTAACTTGGTAGCCCATCACAATTATACGAGTTAATTTTTATTACACCAATGATTTATACACTTTAGATGTTATGATAAGTTATAACCCCTTAGTCATATGGGGTTTAGGGTTGGGATGTAGCTAAGTTTATGTTTTGCTAGAGGCATCTTTTGATGCAAGGCTTATAGCTTTGTTTATTAGTTCATGATGGTTGATTGACATGGATTTATTATGACTATTTTTTGCACTAATCTAGAGATATTTTTCTTGCAAATGCCAAATGTAAAAATATATTTTACTTTGACTTTTATAAAGATCGTCCATCAAAAATATTTAAATGCTAACTCAAACACCATTATTATTTGTGATATAATATATTTTTTTAGTATTTATTACTATGGCAAGATGGCTTTATTTAGCATTTTTTTTTTGTGTACATTATTTTATCTAAGAAAGTTTTATATATGAGAAATTTACATACATAGTACACAATTCTTATGCATTTACATATCTAACACCTAAAAATTAATATTTATAAATATAACACCTTTCTTATGCTTCAAAAGTAAATTTACTTCAAAAAAATTAAGAAAAGTACTATTTTTACTGTAATAATAAAGATTTAGGTGCTATATATGTAAATATTTATGTTTCAGTGTTAGATATGTAAATATATAAAAATTGTGTGCTATGTATGTAAATGCCCCTTTATATATACAACAAGATATAAGCAAACATTATTGCCCATGTGAAGATCTATATTCAAGAGTACTTTTCTTAGTACTCGACAAATAGGTATAAATTTACCAGGAAGCCCCAAGAGTAAAACGGAATGTAATGCTTATATCTTGTTGCTTATTTAATTTTATAATTAGCATTTTTTTGATATATATATATATATATATATATATATATATATATATATATATATATATATATATAACTTGGTGTTTGCCTAGGATATAAATAGGATCTTAAGAAAAAAAAAAATCCTTTTTTATAAACTTTATCTAATTAAAAATCAATTTAAAATTAATTTATAAGTTATTTTTTAATATAAGTTTCTTTTATAATCTTTTCAAAGTAAAATTTTTTTTATACCTCTAGATGATATACATAGAAGATCTTTCTGGCGATCAAAATCTCAAGCACTGTAGCATATTAATAACATGGCTAGATCTGTATACATAGAGAAATCTTCTTTACTGTAAGGAAGAATAATTTTCATTACTTATCATTTTTATAGGATAGAGCTTCTTATAGAGTCTTAAGAAGTGATTGTCCTGTCTAAAATAGGATTATAAAATTACTCGAGTAACTTTAGTTACATATAACTAAGCTATCTTATGCTTCATTTTTTTTTTGTAAGTAAATCATAATTCCTTCAAGGATTGTAAATCATGTCTTCTCAATCCACTGCCTAAAAAATGCTTATCTCCGAATCTCAATTTTCCTTCTTTAGTTTGAGATTATAAGACTAATAATATATAATAAAATTCATGATTTTTAGCAGAGCATTTAATAGATATATTGGGTTGATTACTGTCATGAATAAGTGATCTCGAGCTTGATAGCTTGGGACGATAGATCTATAAAATCTTAATTACATTATTTCTACTTTTTCTTAGATAGATTACCACTCCTTGTTCTTTAATTGAATTTCTGATGATTCATTGATTATTATTGCATAAAAGTTTGGTAGAGAGATGATTTCTAACTTGATCACAGTGATTCTCTCTCTATCTTCTAAAGTATTCTATCTCAAAGTATAGATTATTCAATTTGGATAAAAATCTTGAATCATAGTCTTCTTTTGGTCAGTAAAACAAATAAAACAAAATAAAGACATGTTTATTTATCGAGTGTTTTTTCTTGGAGGTGTCCATGAATGTAATTAATTTTAAAAAGTCTAATCCCTTTCGGCAATTTAGTTAACACATTCTTTTAATTTAAGTTGACCTTGATGTCACGACTTTCTGTAAATATTTAACATAAGCTGGGGTAAGAGTGTTGGTCCTATCTTATTAGGCCTCTTTTAATCTCTTCTTATGAAATCTCCTTTATAAGAGACATTTTGATGCCATCATTCTTTTCTCTCATAATAGTATTTTGATAATTTATTATACTTTTAATTCTTCTGTACATGCCTGTGAATGGGTATAAGGATGTGTTTTTCAAAAAAGAATCAACTGTAGGAAGGGTTGAATGATGATGAGTGCATATGACTCTACCCTATGATCTATGATGGGAATTACTTTTTTATGGTAAAAGATCAGGCTTATCCTATAATTATAAAATTATTGATTTTATGGGAAATCATTATCTACTCACATTCAAATTTTTTTAAGCGCACAATTTGAATGTGAGATTCCATTAAATTTGATACAAGTGAAATTATTTAATTTAAGTAGAAGTCATCTCCTTATATGGAATGAGGCGTGATTTTTTTTTTTTTTGTTTTTTTTGCTTATTCTATTTCATCTATATAATATGATATTGAAATATTAGCACTCTTATTTTTTTATCAAAAATATTATTAACAAAAATTCAATTCAATTTTCTTTCTAAACATATGTTTTCGAAAACTTACCTTGAATTTTTTGATTTCTTTCAATCAACTTTTATCTGTTAAGCTTAATTATAGTATTGTGTTTAGTGATTTGAGACATATGAATCCTTAATTTTTTTTTTCATGTGTTTATGCTAACATTTTATTAGCTGCGTTAAGAACTATAACCTTGAGTCATGTTGTGCTAAAATAATATCAGATCTTTATTTTGTGTCAACTTATTCCTTACATAATAAAAGAGTGTTGCAGAGATGAGGATGCTAGGTGGATGAGTGACTTTACTCTTAGAGATAAAATGTGAAATGAGTATGTTGGAGAAAAAGTTGGAGTACCTTCAGTGGCAGATAAGATTAGAGAGAATCACCTTAGATAGTTTGGTCACATAAAATGTCGGCTATCCGATAACCCGGCTAGAAGAGTAGATGTATTAGATTTGCCTTATGTTAAGAAAGGTAGAGGTAGACCTAAAAAGACTTGGTTAAGATGTATAAAAAATGATTTTAGTATACTTGAATTAAATGAGAATTTGACACATAATAGGACACAATGGAGACCAAGAATTCATGTAGCCGACCTTACTTAGTAGGATAAAGGCTTGTTGTTGTTGTTCCTTACAAATGATGTTAATTACTATTGTAACTTAATAGATGGTAGAAGGAATAAAATTTAAACTACTTCATAAAATCAATTAGTTGAATTATTGAGCAAAGAACATCAAGTACGTGATGCCTTTAACATGGCTACGCATTAAATTAACACATCAGAGACTAATTAAGTTCACATATATGAATCTAGGTGGATTCCAATCATAATGATAAACCCATCCATCTGCATTTGCATCTGCATCTGCATCTGTATTTTGGAAGGAGATAAAAAAATAATCAAGATGGACGATATATGGCATTTAATAAACGATACGCAATAATAGATGTTAAAATTTTAGCTGAATTTATGATATATCAGAAAAAATTGAAAATTGAATTGCCTACCCATGATAGTAAATTTGTTCTTAAACTTTTTACTTGTTTACAATTAAATTTAGATAACTTCTATGATTGACGAATCATGTTTGATGAGTGATATGTAGGGCTTATAAAAAAATGAAATTAATCAGGCAAGTTGAAATTTATTGGATAAGAATTGAAATACCAAGATAAATATTATGAAGGGAACCTATTACCACAGACGGAATTGATAATTAGTGTTGTATGAATGTCATATTGATATCTGCCTTAGATTATATGAACTTGAAACTTTAATCACATTATTATTATTACTTTTTAAGATATATAGTTTTGATGCAATTTGCTACTTATCTACTAATAGAATCTTGCATAATTTACTACCCTTGGATGTTACTCAATGTTATTTTAGGTAAGCCACTGTTGTTTGGTTTAGTTGTACTTCGTGAAGTTTAATATATATGCTTTCATGATCCTTGTGAGAAGGTTATTTTAACCCTATTACCTAAAGATAATTCTAAACCTATAAAAGAATATGATTGTCCAAATCATGTTAGAAAAATCTATACATATTTTGAGTAAACATGTAGTTGAGAAAGAGAGTTGGCAAGAATGTGTGATTATACTTAGTTATCCAGTTGAATAATCTAACACCTAAAAAATGACTGCCTGATGATACTAATTATGTAATGGATGATTTTAATTCTATTTAGTCTAGTGAGTTTCCTAATGAATTGCTACTCATAACCTCGATCATCATTGGTATAATATGCTTCATTAAATGGAAATTCAATAAAACTTAAGAGATAAATTGTAGTATCACTTAGAAGGGATTTATTAAGAAAGCATAACATCCTGTGCTAATCTCGATCTGTTTGTTGGTTGATACTAGACCTTATTTATGAGGCTTGCTAAGAGAAGTGAAGAATATAATGTCATTAGTTTAAATATCATTAATAGCGAAAGAAATACAATATTGGAGAAGTAACTCTAGTATAAATGTGTCTCTAAATATATTTTATATCTAAATATAGTCATATATATATATATATATATATATATATATATATATATATATATATATATATATATATATATATATGCTACTGCTATAACATATATATAATTATATGAACATGATATAATTTAGCAATTAATTCTTTATGAATCAACTTACCTAATCTAGAATATCATGCAAGTTCACTAACTCAGTCACTACTGAGTTATTCTTTGGGTGAGCATCTAACAGATCGCCTATAGAAATCACTTGCCAGGTATACAGGGTGAGTGCTTGTCGAAGAGAGAGGTAGTGGGCAATGTGCTTGTTGAAGTGCCTCAAGTGGTGATGGACATTGCAGTTGAGACAAGTGCATTTCAACATGAGGAGGTGGTTCCTATGATAAGGTAGCGAGTGAAGAGTGGTAATCCATGAGCAATTATCTATAAGTCACCACAAATTGATGTAGCCTTGACTCATCGATGTATTATCATGCTATACTAAAGCTCAAGGTTCACTTACATGCCAGGCTAATGAGTAGCTAAGGTTCTCTTACAATGAGTGGCTAGCCTTGGACTGTCGCAGAAGGTGAGCCAGTCTTTAATGAGTTCCTTTTTGATAGACAAATGACTTTTTTTTTATCTTGACGAGCCTAGAGTTCAAATCATTGTGGGTGAGTTCTTAAGTTAAGAATTAAGTGTGTGTGAAGCAGCATTGATTTCTTGATGGATCATCAAGTTTGAGATGGCTGCATTGGCAACTTGTTTGTCATTGTGCTGATGTATATATATATATATATATCTTAAAATAAAATTGCTACTAACCATGCTATTTTATTGCATCTGGCAAGGGTGATCATGGTTGAGTAGAGTGTGGGAGTGGTAAGCTCTTATCTTCCAATTTCTCATGACAACGGAGAGCATCTGTGAAGAGAGAGAGAGAGAGAGAGAGAGAGAGAGGGTTTATTTCTCCATATGTTATATTATACTTGTACTTAGGCAATTTTTAGAGGCCAGCACTAGTAATGTTATATAATGATGAGTGTGTGTTGTAATAAATATTTGATAGTATTAAAACTTTTCATTTATCGAGTTGACTTATAAAATTTTTTTATGCTTTCATACGTGTGATGAGATAGCACATTCTTTTATTCATTTTGAGTTTGTTTCGCGTAGTCTTGTCGAGGATTTAGCGCTAGATTTAACTAGATTTGATAATGATAGTAAGAGATTTTGTCATTTAATCTTGATTTGATGTCACTTCATAAGCTAATAATTTTACCTTCTATAAATAGCTCCTTGTGGTAGTTGGGATTATTCATTAGAATAATTTTTGTCTTCACTTTCTATGTCGAGTGTACTTCGATTTTTTATATGAGTTTGTTAGTGCACTCATGATAGTAATGAGGTAATGTATCCATACATTCTTGGATGCTAAGTACAAGTCCTCAAGCATTAATGATTTGCTAGCAATTATGGCATTCTTAGGGTATTGCTATTGCAACATGGATTATGTGGAGCGAGCTCTACATGAGAATTATCGGTTTAACTCAATTCACTAGGATAAGGTATATGTGTCAAACAACCACTTCAAGCTTAGCCTCAAATTCTTGATTTTTCTAGAGCTGTTGGCTAAACTAATGTCAATTTTAACGGTGAATATAGTTAATTTCATCTCGCATCCATTAAATTCATGGAGATTAACTTTGTTCTTCCACCTATTCACCACCAAATCCTGTAAGGATGGGACAATCTAGTTCTCTAAGGTCCAAATAAGGTATTTGGGGGTAGCGAATAAGGTGAGAAATTAATAAGATGAATTTCTCTTTTTGATGAAGAGTTTAATTGGATGGCATGTGTTGATTAGGTCAGTGCCTTTTGACAAGGAGGAGGTTAGTATGCTAGATTTAGGTTCAATAGGGTCTGAGGCCTTATAGAATCTTCAGGCAAGAGATCTTAACATCAGCCCATATTTGAGAGTTAGCCAAGTTGACTATAATTTGTACCTTAAGAAGTTGTCGCCTCATTATATTTGAGTTTCTTTTAAGTATATTTGTTTGTTAATATACTTTATTGTCTTGTAAGCAGTGTTATCGCCACCACATATCCAATTGACATGGAGCTGCTTCCTTCCTAAGTGACACTCTACTAGTTAATCATGGGTTAAGCTTATTCTTAGTATCACAGTTCCTGTTGTGGAACCTGAGTCGATGTCACCTAGTTGTATGTCAACTTTAGAGTAGATGAGGTTGGTGAGTGAGATTGAGGGAAGCATGCTAGTGTTGCGAGTTAAGATGTTGAGGCTAGTGCTATTAGAGGAAAAAATGAGTGCCCCTATTAATGTGGCCAAGCATGACCTATGTAGAAACTACTGAATAATGATAAAGCAAAGGTGGACAATGCTAAGTCTTCAAAGAATGAAGAAGAAAAAGAAGAAGATGAAGAAGAAGAAGAAGAAGAAGAAGAAGAAGGAGAAGAAGAAGAAGAAGAAGAAGAAGAGGTAAACATCACTTTTTGAAATATTAAGTTCCTACAATTACATATGACCAATCATAGCACGACCTTTGATATGAAGAAATTCAATTCCTCAACACTCATTAGGGAGCAACTCAATGAGCCCTCTTAATGAAGTTGCCTTATGTGATGATGAAGGTGCAAGTAGTTAGTTGACATATGACTTAGTATGACATTAGCCAAAAGTTTATGACTATCTTGAAGTAGTTGAGAAACAATAAGAAAGAATGCAAGATCATGCATCATCATTGCGTGAGAAATTTGACCTTCGTAGGGAGATTGAGAGGGCATTGAAGGAGCTTATGGATGGGAAGAATAAGCTTACTCTAGAGCTAGCCCATTGTGAAGAGGAGTTTTTACAAGATTAAATCGAGTTATAGAAGAAGGAATTATTGTGTGCTAATTTCTTGAAATATTTGGACCTCCTCACAGCTAAGTTTTAGGAGGAGATTCAATTTGACATAGAGAAATTGACAACATTGGTAATCTTGAAAATAAGGTTTTGGACATGAAGAATCTATATGTGTTGTTAGACTTTGATAGAAATGACAACGTGAGTATTGCGAGCCAACTTGACCCTTTTTGTTTTGATAATTTTATACTTGTGAGAGGTATAGTTACTCTTTTTTTAGTTTGTAATCAATGCTAACTCGTGTACTCACCATATGTAATACAATGATATAGTAATGAAATCATTTTATTTTCAATTTGATATTATTCATTTTTTTTCCTTTTCACTTGCCAAAATTATATTTATAGGCTAAATTTCAGAAATGGTCCCTGACTATTTGCTAGTGGCTAATTTAGTCCCAAAGTTTCAAATTGCTTCAATTTAGTCCCTAATTATACAAAATTGATCTAAAATGATCCCTCGAAGACTAAATTAGGATAAATTTTATATAGTTGAGGGACTAAATTCAATATTATATTATATCACTATTTCTATATGAGTGACTATTTTGGAT
Source organism: Cymbidium sinense (assembly GCA_021442155.1). NCBI lineage: Eukaryota > Viridiplantae > Streptophyta > Magnoliopsida > Asparagales > Orchidaceae > Cymbidium > Cymbidium sinense. Next base: position 65,067,415 of record CM038231.1, read on the forward strand.
CTATTTTATATAATTAGAGACTAAATTAGAGAAATTTGATAATTTGGGACAAAATTGGCCACTTGCAAATAATTGAGAGATCATTTTGGGGTTTATTTCTATACTTTTATTATGAATTTGTTTTGAACATACTAATCTTTGTTAATATTGGGCTCATAGGAGTTGACTCATCGATACCCTAGGATAATAATATACATGCAAGTTTATTGGGATATAACTTGATACTATTTGTAGGATATCCATGATATCACCATAGAAAATTTATTAGCTATTGTTATTAGCTATTGCTTCTAAGTGTACCTCACCTTATGCTAGACTTTAATCTTCATAGGAGAGTCAGCTTGCTAGGGCTTGGCTATTTGAGATCTTTTTTTTTAATAAGTTTATGAGAGCGAGTAATCATTATTTTGACCTCACTTTTAGTGAGGTTGATAACCATCTTCTTAGTTCTAGGATTTAATCTAGGCACTAAGATTTTCCTCACATAGAGTTAAGGTACTTATAATGACTAGGCTGACACCAACCCAAAGCTTAGAAGACTCACAAAGCTTTATTTGAATTTAGACAAGGTAGGGACCCAATGACCCTAATCTCAAACCTTAGAAGACTCACCTTATGCTAGACTTTAATCTTCATAGGAGAGTCAGCTTGCTAGGGCTTGGCTATTTGAGATCTTTTTTTAATAAGTTTATGTGAGCGAGTAATCATTATTTTGACCTCACTTTTAGTGAGGTTGATAACCATCTTCTTAGTTCTAGGATTTAATCTAGGCACTAAGATTTTCTCACATAGAGTTAAGGTACTTATAATGACTAGGCTGACACCAACTCAAAGCTTAGAAGACTCACAAAGCTTTATTTGAATTTAGACAAGGTGGGGACCCAATGACCCTAATCTCAAACCAAACCCCATGCATCAAACCTAATTGATTGTATGCCATCCAAAATTCTAAACCTATCTTAACTAGACCCAATTAGGGTTCAATTTGGAATTATTGTGTGCTAATTTCTTTAAGTCCTTGAAATATTTGGACCTCCTCACAGCTAAGTTTTAGGAGGAGATTCAATTTGACATAGAGAAATTGACGACATTGGTAATCTTGAAAATAAGGTTTTGGACATGAAGAATCTATATGTGTTGTTAGACTTTGATAGAAATGACAAGCATTAGTATTCTTGAGCCAACTTGACCCTTTTGTTTTGATAATTTTATAGTATAGTTCCTCTCTTTTGTTTGTAATCAATGCTAACTCTTGTACTCACCATATGTAATACAATGATATAGTAATGAAATCATTTTATTTTCAATTTGATAGTATTCTTTTTTTTTCCTTTTCACTTGCCAAAATTATTTATAGGCTAAATTTGAAATGGTCCATATTTGCTAGTTAATTTAGTCCCAAAGTTTCATTGTTCAATTTAGTCCCTAATTATACAAAATTGATCTAAAATGATCCCTCGAAGACTAAATTAGGATAAATTTTGTATAGTTGAGGGACTAAATTCAATATTATATTATATCACTATTTCTATATGAGTGACTATTTTGGATCTATTTTGTATAATTAGAGACTAAATTAGAGCAATTTGATAATTTGGGACAAAATTGGCCACTTGCAAATAATTGAGAGATCATTTTAGGGTTTATTTCTATACTTGTATTATGAATTTGGTTTGAACATACTAATCTTTGTTAATATGGGCTCATAGGAGTTGACTCATCATACCAGGATAATAATATACATGCAAGTTTATTGGGATATAACTTGATTGTGGGATATCCATTATATATCACCATAGAAAATTTATTAGCTATTGCTTTAAGTGTACATCTTATGCTAGACTTTAATCTTCATGGGAGTCGACTTTGCTTGGCTATTTGAGATCTTTTTTTAATAAGTTTATATGAGTGTCATTATTTTGACCTCACTTTTAGTGAGGTTGATAACCATCTTCTTAGTTCTAGGATTTAATCTAGACACTAAGATTTTCCTCACATAGAGTTATGGTACTTATAATGACTAGGCTGACTGATGGAGGTGAGCTTCTTTCTTTTGATGAGATTGAGAGAACGTGGGTATTGGGGGAGAAGGAAGAAGATATGTTGGATAACTAGCTCCACCAATTGCCAAGGTTTGGCCACCAAGCTCTCAAACCACAAGAATAACTTAAAATTTTGCAATTGCCAAAAGTTCCCTTTCATTCAAGTAAGAGGGCTATTTATAGCCATTACAAGCATATTTCAAAAGAAAAGAATTCAAAACATGGAGGGAAAAATGGGTGGTATTAATGTGAATTATTAAATTGCCTCATTATTTTATGCCAACCACATGTCATGCATTTTTTATTTGGATTCAACCACCTCACATGCCGCTTTGAATTTTAAATGCAAAATTTCAAACATGGAGTTTCTAGAAGAAAATTAAAATTACATAAATAAATAAGAAAAAGATGAAATCATGAAATGGGCCTTAGTTAATGGGCTAAACTTCTTAATTTTCTTGGGCTTTAGCTTGAGATCTTGTAAATGGACCTTGGGCTCTAATTTTTGGTTCCTCTTGATGTTCACTCACAGGCTCAATTGAACTTTGCTCAGAGAGTTGAAATTTAAGAAATCTTCTTACTAATTGTGGGGCTAACTTTTCCAAATCGATGAGTCAACCATGTGTCTTCAGGTGGCTTATTCTTCCAACGAACTAGAAAGCGATGTTGAAGGCTGGATTAATGGGTGCTTCCTCGGTGATAATATAGTCAACTTCAAGGAAGAGGGGCACAAGTACGGTCTATATCTCGCTAAAGAGTTAGGCGAACAAGTGGAGGTTTCTAGTTCCTTCATATGATAGAATATCTTCAATATTAATAGCTGGATGAATGAGCATATCGGCAAATCAAGGTGATAAGCATTAGTTCCAATTTTCTTGAGAATTTTAAATGGACGCTGGTCGTAATTTCTTATATCTAGTGGTTTGATAGCTTCGGGAATCACGAATCAATACATAATCACCTTCTTTATATTCTTTGTTGAGCGATTATGATTTGCCTTAGAAGCATAATTTCATTACTTATAGTAATTTGCTTTCTTATATCTTCATGGAGGCTTTGGAAATCTTTATCAAATGAGAATACTGCATCAGAAAATACATGAGATGGTAGGTTTGCAATATCAATTGGTCATCGTGGGTTTTGACCATAGACTATCTCAAATGGTGATTTTTTTTGTAGTTAGATGTATATTATAGGCAAATTCTAAGGTTGGCAAATGTAAATCCCAATTTCCTACTTTTACCTACTAAGCATCTAAGCAAATTTCCTAAGCTACGATTAACTACTTGTTTGTCCATCGGTTGTGGGTGAAAGCGGAAAATTTTAATTTGGTTCTAATAATTTCCATAATATTTTCCAAAAAATGAGACAAATTTAACATCCTATCGAAAATAATGGTTAAAGGAGACCATGGAGTCGCCTATTTCCTTAAAAAATAATTTCTATATAAGCATCATTGGTTTTGAACAAGGTAAGAAATGAGCCATTTTGAGAATCTATTCACTACAACAAAAATACTATCATGTCCTTTCGTCTAGGTAATCCTAAAATAAAATCCATTGATAGGTCTTCCCAAGGCCTATAAGAACAGTAAGAAGTGTATTGTGCACCTTTGTTTGATAGTTTTGAGCCACTAATTTTTGAACATCTCGTTTTAATAAAGGCCAATAAAATCTATTTTCTAATAAACATATGGTCTTATCCTTTCCAAAATGACCATACACCCCAACATGTAGCTCGGTGATAAGAAATTCTCAGAGAAGATCGAGGAATGCATAATTGTTTTCCTTTATATAAATACCCATTTGTTATCAAGAATGTCCCTTGTAAAGTTATTGTTGGTTTATCTAGATGTTCAAGATAAATTAAGTGAAAATCGGGCACAATATAATCATCTTTAATTCTATCAAATTGGGATTCTCAATTCTAAAGAGAAATCATTAGGTTTACCCTAGATAAAGCATCGGAGGTTTATTATTCAACTCGTTTATGCTTTAGAACAAAAGAGTAGTCTTGTAAAATTCAACCCATTTTGCATGCCTATGACTTAATTTTTTTGTTGAGTATTAATGAATTTTAAGGCATGATGATCGAATTAAGTATAAATTCTCTATGTAAGAGATAGTGTGTAATGCCTTAAGGATTGAATTACATAAAACTCTCATCTTAAGTGGAATATCGTTGTTTGGCTTCATTCATTTAACTTTTCAAAAGAATGCTTTAGGATGATTCTCTTGACTTAAAATTTTACTATCCCAATTCACAAGCATCACACTTCAAAGGCTTTAGAAAAATCGGAAGCCTAAGGATTGGTGCGTGATAAGAACTTTAATTTTCTAAGGCCTTTGTGCATTAGTCCAACAAAATTTATCTAATTTTAGTATATATATATTTGAGCAACAATGGTACTAAAATTCTTAATAAATCTCAGATAAAAAGTGGCTAAACCATGAAAGCTTCTAACTTCAATAAAACTTTTAGGTGATGGCCAATCTAAGATTGCTTTTACTTTAGAAGGATCAGGTTTAAGTCCAGTAGTGGATATAATAAAGCCTAAAAAGATTACCTCAGTTTGCAAAAATAAACACTTTTTTAAATTAATGTATAATTTCTCTTTGTTCAAATACTATTTGTAGGTGTTGTAGATGTTCATTTTCACTTGGACTAAAAAATCGAATATCATCAAAATACACCACCAAAAATTTACCTATATAGGTTTAAGAATAGTATTCATTAATCTCATAAATGTGCTAGGAGCATTTGAAAGTCCAAAGGGACAAGCCATTCATAAAGTCCATCATGGGTCTTAAAAGGCCTTCCACTCATCTCGATCTAATCGAATTTGATGATATCCACTTTTAGATCAATCTTTGAAAAAAATTTGCTCTTGAGATTAAATCTAACATATCATCTAATCGGAATATAACCTGATAGTAATTTTATTTATTGCTCATTTGTCGACACATTAGCCATGTTCCATCTTTTTTTGGAGTTAATAATCTTTGGACGCACAAGGCTAAGACTCTCTTGAATAAAACCCTTTCTTAATAATTCCTCAACTTGTCTCTTAATCTCATACTCGGTAGGGTTCATCCTATGTGGAAGATTAGGAAGTTGAGAACCAGAACTCAATAGCATGTTGAATGTCTCTAAGGAGGTAGCTCATCGGGAAGCTCATCGGTGCAATATCATTAAAATCGAGAAGAAGAGAAGAGACCACGTATGTGAGACTCATTAGATTAGTATGACTTCTTTTATATGTAATATGTGAAGAAGAAATGGATCGAAAATTCATTTAGTAAAGCTCCAAAACCTATTATTTCTATCTTTGGGGTCAAAGGAGGAAGAGTAGATGTTTTAAAGTAAGGATCGAATGATAGTATTAGGCATAATAGAAGGATTTTCTATGATAATTAATTGAAGTTTGGCATTTTTCTTCAATAGGCTTAGGTTGCAAGTCGGTTATTTTTGTGTGGTGTTATGGAGGGTGTTTTTCTCTTGGCTTTATTGGTAGAGTTTAATAGTCTTGTTATTATGTATAAAAATATAAGTATTTTCCATAGTGAATAACATTCATATCATATAGCCAAGGTCGTCCTAAGAGAATATGAGCAATGTCCATAGGAGAACATCACACCAAATTTGATCCTCATAGCTTCTATTTTAATAGGAACTAAAACATTGGTGATGGGAAGAGATGTATGATTTACCCAACTAACATGAAATGGCTCGGTGAGGTTGATTTTAGGTTGGCTTGAGTTAAGGTGTGTTGAAATGACATTCATAGCACTCCCTCCATCTATAACTAACCTACATCTCTTTTACACAAAACATACATGCTAAAAATGTTCTTTCTCCTCCAATCTTCTCATTTTAATTACACTAAGACATCTCATCACATTAACATGAGTGTCATCATTTAATTCTAATTCTTCATCGATAATGGGGTGTCATCATAAACTTCTTCTTGATTATCATTGGATTTTCAACTTCTTCTAAAAATAAGATTTGAGCTTTACATTGATTTTGCATATGACCCTTTTTATGACATTTAAAACATATTACTTCCCTAGTGTTCTTAGAGTTGGGCCATTTGGATGGGCGGGTCTAACAATAGATCTATGAGAAGAAATGGAAGGTACTTGACTTTTAGTTTTAGAGAGAGAAACAGATTTCTTTTGTTGTTCAACCAATAATGCATAATGAAATGCTTCCTCTAAAGATTGTGGGTCAAATAATTCAACTTCATTTCTAATGTCCTAAGTCCAATAACAAATTTATTGGCTAATTACATCATTATCGCTCTAGAAACTAGATCTTCAAAAGTATTTAAGTATTGATTACAAGATAATTACCTTGTCTCAAAGTTAATAATTGGTATGTAGCTTCTTATCATGATGCCTAGACAATACTTTGCTCTTAACATTTCTTTCATTTCTATCCAAGTTAGGTTTGTCCTTCCTAATCTTTGTTCTTCTAAAGTATTTGTCCAATAAATTTTAGCATGTCTATTAATTTCATTTTAGCAAAAGTAACTCGTTGATAATCATCCATTTTATACCAATCAAAGAAGTCATCCATTTGAACTAACCAATCAAGAAATTTATTTGGGTCATGTACACCATCGTAAGTTGGGGCTTCTACTTTAACTCTTCGACATGGATCATTAGTCTTCTATAGTCTTAAAATATTTTTCTCCCCTTCCACCATTTCTAGCAATTGCTTGTCTTCTAAGTGGTTGATTTTCTCTATGGTTTGAATATGAATCTTCTTCATCTATTCCTAGCAGTTTGGCGGTATTGGAGGAGGTTGGTACTATTATTTTTTAGATGCTAAGCATTTGTTCTTTAAGTTCTTGCATTTGATTCTTACTTTCTTTTATTTGTTGAGTTTTTAATTCATTATCTTGGATCCTAAGATCTAAGGCATCAACTAATCTAGTCAAATTTTCAACTTGATCTTGAGAGATAGATTTTGGTGCCATGAGATTTCTTTTTTTTTTTAAATGAAAAAAAAAGATATGAAAAGGAATGAAAAAAATGAAAAAAAAGTATAATATAATTGTGCAATCAAAGAGAAATAAGAGAACGTGAGGAGGGGTACAAGACCACTTAAATCCCAAGCTCTCCTTAGAGTTTAGGTCTTTTGACAAAGTTCTTTGTTTAGCTTCCAAAATCACCAAGTTTAACACATTTATATTATTATGCATAAAAAATGCTCAAATTTATCAAAGTATCTTTTTTTTTTTTTTGAAAAGCAAGTTATCATAAGTTAATAAAAAAAAACTACAAATTAACCATAATGATAACAATAAAGTAAGTAATTAGATTTTGATTTGCACTAATGGCTAGGTTATATTTTTTTTTTGGTGAAGAATTACCTCACTAAGGTGCTCTCTTAATTTTTTTCTCTTTTTTTTTTTGGAAGGAGGAGGCACAAGTTCACACATTGGAAAATGGCTAAAATATATAATGGAGCTTACTAATTGAAATTTTATGTTATCACCATAAACTTGCAAGCAATATCTATCCTTCCAAAACTACTAATATGTATTTAAACTATCATATAAAAGAAAATTAATTAACCTCACAAGTTCAAAAAACTCACAAGTTTGAAGACAAGTCCATTACTTGAGATGCTCCCTTTGTTGAAGAACTTTTATCCAAATTTGCTCCTTCCAGCTATACCAAATTTGATGGAGGTGGGCTTCTTTCTTTGATGAGATTGAGAGAACGTGGGTATTGGGGAGAAGGAAGAGAAGATATGTTGGATAACTAGCTCCCGGATTGCCAAGGTTTGGCCACCAAGCTCTCAAACCACAAGAATAACTCAAAATTTTTGTGCCAAAGTTTCATTCAAGTAAGAGGGGCTATTTATAGCCATTACAATATTTCAAAAGAAAAGAATTCAAAACATGGAGGAAAAGTGGGTGGCCATATTATGAATCATTAAATTGCCTCATTATTTTATGCCAACCACACATGTCATATTTTTTTTTATGGATTCAACCACCTCACATGTCATGCTTTGAATTTTAAATGCAAAATTTCAAACATGGAGTTTCTAGAAGAAAATTAAAATTACATAAATAAATAAGAAAAAGATGAAATCATGAAATGGGCCTTAAGGTTAATGGGCTAAGCTTCTTCTTTCTTGAATTTTTTGGGCTTTAGCTTGAGATCTTGTAAATGGACCTTGGGCTAAATTTTCTTGGGCTTTAGCTTGAGATCTTGTAAATGGACCTTAGGTTCTAATTTTTGGTTCCTCTTGATGTTCTACATCACTGACACCAACCCAAAGCTTAGAAGACTCACAAAGCTTTATTTGAATTTAGACAAGGTGGGGACCCAATGACCCTAATCTCAAACCAAACCCCATGCATCAAACTTAATTGATTGTATGCCATCCAAAATTATAAACCTATCCTAACCAGACCCAATTAGGGTTCAATTTGGAAAATTGGTCAAATTGACCCAATTTGACCCATTTAGGTCTAAAGTGGCTAAATCCAAAAATGATCTAAATCACCTGAAATTGAACCTACCCAAACCAGTCAAAGTTTTGATTAAACTTAGTTGAGCCTTTTTAGGACTCAATTTGGCTAATTGACTCACGTAGCTCAAATTGACCCAATTGAATCTTATAGGGACAAAATCAAATCCAACTTAATCTAAGTCAAATTGAGTCATTCCAAAGCTTTGCAATCACTCCAATCACTCAATTGAACATCCCTCATGATAAATTGTAATCCAATTTAGTCAATTGATTCATCTAACCTAACTTAGCTCAATTTGATCTAAAGGGTCAAATTGAGCTAAAAATAAATTCAATCTAAATCAAATCAAATTAATCCTACAATCACGTTTAAATGAATGATTGATCATCTTCTAACTCCCAATTGAAACCAAGTAGGCCAATTAAGCCAATTTAACCCTGGCCTAAATTGACCTTTTGGGCAAAATTAAACCAAATCATAATCTAATTCAAATTTAGATTAAATCAACAGTTGCAATTAGCCCCAAATTAATTATTGAATACTTTTTAATGATCAATTAAAGCTAATTTAATCAATCTAACCCAATTGACCAATTTAGCCCAAACTAGCTCAAATGGTCAACTTGAATCAAAACTCAATCTAATCTAAATTAAATCAAGTCAAAGCCTTTGATCAATCCCAAATGAAGAATTAAACATAACTCACCCAATTTGGCCAATTTGAAAAAATTAGTCACGCATTTGGCCTATAAGAACCATACGAGCTAAATCTAAATTCACTCCAAATTAAATCAAACTAATTACACATTGGTATTCTAAATCATCAATTGAACATGACCTAATAGCTCATTGAGTCTAATTTAGTCAATTGGTCAACTTGATCAAATTAAACTCAAATTGACCTAAGTAGGTTATTATGTGTCAAACCCAATCAAACTTGGCATGACTCATTGTCACATACCCCTTGACTTTCCCAAGTGAACCCAACTTTTAGTGAACCTAGTTCAGTCCAAACTAAGTGAACCAAGCCATTGACATAAGATAAAATCCCAAAATAGCATGGTCTAACTCTCTCCTTTGGCCAAAGTAGCACACTTAGCATGCATTGAGCTCACTTTAGTTGGCCTAAGGCTATCTTGCTCAACCATTAACCAAGGTGAAGTCCTTTTCACCTTGGACAACTGTTGGTTCACCAACCATGAATTTTCCAATTCACCACAAGCCACTAAACTCCTCTAGCCATTGGGGGAGATCCAGCACATCAATCCCATGCCTAAACCAACCACCCCCAGTGCCTAGATGGCTGCCATGGACTGAACGCACTAGAAATGATGATTTACATGAGGAGGAGGGTATACACCTTCTCATCCATTCAAACTTTGCACACACCCTCATTCTAACTTTAGAGAGAGTTCTTGAGATCCCCAAAGCTCCCCGTGCATCCCCTCACTAGTGAGATTAAATCTCCTCTCAGTACGAATGTCCCAAACACCCCACCTCACCAAACCCATTCCCAAGCCCAATCCCAACGCCATACTGAGGTGAGTCAAAATGAATTGAGAACCATTTGATTCAAGCACGAGAAGGTTGTCTACCAATTCAAGCTTCATGATGTAACATGATCTTGGGATGAGGAGGAACTCATCTCTTCTTAGGGCTTTTGCCTATTCAAGGTGCCTCCACAACCCATAGATGGTCAAATAGGTGTTGGTCTTTTGTAAAGAAAAGTGTTTTCTCATCTTGATCAGGCCATATGATCCTTTGCATTTTACTTTTACATCCTATTGGAATCGAATTGAGTGTGAATTGAGCCTTAATTGGCTCGAATCAAGTGACAAAAGATGAATCACGGGTTGCCCATCTCGTGTGATTAGAATAGATGGCTATTATAAATTCACATTAGATTTTTTTGATTTAATTCCTTTTAAACCATGGGATCAAATGGCGCAGGACAAATCACATCTATTTCCACTAAGATAGTAGCCATAGGGGATGGTATAAATAACTAATCCCATGATGCCATGTGTAAAGCATGATTGACTTAGCCTTGACTGTGTAATCTGGCTTAAATAGGTTTAGATTTGTGATTAATTAGACAAAATATTTAAAAATCATAACTAATTATAAAAAAATTAAAAATATAAATAAATACTCTATGGAAAGTTTAGATATAGGATAATTTAAAATATAGATAAAAGTCTCAATTTTTATTAAGTGTATAAAGACTAATTAGGGCTTGAATGATATTAAACATTAATTAGTTGCCCAAATAACTTAAAATTTTAGGTGAACATTATATAGGTTGACTTCTATCTCTCATAATTATTTCAAGTCTACTGAGTGAGTATATTAGGTAGGGGTGTCAATTCGAGTTTGTGGGTTAGGTTATTACCCAAAATTGACTTCGAATATTTCAACTCGAACATAAGCGGGTTCAAATTTTTCACCCAAACTCGACTCGACTCGATCCCGGATAACCCGAACCTGACCTGAATATAAAATGGTTTCAATTTCTAAGACTCAAACCCTTTAACCAACTGTATAACCTATATAGTGATAAAAAACTAAAAATTAATTTGTCCCATTTAACCAAAAAATAACCTATTTAACCAAATAGAGAAAGAAAATTAACATTAAACATTATTACCCAAAATTTCATGAGATGGTATAATTTTTCATGTAATAATTCTAATAAGATTTTATAATATCACATAACTTGCTTATTATGAGCCAAAAATAAAATTTACACAAGTAATACAATAAAATCCCTCTTTACATTATAAATAATTATAATAAAATAATAAAAAAAATATTTAATTAATCAAATTTGCATCCACAACTCTCCCATTCACTAATTAAATTTACATCCACAACTCTCCCATACACTAATAACAACAACATTTTAAAAAGAAAACTAAAACTCAAACAGCTACAAAACTATAAAGAGAAAAAAATCAAGCTCAAAGTGAACTGTAAGACTCCCAAGTCCCAAATTGTAAGAAAATCTTGCAAAATGGTTTGAAAAAATAAAGAATATATATATATATATATATATATATATATATATATATATATATATATATATATATATATATATATATATATATATATATATATATATATATATATATATATATATATAAAGAGCACAAAACAACCATAAAGGAAAGATCAGAGCAAAACAAATAAACCAAGACACCCAAGCACCCCACCCAAGCACAAGCCACCAAGAACAAGGAAAACTAGCACATCAAATTAGAGACCAATCATCACCATCTAGTAGAAAGTAGGAACAACACCAAATAGAGAAAACCAACAAGAGGCTTAGGCTCAGAAAAGCATTCTTTAGGAGCAACAAAAATGTGAGCATCCAAATTTCAAAAAGAAGGGTTACAATCACATTAATGTTACTAGCCAAATAATAGAGAGAAAGGATAAGCATCAAAGCCATCATAGCTAAAGGCAACCACTAATAAAAGAAACCAACCAAGGCACCCAACAACATAACACACAAGAGCAGCAAAACTAACCACAAAGGAAAGATCACATGAGAAAATCAGCTAACATGCACCAAATCAAGGCAACTCAAGCACCCCACCTAAGCTCCAAAACCTGAAGTCACCAAGACAGAAACAACAAGAAAAATCAGCACAACAAACTAGAGACAAATCATCCGCTCCAAGTAGAACAACACTAAAGAGAAAACTAGCAAATAACCATCAAAGTAAAAGCCAAGGTATAGCAGACAAGTAACCAAAACCATTCCAAATAAAAGTCATGAATAGATTAATATTGATCAAGTAATTAATATGATACCTTCTCTAACTCAACCACTCCCTTCTTGAGTGATACTTCCCAAGTTGTATCTCCATTGAATAGCTACCAATATAAAAATATAAATAAGAACATATGATGATAAATCTAAACAAACCTTTAGCATAACAACCAAACAATTGACCTCCTCATTATTGGACTCCAACTATACACCATCATCTTTTATAGCATGTAATCATTAATATTGCAATCACAATAAACAAAAACCTATAATAACTATTAAACATAAACAAGCATGTAAGCAAAAAAAAATAAAATATCAAATTTGAGATAGAGAATGCTATATTAAATAACTTAGCAAATGATCATCACAGCCTAAAACCTATAATATTGTTCATAAATTATAACAGTCCTCCATTAAAGTCTTGCATGACATTATAAAATACTCAAAGAGATTATTTTGCTATGTTAATTGAGATATTACTATCATCCTTATCACTTTGATTGGAAGTGTACTTCATAACATTTCCGATAACTTCTTCAAGTTCAGAATCACTTAAATCTACAACAAAGAAAGACTTCAATTATAAAAATTAGAGATATATAAATGATTTAAAGAGAATCTATTACAAAAATATGCTTCAAACCTTTATCCACATATTATTTGTATACCAATTTATCATGTTTTACTCAGATATTGAACAAGAATCATCCCACTATTACTAAATGCACTTTCGGATAGTAGAAATTGGTATACACAAAATATCACAAGCCATTGCGTTCTTGAGAAACTTTTGGTTTCTCTCAATAATGCAATATATCTAACTCCATTTTGTATTGTCTAGGGTCATCTAAGTATACACTTTCTCTTGGCATATTATCTTCATCATCAAAAGAATCAAAATCCTTAACAAAATAAAAAGATATTATAAAATGTCAAAAAAATAAGCAAAAAAAAAAAATGTAATTGACTAAAACAAAGTAAGAGTACCCGCAAAAATTGTGATTTCGTAAACATTGAAGTTAATGCTCTTGAATTATCATTTTGTCATGTTCTAGTGAATTCTGAAGTTTGTAATGATGAACCTTGCATAGTTGATTTTGAATAATTTCTAAACAATGAAAATAAATTTTCTATCACATTTACAACTTCTTTGATATAATCACCTCCATAAAGTCTTTTATAGAATCATTCAACAAAATTAAATTTGTACATTGGATCAAGGATAACAGCTACTACCAGTATTACACAAAATTCATGTCATTATTTCTCAAATTTTGAAATCATATTTACTGCCATCCTTCTGATGTAGTCATTATAACTTGAATTTTCATGCTTCAATACTGCATATGCTATTGAAACACTAGAAAAATAGAGATTTGCTGTAGGATATTTTGTTCCAGAAAATACACATATAATTTTATAAAATGGTGCTAAGAAGTTGCATATGCTCATAATTTTTTCCCACTCAGTATTTGATGGACAACTCTTGTAGTTCGAGTCACCAACTCTAAATGCAAAAAAGCACGCCTGTAATAGATAACACTATAAAGCATAATAAAAGTTGAATTCCACATAATAGGAACATCTTGTCTTAATCCTTTTTTTTTTCATCAAGATAATTGTGTTTGGCACATTGCAAAAATTTTTGCTTTCTTGCTTGAGAACCTTTCACATATTTAATACTTTTACGAACTTTTGAGATTGAGCTATCAATGTCTTATAATCCTTCTTGAACAGTCAAATTTATGATATGTGCACAACATTGTATGTGAAAGAATTCTCCATTGCAAAGAAGACTACCTCTCAAATTTAAATATTTTCTCATGAATTCAATAGATATATTATTAGCTGAAGCATTATTTAAAGTAATGCTAAAAATCCTTTTTTCAATCTCTCAATCAGATAAAAAAGTTTGAATTATTTCAAATAATGCAAGACCGTCATGCGAAGGTGGCATAAAGCTGAAATTAAAAAAAATTTTTTGTAACCTTTATGCATTATCAATGAAATGTGCTGTTAAACAAATAAATCCATCAATATTGATGGAAGTCCATAAATTTAATGTCAAGTAAACTTGACTGGCAATAGTCTTTAGCATTGCTTGGATTTGTCCCTTTTTCTTTCTTGAACATCTTTTTTGCAATCATTTCTAATAGTATTTCTTGACACAAGTTGCAAGTCTCGATGCAAATAATATAAAAGTATTCTAAAACTAGGCCATTCAACGCATTGAAAAGGTAAACTATGCATAATAATGCAAGTGGTTAACAAGTCACGAAACCTTTGTTGGTTGAACTTAGCATTACACATAGAAATAGATGAAGAAGAATTACTTTGCTAAAGAAGTGTATCCCTTTTTTTACAAGTTTGTAAGTGTTGTTTTAAATTTCCGATGCCAAATTTGCGATCACATATGTAGTTTGCACCACATTTTTTTACATTTGCATCTTTGTTTCCCATCATTTCCTAACGGTAATAAATCAAAATATCCCTATACAAATGATGACAATCTTTTCTTCTTTCTAGCATGCCTATTGCTTGTCTCTTCATCAATTTTTTGAATTTCATTCTCACTAATATCCCCATGAAAAAAATCTTCATTTTCTTGAGCATTACTAATAGTATTGGAATCCTCCATCTAAATTAAAAAATTGATAACGAGTAATTTACAAATAATACATGTATTAAACCCTAATCAACTATTTATAAATAATACACGTGCTAATAAAAATAATGAGTAGATAAAGTAAATGATACTCAAATGATACTAATCAACACAGTAAACTTCAACACAAGCCATAGCTCTTGCTAAGTTCTCTTCAAGAATATGAAAGTAAATCAACATTGATTCTAACACATTAATCAGACTACTGGTTCATCAATAATATTCAGCTCAAGTCAGCCAACCTGCCATGAATCCTAGAATTCCCCATACAATAAAGCAGTGTTAACATGTCCATTCATATGCAAAAAGCGATGTCGAATCACGAATGAGGCATAAGTACCTGGGGATTCAATTTAAGAAACAATAAACGAATAGGTTAAATAACATGCCTATTTATATGCACAAACAAAGAAATGATCACCAATCATGAATGAGACATAAGTACCTTGGGATTCAATTTAAGAAATAATAAACGGATCATCAATAAACAACATGGCCATTCATACAAAGAAATAATCACCAATCACGAATGATAGAGAAGGATTGATTTACATTTGTCATGGCTCTCTGAAGGTTGATTATTTTCAAAAGATAAGGTATTACCTCAGGGAACATACGATGCTCTTCGAAGGTGGAGATGTGAAGAGATGCAGAATAAGAGAAAGAAGAAGGGCGACAAAGAGTCGAGATGGCAACGTCGACTAGGAGGGATTCAGCCTTCGCACTTCGCAGTGTTTGCCTTCTCGATCGAGAGTCAAGAGATGCTAAGATGGTGCAAGACTAGATGAGGGTTAGCGAGACCCAGGTTAGAAATTAGGGGCTTTTGACCTTTTCTTTTGGCATTTGTGTGATTACGATGAATATGGGCCATCCATATGATCAAATGGCTTACATAGACTCCGCAATTTACCAATTCCACAATACATAGTTCCACAATCGCCGCTCGACGGAGTCGGCGTAGTTTTGGGTCACTTATGGGTATTTCGGATCAACATGAACCCGGCTTGAAAATTTATACGTGTCAACTATTGAGACACGAACACGACCCGAAAATTATTTGAGTTGACCTAACCCAGATTTTTTGAGTGAGTTCGAGTCAAGTTGTCGCGTCGAGTCATTTTTTGACACCCCTAATATTAGGAGATCCATATTATCAAACCTTAATTAAATATTTTTAGCTATTTAATAAATTTAATTAATTAAGAAAAATTATAAAATTATTTTGGATGGTTAAATTTGTATTAAGAGCTTAATGGTGACCAAATAAATTTATTAGGACTTCTGGTCCTAATTATTTCTTAAAAATTATCATTAAGGGGTTTTTATTAATTAAATAATTCATTAAGGGCTTAGAAAATTTATAACTAATTATATAAATCTCTAAAAATTCTAAATGATATATGTATGTATACGAATGAAAGTTCAATATTTTCTTAATGTATAAAAATAAAATATATTGATATGGTGCTCAAAATACCGCTAATCAAAGTCAATCTTAATATCAAAAGCGAATTTGAAGTCAAGACGATCGAGATTAAGCACTTGAAATATCCTTGGAATCTTTGGGATATCAATTACATCCCAAAATAGCTCTTAAATATAGAGTGTTTATAGTCAAATCGAAGGCCTCGACGGATCTAACGAGCCTAAGATCTCATAATGACTTCATTTGGGCATCCAAATGCTCAAAATATATCAAATGATCGAAGGAATCATTCTAAGCCGTCCGATCAAGAGGAGTGGCATGGACTTTGCATAAATTACGTAAACGCCTCCTCCCATCTATAAATAGAACTCTATCCCTCACATGAGGAGAGGGAAGAGGAGTCAAACAAGTGAAGAAGAGGAGCCACCGCCAACGGTGCCACCACCACCGCCGGCCACCGCCGTCAGCCGATCCTTGCCAATCACCAAGCAAGGAAGAAGAGGAAGAATCCAAACAAGGAAGAAGAGGAAAAGCTTAAGCAAGGAGGAAGAAGAAGCTCAAGATCCTCCAAGCAATACACCGCCGACCTGGCCATCAACCACCATCATCGCTAATTGTCCTCGCAGATCTCCACCTATTACCGCAACTATTACAACCGATCATTGTTACACGCTTGTTGGTCCTCTCTCATATGCACTGTAATCTCAGAATCGGGAAGACTTTGTACTCAAAGATACATAGTGGAAGCTTTTCTAGCCTGTGATTTTCCCCTTTTTGAGGTTTTCCACGTTAAAATTCGAGTGTCTCTGCTCATTAATTACGTGTGTCTGGACTAATCGACAAGGCTAAGGCGTAAACTTTCACTCTACCGCGACTGGTTTTCTAGCACGCAACATATATATACATGTATATTTATCTTAAAATGAAATAATAAAATGATAAAAGAGTTAAAGGATACCACTAAGTAGATTATAACTTATTCCTATTAATCTTAAAGTGTTTTCCATGTGACTATGATTTTATTTAAGCCTAGTCTAAACTTAAGAATTAATGAAAATCTGAATGCTCAATTAAGAAGGCTTCATTTTTAGATTCAGCCTTAAGACAGAGTGTTGAAAAGAAATAGTTTTCACCTTAAAGGAAACTTATAAATTTTCACACACTTTAGAACACTACGTCTAACTCAAACAAAATTGAACTTATAATTTAAAACTTACTTCTTAAATCATTAATCATTTGAATCAAAATCACCCTTTGGTTAACTATTTGAACTTATCATTTAAAACTTAACTCAAACATTAATTTTGCCATACCACACTAGCTTTTGTACACACATTAGGTTGATAGGTCGACCTAGAATATGGTTAGGCCGGTGTTTGATCGTGATAGATTGATTTTCCCTTTATTATTTTAGACTAGATGATAAGATTATTTGAGCATAGTCTAGATGGCAGGGAAATATTTATTAGACTAATATTATTTTCTATAGGGGGCTATACTTAATAAAAAGGGGCTGCTAAAAACAGATTTAATTAAATGCTTTTGCTTGTAAGTATTGTTTATCTCTCTAAGTATAGCCCATTATGATAAGTGGGCTTGTCACACACTAGTGCTAAGTCCAATTATGTGATATATAACTATTTGGTGTGTATATGCTACAACTATCCTCTATTTTGCAAGTTTAGTTAGAAATTTATTTTTAAACTTTTTAAATGTGATTTTTGTAATAGAATGAGATTAGAAGCCATGAGGTTTAGGATGAGTAGAGGCTAGAAAGCATAAACCTAGGAGGGCCTTTAATGCTTGGATGATCCAATGCTCTGAAGATCAAAAGAAGATGAAGGCTCTCATAGACTATTTCATTTGTTATAACATTTATTATAATCTAAGTTGTATACGTGTTAAGCTCGATAACCCATTTTTTATTTTTGGGATGTATAGTTGTACTCGGTTGCACCGACCTCTTTATTTTTCTTTTAACATGATTGATTGTTTGGTGTGTTTACATTATTTATGTAATAAAAATTGCATGTTTTTTTATGATTTTTTAAAATATGGTGATTGCTATATGGCCTAAATTTTGTTCCGCTCTTTAAGGGCATAAGTTTTCTATCCCAACTAATCAATTTAAAACTAAAAATTAATTGCAACACACAACCTCATCTTAAAGCTTAGGAATTAATCAACTAAAAGATTTAGAAACCATTAGGTCTGTGATGTTTGTATGACACCATGCATGCATATTTCTCTCCATCCTAGAGTATATGAGATTTTCACTCATTGCATGATAAGGGAGAGTGCAAGACCGTTGATAACAACTCGCTTAAGTGAAGAACACCCTTCTTGTAGATTGGCTCATAACCTAATTACGTCATGCATATAGGTGTACTTGCCCACCCAAGCTTAAGTCAAAATGTAAGAGTCTAAAATTTATACAAAAAGATACAATTTTATCGCATTAGTTTGGACATTGTTCATATCCATCATGATTTGGGTTCTTAAGGAGTGAGTTTAGGCTCTCTTAGGGTTTCCATCTTAATAAACAATAGCCTAGCCATCCAATATTCATATGACTTGCTTATATGGTTTTAACTCATATGAGGTGTTACATGACAGTCACTCTAGATAGTTGTAAGTTCAGAAGAATTAGGATGGGTTCACATCCTTAGGTTGGGGTGTGCCACTCTATCCCATCTTCTTCTTGCTAGATTAGTTTGATCTCTTTGCCTGTGTTAGAGACCTTAGTTTTAAGATCCGAGGTGGCCTATTTCTTCCTTACTTTGGGTGTAAATCTTTATATCTTAGACATTTTTATAATCTTGTGTTATTGGAATATAAGTCTTAGCTTTTTAATAAAATATCAACTCAAATAATAATAATTTTTAATTTCAAAAATATAAAATCTCATAATAGGATAGATTGAAGTGCTCACTAGGCTTCCTAGTATCACGAGCATTTCCTACTTATCCTCATTTGGATTGTGTTGAGAACTATCTCTAATTGAGTTGCCCCACTTGATTTTACAACAATCACCAATCCTTTGATATATAATTTTTAAATCTATAAAGATATTAGCTGATCACTTTAATCGAGAGTATTCTTAATAGATTATTTCTCTAAGATAACTATAGGTTTTATACATTTTATCCATGTAAGGCAGGAGAAAAATCATTTGTATACATAGATCCATCAGTCATAGGAGTTCTTATAAGATGATTGAGTCCATCGCAGGGTGATATTTCTATCTTTTCAGATAGTATGTTATTCCTTGATGTCATACTCGATCATTTCAATAAGTACCTTTAAGATTTACAAGTGTCCTTATTACATTCTAAACACCATACACTCATGTACTTAGTTATTGACAATTTAAATGTACTTGACACCATATAACAAGTGTGACTATAGGTGAAATTAATTGCATTACATGTAGACTTTCCTTCTTTGAGCCTTTAGCTTGTGTATAAATCTTTTGCTTGTTGGCATCAGCTCTCATATAGTGAGTAGTCTCATTAACTTTGAGTACCTGAAGGTTTGGCTCTTGGTCACTTCTTAAGTTGGTTAACTTGAGCTTATAATATAATGTTGTAATTAAGTAAATCCACTCAAATCTTGAGAGGGATACTCATCTTTATTTAAAGTTTGATAACTTTAGATGAGGATGAGCATGTTTGGAATGCGAGTGACTTTCTCATAATCACACATATAGGGAAAGAGAGTATTAGAGTGTCCAAGAGTTGATATGAGTTGTTATATAGAGATGCAAGTGACATAATTCTCATTGAGTTCATATGATGAGTTCCTTGAGTGTTCGATGAGTTGATTTTTATTAACTTAGTGGAGAAGTTTGGACTTTGTATTCATATATCATTGAAAGATTGTTATAAATTATGATCAAGGACGAGCAAAGAAACCTTTATTAGTGGATAAAACTCTTGAGGTTATAAACATTCCATGTTCTTGATCCTCCTTGCCAAAGTAGGTTTATAATAGATAAGAATCTTGTATGATTTGTTTCTTGATTATATTGGTCCATCTCATGTTGATCCGATCTTGCCAAATGTTGTTTGTCATGCTGCTGCGCTCACCATCTTTAACACCAACTTGCTAGGTTGGAAGTTTTTTCTTTGACATTTGCATTGCAATATTTCACCATCCTTTTCTTTATTTTCTCTCGTCTCAAGGAACCATGTGTTTTATATTCCTCTAATAAGTTAAGTGTCATCTCCATGTCTTCTTGATTCTAATCTTCCCACTTCATAAGGTGTTGATCGTAGTTGGTAGCCACCATCACTCATTGGTTGTGTAGTGTTAATATAAAAAATATTAATAGGATATAAACTCATACACTTCTTAAAATCCCCAACCTGACTTAGTGAACTCTAAGGAGGAACCCATATAAGGGGTTCTTTTATAAATATTTTTAACATCATATGTTTGACTCTACTTAGCTCTAGTTTCAACTTCTTGGATTCAACCATTCTCTAGTGGATGTAGGTGTTGGGTTTAAGCAATCAATCAATTTAATTAAATCAATTATGTATATAATTGATTATGAGACTTTGAGGAATGGCCTGAACATCCTTAAAATCAATTTGGTTGAGTCAAATATACCCATGTATCATTATCCTATTTAAGCTCTTAACTAGGTGACTACTAAACTTAGTTAAATTAGTCAATCACCTTGAATATTCAACCTTGATATATTCTTAGTATGATCATGAAATAAATGATCACTAGAACCCCTTGATAATCTTATTCAACCATGAGATCCCAAAAAATCACATTAAGCTTAGGTCAACCTTAGGCCTTTGTTGAGTTCAAGTCACATAAATGTTAGGTAAATCACATTAAATTGATTAATGATGAGTTTATATGTTGAAAAATGTTCTAATATGAATATTGGATCTATTAATTTGGCCAATTGGATGCAAGTCAACTCACTTAATCCAAATTAATATAATTGGATTAATTTGACCACATCGGCCTTAACTATTGAATCGGTTAGACTAATATGACATATAAACTACTTTAAATGTCATGAACATGATATCATCTTTATAAAGACAAATTGTCCCTTAGTCTAAGTCAAATTAACTAAATAGGGTCCTTATATCCGACAAGGCCAATACCCTCATTTGGTGATTGATTGAACTAATCATGATATTTAATCAAATCCTCAGGAGTGATTGTAGCTAATGATGTCAATGGAAAAATGCTTATTTTAATTCATCTTGATCTAACTCCTCTAAGGTGGTCAATTTGACCAAATGGGACAACATGATCCCTTTTGATTTCAAATGAGAATATCCATGTTTATGATGAAATTAGAAATATCAAATGATTGATTCAATTCCAAAATCAGGAATGTAATTTTAGCCAAAGATTTTAGGAATAGTTCCTTAGTTCAACCCAAGCCAATTTGACCACTCTAAGTGGGTCAAATTGGCCAAGTTAGCCAAGGTGTGCAAAGTGAGCCAAATATGGTGAAATGGATTTAACCCCATGGGAATTATTAGAAATTTTTGAAAATTCATTTTTCTTATAATTCTTCATAATGACAACAATCTTTTCTTCATTAATGAGCTAAGCCATAGCTAGCTTAACATGGATAAGAAATCATTAATGGGGAGGTTATGGAAGTTAAATGGAACCAATTGGAATTAGTCATTTCTACTTGGCTTAAACCTTCACAACCTACTCCTTAATTGCAAAAAACTATTATAAGTGTTCCAATTGGTGGGGAGGGAGGTTTACATATAGTACAACAATGATTTTACCATGGGTGGTCTTAGCTAAGTGGCAATTATGTCACACCCCTTCCTATTAAAAAAATAAGATAAAAACAATATTCCCCAAGCTAAAGGGGCTTTGCAATCACTTTTTTGGATTCTCATATCCATCTAGTAACCTTAATTTTCATTAACAACTAAGGAAGCACAAGTTTGCATCAAGGCATTCATCTAAGTGAAATCAAGCCAAGTTAAGCTAGGAAAACAGTCACACCAATCATATGAAGTTGCCTGATTAATTGCATTTGCCAAATTACCTTATATAAGTAGCTCTCCCAAAACATCAAAATCTTTATCATTGCTTAGTTTGTAGACTGCTCTAGATTACAACAAGCTTACTCAACCGTGCGGTTGATTTCTCTGACCTCACTTAAGCTTCCCAGTAAAGGATTTTTCTCAAGATAGGTTAAAATGAGAGAAACTTAAATGAGCTAGGCTCGAGTAGCCCATTTATCAACTCGAGCCTAGCTAGAGGTTAATGATGATCATGTAATTGTTAGGTTTATTTTCAACGAATTTCAACACCTTGGATCATGTCAGATTATGGCTCTATATAGCCCTTTGCATTTTTATTTAGATTCTTGCTTCACATTAACCATTAAGTTAACTTAATTGAAATTTTAACGAAATACAACATTTTAGATAATAAATTTAGAAAAATACTTTTAACCAAATATTTATGTATTTTTATAATTTAAAAAATCAATTATTCTTTATTTTAGTTATTTAATACCACAAATGGATTGAGAATATTTTCATATGTATATATATATATATATATTATAAAATTTTGAAAAATTCAAGGAATGTTTCTAATATATTTTTTCACTTTTATGAAATTTAATAAAATTTTTGGAGATCATTTAACCATTAATCTAAGCTTAAAAAACCATTTTTAATTTTCTAAAAAATATTTAATAATCTCTAAAATTTTTAAATAAATTAGAATGGGTCCTTTGAGATTAGAGGAAAATTTTACAAAATCTTATTAAGATATATGTATATTATCACAACTTTCATATGAGATACCCCACATTTGTAAAATTTTCATTTAACCCTTAGCGGGCCCATGAACCAACAAAGTTTTATGCGAATAAAATTTACTATTCTTAATCTAACTCAATTTATTGAAATTTATTTTAGGTGTTATGCTATTTTTATTATTGAAGATACCTATTTTCACATATATTTAATTATTAAAATATATTAAATTTTTCTTAAAATAAAAGATACAACTATAGGCAAAAATTAACAACTTAGTAATAATAATATTATTATAATAGTCATCATAATTAAATTACTTAAGAGTATTAATAAAATTAAATAATTTTGATTTGTAATTTCAAATAAAAACATAAATGAATAATCCATTTTCATAATAGGACTGGGTTTTTCCAAAGAAAAAAATCTTTACAGAACATCACACTAGTATGCTTGTATTCCATGGTTACATTCATCTATGTATCAAATTAGGTGGTATGCAATTCATTACACTATAACATTAGTTTTCCATTTTAATTATTTAATTTCAACCTAATATATTAGCCTTATGAATACTAATATCTATGCACACAATTTCATGGTTAGTAACACTCGTATGATTTAATCTATTCGTAGTATGTTTACACTCTTGTGACTGTACTAATATTTTTTATGAACTTAATTATCTTTCATTTCAAATTCAATTAAAGATGATCAATATCATATTTGGTCAACCTTTAACCTGATTGAGTTATATCAATTTGATGAAGTCATTCTATAGTTCAGTCACACATGGTGATTAAGCACTTTTAGTTCAATTGTACTTGGTTTTATTTATTTTTCTTTTTTCAATAGATAGTTTCCATTAAGTGCTACCTTGAATTCTAGATATTTAGAATATTTTTCTACTTAGTTAGAACATATTTATCATCAAATGTTCATACATTGACTGATCATTTAGATCCAGCACCTAATAGTTGATGGTTTCAATTAATTTTATCATATTGATGCATTTGGAAGCATACAAATTGGTGTTGGCATGTTAGGTTAAAATACATCATATTAGTATTAAGAATTGAGCATGATTATAATTAATTGGTTAATATTATTAGATAATAATTCATCTAATTATAAAAATTCTTTAATCTTAATCTTACCTCATATGATATTTTAATGAGTTTAACTAACCTAAAGCTTATTATTTCAATCAAGAATAAGATTATAAGCTTTAGAATGATTGAGCTCCTATAAATGCATAAATTATTTGATGCTTGAGATAAGGTTGCTTTGAGTGTAATGATAATTAAAAAATGATTGTTATGTTTACTTTGTGATGTATTGCACTACTTTGATTATATTACTACATTAAGATAAAGATATTCTTCTGTAGGTGCTTGGTGTACGATCATTACTTCTATTTAATTTTTACAAAGATTGTGTGTCAACATATAAATTCCATAAAGTTACATTATTTTTATTTGAGATTTTATATCACTGTTGGACTATGATGGCCTTATTTAATCTTAAGTAATTCATATTGTGCGAGCTAATTTGATTCTTATGAACAATATGAATTAGGTTTAGAAAGAACTTAATATTTATACATTATTATTTAAATCATCTGAGCTTATTGGGCAGAACTTGAATATTTATTTTATTTTAATTTTAAATTGTAAGTATGTATAAGCAACTTGTTAAGCTGCACTTGCCTGTTACTTATTCTTTTACACTTATCACAACACAATGCTTACTTAAGTTTATTCTATTTGCTTTTTTTTAACCTTCTTATTGTGATGAAATTGTCTAGTCTATAAATGATTTTATGCTAGCTTATAAAATCAAAATATTTTCTATCAAATTTAATAATATGATAAACAATATTAAATTCAATTAAAAAATATTTTTAACTTAAGCTTATGACTCTCTCAAGCCAAGTATTTTAAATTATTTTGCATATATCTTAAGACAGGTAGTGATCAAAACCTCCAAATGCTACCACATATTAATAACATGGCCAAGTCAAGTATGTATTAGAGGTTCTCACTTAAGAATAGATAACCTACATTACATGTTATATCTCTTAAGATATTGTCTTGGATAAGCATTGCTTAATTACGTTTAGGGAGTTTAGTACATTAGGCAGTGACTGCCATACTTAGATAGGAATGTAAGTCTAAAGTCCAGTAGCTCTAGTTTTATGTAATCGGGCTATCTCATTTATTCTTTTTTCTATAAGCATTTCTCTACCTATGTGGAGATTGCAAGCTTTGTAGCTTTCTTGCTTTCCCTTAAAAATTTTTTATCTAGAAAACTCTCAATTTTCCTTCTTTAGCTTGAGGTTAGGAGGCCAACTCCGGAAGACACAATTTATGGCTGTTAATAGAGCATCTCACGGTTGGGTTAAATTGACTATCTTTCCAAGCTAAATGATATTGAGAATGACAACCTAGAATAATATATCCATGAAGCTTAGACTAAAGTACTTTTTTACTTTTTCCTTTCCCTTACCCATTTACCACTTTGGGCTCATCATATTTCATATTGAGTCTCTAGTGATTTAGTAATTATTATCGCATAGCCTCTTATGCGTTGAGTCGTTATCTCACTTAATTATGATGATTCACCATTTGCCTTACAAACTAATACCTAATATATATTCTATTTAGGTAATGATTATTAAATAATGAATCACTCTCAATAAACCCAAAAAATAATATCAAAAGATAGACATTTTTTCACTTTTTATTAGTTTTTCTTAGAGGTGTAATCGAGTATAATAAATCAAAGGGAGCTTAGTCCCTTCTCCAAGAGATTAGGAACCCACATTCTTTTAATTCTTTTTATTAATCAAATGATATATTTATAAATAAATATTTACTAAGAGTTTAGTTGAGAAATGGTGACTTCACCTTGATCCTCTTTTCATCCTCTCTTGTAAAATATTTTATGGGAAGATCATATCATCATGTTAACACAATTTTCGTCACACCATGTAGC
Organism: Cymbidium sinense; assembly: GCA_021442155.1. Lineage (NCBI taxonomy): Eukaryota > Viridiplantae > Streptophyta > Magnoliopsida > Asparagales > Orchidaceae > Cymbidium > Cymbidium sinense. Next base: position 65,093,591 of record CM038231.1, read on the forward strand.
TTATACTCGATGGGCACTAGAACTTCAATTTCATGAGAAAGAGCAAAATGATGTTTAACTTGCCACCAAAGAAGGGGTTGTTCTATGAATCCTTAAGATTGAGGGTAGTGCCTCCACATACTTGGTTTTGGCTCCTTTAAATGATGAAAATTTGTTTATTTGTCACTTCAACATAGCTATTCATCTACGGGCGATGGACTGATGCAACTTTGAAGTAGATGAGTTGGGACTCGAAGAACTCTTTGAGGCTTTTGCGAGTTAATCAGAGCCTTTTTGTTTGTTATGATGGTCATTAGCATCCCGTGTAGACACATGATGCTAAATCAGCAAAAAGTTTCTGTCAATCTGCATTGTAATTTTAGTGAGTGTCTTAGCTTTGATCCACTTAAAAAAGTAGTTGACCATGACTAAAATGATCAAAATTTTGAGGAAGTTCAGTGAAATAAATCAGCTTTTTTTATGTATAAAGTTTTCAACATCATCATATATGGTGATCTCATTTATAAAAAAAGGGTTGTAATTCATGTAAAATAGAAATTCCTTCACTACCATAAGTGTATTTAATACACTGATATAGAGTAGAAGGTATAATTTCATTTTCATATAGCCATGATCATCCTATTAGAGTATAAAAATACATTTTGACATTAATAACATGAAATTTGACTTAAGTTTCAAAGTCAATAAACTATATAAGCAGGGTGATAGAAACAAAAGTTGTGTAATCTTTTCATTAATATCATATAACATTAGATTATTTGAACAAACTTCTTTGAATTTAAAATTAATAATTCAAGAGTAGCAATAATAACTACAAACCTATGATTAACTAGAATTCTATTTAAAATACCCTCAGTTAAAGCGATAAAATATAAGGATATATAGTGATGGTGTCTTTAAAAGAAGGTTGTCATCAATAAATCTGGAAATGGGAAATTTTTTTGAAGAACATTCCTTTAATTTTTCAAAAGCAAAGTACAATCGAAAAACCTAAAGTTTTGATTAAAAATTTTATTAGGGTTTCATGAAACTCAGGAAATAACAGAAGTGTGTCATACACTCTTACACATTTACTAAGTAGGATGCATTTTCAAATGAGTAATGTTGAAATGGAAAAAAAAAAGTATTATTTTATGTTTAAAGAAAGAATAAATTTTGGTTATAGAATATCTAAGTTAGGAATAGAAGCTGATAAGATCAAAATCTAAATTATAGAAAATACTACCTTTAGGATATTTAGATTTGGAATACTAGAATCATCATTAATGATGAAGACACTCATTTTTGTAATAGAAATGTTAAATTATTTTAAAAAAAAATATGGAGTGAAGTATAAGGTAGTCATAACATATCATCCTCAATCTAATGGTCAAGCAAAAAGTTTAAACATGAAGATAAATTGAATTTTAGAATGGGCTTATAGGGCTGATTTAAGAAATCAATTGGTAAGTCTCCCTATAGACTATTATTTGGTAAAGCTTGTCACTTACCTTTAGAATTGAAACATAAAGCATTTTGGATGGTAAAAAAATATAAAAAATAAATAAATTTTGATATGAAGAATATTGGGGGGAAAAAAAAGGCTGTTATAATTGAATGGATTGGATGATATATGATATGTCTCATTTTTAGTGAGCTTAAGAAAATACTAGAATTTATAAAGAAAAAATTAAAATACTACATAATAAAAAAAAACTCTTTAAGAAATAATCTGAGCATGGGAAACAAGTTTTACTACTTAATTCTTGATTAAAATTATTTATAGAGAAATTGAAATCTAGATGACCAAGGCTTTTTTTAATTGTTAAAATATATCCACATGGTTCTATAGACATTTAAAATTTAAAAATACAAAATAGTTCTAAGGTAAATGATCAAAGATTTAAGCACTATTTTCGAGGGTGAAGTAAATTAAGTTAAAGAGTCAATTAATTTTATATGTAATAGTGAGGATGATTGAGACATAACTGAATCAGTTAAGGATTATAAATTAAGCACTTTTTGAGAGACAACCCAAATTATATTTGTTTATTATATAGTTTATTTTTCCAGTACGTTTGACTTTGTTAGAGCAGTTTGGTGCTAATGTTAGAAATTCAACAAACATAATTATGTATAAAAGGAGAAACGTTGTTAGAGTGCTTAGGCGCTCCATTAAAAAATTAAATGGCTAATATGATTTTTTAAGCTATAATTATGGTTATTGGTTAGACTTTAATGATGAATTTATATCTTTTGTGTTGACTCTATAAATCTTATTGTTTATGCAGTTGATTTTGATGATAACAAATATATGATTAGATAAAATTAATATTTTATTTCAAGTGTTTCAAGAAGCTCACGAGACTCAGTATGTTTAGCCAAATTTGAAAAGTTAAGATTAACTTAGAGTAGAATAGTTTGGAAATCTTTCTAGTTTTTATAATAATAAGATGAAAAAAAAGCTCGATAATATAAAAATAATTACTTAAATATTTTCATATCTTTTATTTGAATTTTTGCACTTTTTTTTCATATTTTATTTGCAAAATATTTTCAATTATTGTTTGACTAATCCTTTTTGGATGTTTTGAGCACTTTTATGAGATTAAGCCTTATATATTATTTTTTTAAAATGTGTTGGATTTAATTCACAGTTTTAAAATTACTTTAATGTTTGATCTTATTAATTATCCATTCAATTTAGTATGAGAATTAAATTATTCTTGTATTATCCAAATTATTCTTCTCTCTCTCCTATTCTTTATTTTCTCTCTCCTATTAATAAGCCCTTTCCAATTCTGTTTTGGCTAAATTATCTATGGATTTTGGCATTATAGATCTTATAGGATTTATTAAAATTATTGTCATATTATTTTCCCTCATTTATTGAATTTTTAAATTCATATTTATTTGAAATTTAAAATTTAATTTGCATTTGCCATGATTCGATTCCAACTGAGTTGTATCTTCTTATAGCATGATGTTGTGAGCCCATAATGTATTTTAATCAAATTAATCTAAGTTGATTTAAATTCAAATTCAATTGAATTTTAAATTAAGTGCATTTTCCAAAACTATTTTTTCATTTTAGGAATTATTTTAGTCGACCCTATTCATTTGATTTTAATTAATCTAAATTATGTAAATATATCAAAAAGCTTCTTAAATTAATTTTTCATGATTTACATGTGATTTATTGTGTTGATTGAAGTTGGATCCATATTTGAAATGAGATTTACCGAAATCCCTCATTATATATTCTTTATTTATTTTATTAATTTTTATTTATTTGATTTGCCTTAATTTTTCTCAATTGAATTTAGTTGAATTGATATCACTTGATTGAATCCTTTTTAGAATTATCGTTCGCTAACTTATACGTTTGATAGATTCAAATTCAATTTATTTTGAATTAATTAAAACTCTTTCCTTAAATGGATTTAAGTCATTTATGTTAAGTGCATAAACCTTTTTCCCTCTCTTAGTCTTGGCTAACCACACTAATTCAAAATTTGATTTAAATTTAAGTTATTGTCATGTGACCATCAAATAAAAATTCAAATACTTACATTAACCATTCTTCCCTCCTCTTCGTGCTTGGCCGAAATCTATGTGGGTCTATGTAATTCATGTGTTGCTTAATTACGTTAAGCAATCCCTCCTTTCTCTCATGTGTGATTAGCCTACATTATGTTTGAATTTCAAATATTGAATTCTTTCCTTATTGGCTTTCTCTCCTACTTGTTTCCTCTTCTTTTCTTCATGTATTGGCGAAACCCTCCTTTGTTAAAGTCTATAAAAAGAGGTAGTCTCCTAACCTCTTGCTCTATTGTTTCTCTCTATCTAGGTCAAACTCTTGTCATTTGAATTCTTAGAGTGCTTCTTGGATCAAAAGTGCTAAAGCTCTCTTCTTCTTGAATGATTCCATCTTGGCCGAAAACTTGATTGAGGTTTGCATGAATTGAAGTGCACAAAATCATCTCCTCTCCTCACATCTTCAACAACCTTCAAGTTGAGATCATCTTCAACATTTTTCAAGCCTCTTTCAAGCTTTGAAAGAGAATTCCTTATCCTTGCTTTCATTGATTTGATTTGAATGGAAAGATTCATGTGCTTCATTGTCAAAGTACTCTCTTAATCTCTTTTCATGCTTCCTTAAAGTGATTTGAAAGACATTCTTTTTAGTATATTGAATTGAAATTACTTCTTTAATGCTTTTTCAAATATTGGTTTACTTATTCTTTTAAGATCTTTGCAAATCATTTTGTGCAAGTGTTTTAAAAATCTCTCTTCATTCTTGCACTTTGTGTTAAAGATATTTTCAAAGTCATTCACTTTCATAAAACACAAATATAAGCTTAAGCACTTCCTTGTCTTAATATTATTTAGTGGGCTTTGTATGTAAAGTTTTTCTAAATTTGAGAGTTAGATATTTAAATTGTAATTTTATTTTTCTTGTTATTCAAAACTTTGTTGGGGTTGTACTTATTCGGTGTAGGAAAGTATGGAATTGGGATTATACTTGCCCAATATAGGAAAGTACGAGAGATTGACTATAATCTCAATTCAATTAGATAATTCTTAGTTAAGGTGACTAGATGTTGGCATAGGCCAATTTTTAAGGTTTGACCAAATCACGTAGAAATCTTTATGCCTTATTTCTTTATTTTTCTACACTTTATTTTTGCTGCATTTTGTTTAGTTAGTTGCTTTGATCTTTAAAATTATAGTCATTTATATACTTTTTTCAACCAATTTTTCACAAAACTAAAATCATAAGTTTTAATTTAAAATCTTTTAATCACTCAATTCACCCTCTCTTGGGTACCGTAACTTCTTAGCATTTTGATTTGACTGTTCAATTGATTTTGAATTTTCATCAATGCCTAGGCGATACATAGCAGTATCGTTGTATAATTAAATAGTCAAAATAGACAATACAATGCCTAAGCGTTGGTTGACCAACGCTGTGATTCTACATAACATTATAAATAAACCCTTGGCTAATTTCATTGTTCATTATGCCTTAACCCTAAACTTTTAGAGTTCCTTCATAATTCTAGCAACCTTTTTTTTTATAGAAATCATGCCTATCAAGCTTATTCAAAAGAGGAAGAAAAGTGGATCTTATGATCCTAAGAAATTTATTAGTACCGATGTAGATGAAGCTACACAATTGCACTTATATGCAAAAATTTCTTTCTTGAAGAGATTTCTTTAACCTTGTAGGGAGAATTGAGAGTATTGATAATCAATCTAGTACTATATACTTGCAGGGAATTTTTATAATATTAAAAACCAAAGGGATGGTAATGTTTTTGTTAGAGATAAATGAGTTAATTTTGATAGTGCTATCATTAATCAAATTTATAAATTAAAAGATAGATTTTGATTAATATAATACCTATTATAATAGTCACCCTGATTTTGATGATATTGTTAAATTCCTTGCTATAAGAGAAATAATAAACTTCCCTACTTCTGACATGATTAACGAAGCAAAAGCTGGACATTATTTTATATCTGCTAAGTTGATTGTTAGTGAAAATATTAGTGAGGTGATTAAGGATAGTGTTGCTCTTAATTTTATGATTCAAAATGATTTTTTTATAGATATAGGTAAAAGTATTCAAAATTTTATTTTTAATATGCCTAAAGGTAGTACTCTGTTGATTACCATTCTCTTGTTTGTGCTTTGTGTTTTGGTTGGGGCTTTAGGAGACCCCAATGAGGAGCAGTTAGTTTCTAGGGCTCCTTTATATGGGAAGAGGATTAGGGCACTAGGTTTTAAGTATGAACTTGGAGAGGGTTAACAAACAACACCTTCTAGACCACATTTCTATAAAATTATGAGTGAGCAGTTGCTTGATTTGAGTGGTCAAGTGTCAGATCTACAACATAAGGCTGAGGAAAATAATAGGTGGTAGTAAAAGTTGGGAGAAAGTTTGATTACAGCATGGATTTGCAGTAATAGCAATTTGTTTATGGCTGATTATAACTCAGCTTTAGCGCACATATTCCGTAACTGCCAGTTGGATGTGAGTCATTACCCTGTCTATTTCCTTGTAGCGCCATAGTTCCAATCATATGTAAGAAGAAGAAGAAGAAGAAGAAGAAGAAGAAGAAGAAGAGGAAGATTGAGAATTGTGTGTGTATTTTTTTTTTTTGCTTTTATTATTTTGGTTATTGTTTTGTTGCTTTCTTTTAGTAGTGTTTATTTTTTAAAATATTTGTAAACTGAGTTTTCGAGAGTGATAGTTTCTTTTTTATTTAAAACATTATTAAATTTCTAGTTTCTGTATATAGTACCTAGGTGTTCACTAAGCAGCGTCATAGATTGTTTTATATATATTTTTAATATTTTATTGAAATTTTAATCACTTGTCTTATTTAATTTTATGTCATTTTTTAAAACTTGAAGTTTTACTTGAAAAGCAATACTTAAGAATTAAAATCAATTGAATAAGATTTTAATTTAAAAAAAAAAAATAGAATTTGCATTGAAATTATTAAACTATGAATTACAACTTAAATTATTAATAACTAAAATTTCTTATAAGAATTAATAATATCTAATGAGTGAGGAATTTTTTTATACACATCAAATTTAAAAGATTCTTAATGAACTTAGTTAATTGATATAATATAAATAAAAATCATTATTATTTTTATAATATAATTATGTTTAATATTAATTGGGGCTTATTATATTTAGTGAAAATTAATACTTCATTTGAATTGATATTAAATTATTAAAGAGAATAAAAAAAATATGAAAATCAATTACATCAAAAGATACTTGGACAATAAGGTGTTTTTCTTAAAATTTAAAAAGAAAAAGTAAAGAGAAGAAAAAGAAAAATAAAAAAGTGAGTAGAAAACAGTTGAAGCCAAGTATTATATAATAATGGTACTTGAAATTTTAATATAATCTAAGCAAATCAATTAATTTATTAAAATAACTACATGTGTTGAATTTAAGAGAAAACAATAATATTGTGATTATGCTTCATAGAAATTAACTATGTTAATATTAAGCACTGAAATGATAACTCAAATGAATATTAGTTCAACTAAAAATTTAGGCTATTATAGCTAATTATTTTACTGTTTAATAATGAAACATTTAAGTCTACGCTTCAATTGAAATTATTAGTTCATGATTTTAACTTTAAAAGTTTTGCAATCAAATAAATTTAAGAATTCAAAAAAATGTATTAGATTACTTGAGCACAAGCAATAGTTTGAATTTAAGAGTGTTTGATAAGCATAAAAGTTTAGTGACTTTATTTGTTTTAAATAGTATACTTATGCTTTATTAATGTTAAATATGATTATTTTTAATAAATTTGATATTTTCACATTAAATTATCATTTGAAGTGAAAAGAAAAAAAAATTCAAAATTTAAGTCCAACGTGTAAGCTTTGTGCAAGGTAGTGCCATAACACTATAATGAAGGAAATTTGGGTGCTAAGACAATAAAGAGAACACCTAGGTGTTGTATAATCATCGCCATATTAGCGTAGATTTGGACCACAAGATAGAAAGTAAAGCTCCTAAGTGTTGTAATTATAAGTATATCGACACTTGAAGGAGCTAAAAGAAGCTCACAATTGCTTAATGATAGTAACGATGGTGCCTAAGTGTTGAATGATCAGTGCCACAATACTTCATTTCTTTAAAATTTTAGGCCAAAGATAGTAACATGAGCTCATAGGCATTGAAGTAACATTACCACAATGCCATAATTAGAATGCCTAGGTGCCAGAAAGACAATGTCATGACGTTAATGACTTAGAGATTTCTTAGCCTAAAGATAACAAGAAGAGCACATGGGCATTAGAGGATCAATACCATAGCATCAAATCTCCACAGCTTAAGCAACTATACAATAAGCAAAGCACTTAGGCACTGATGAATCAGCATTGCGACACTAGAACACTAGAATCTAGTGTCACAATGTGATAGCTCGATATATCAATTTCAAGCAATTTCAGTAGTCAATTTAGGGAGGTTTTGAAATAGTTAGTGGGAGTTACATGGAAGAACGTTGAGTCATCTAATAAGAGAAAGATACAATTATAAATAGGGGCCTAAATGCAACAAGTGTGTGAATGTCATATATGTTAGTGAGTGTAGTGTCGCTTGGAGAGTGAGACTCCAAGTAAAGTGTGTTATAGTGTTGTTCTATGTATTATTCATAATGTTCGTGTGTTGTTGTTGTGATGAAGATTAAATAATTAGAAGATCCAATAGAAAGGGATTCAGACCGAAGAGGCAAAAGCTAAGATTAAGAACTTAAAAAGGTCCTACTCAATTATATATTTTCTTACTTTTTAGATTGTCTCAAATGTTCTTATACATTCACGACACATTAATGTTCTCATCTTTCTATATAATGAGTAACTAAATTATTAATGCTTTGGATTTATGATTATGTTGTATTATTTTGGGTGATATTGTGATGTGAGTTATGAAAAAATTATGTATGCTTCATTATTAATTTTGTTCTGCTTTTCTTATTGCTTTATTTACATGTGATATGAGCAATTACAATATTAAAATATAATGTAACCTAGAGATATCTAGTAGAACAACTAGAAAAAGTAGATAAATCTTTTAAATATATATAAACATATGATATTTAAGGATTTACAAGTGTATAGAGAGAAGAATATAATGCAATCACTTATTTTAATCAGTATATAAGAATATAACTAATTAATTGCAGTGATTAAGATTCTTTTATTTATACATAAATGAAAGATAAAAATGCTTTTGATTGAAAATTATAAAATTTAAACCCACAATTATATTTTTCATAAAAATAAGCAAGATATTATAAATTAAGAGTACAATTTTTAAAATTGAATTAAAATTGTATTTTCAAAAATAACTTTTTTTTTTCAATAATTTAAACTTTTCTACATATTTGACTTGATTAGATAATAATTAAATTAATATAAGATTAGTGATTAATCTAATTATAAATTTTGTAATAGATGTTCATGTGAATGATATTGTACTCATTATTATATCATTTGAATGACATGTGCACTTTCATATACGGTTTTAATCCGATTAATCTCCAGACATTTGATCCTATTTCTACTCTTTTGGATGTTGATTTAGGTCCTTTTTTTCTCACTTTTTTTAGGTGTTGATTCACACCCCTTTTTTTGCTAGAGATAACTAACTCACTATACCCTTTTTTCCTATTCATCCCTTGCTACTTATGATTCTTCATGTTCAAATGAATAAAAATTTTAATTTATGTTGACATATTTACTACTTCACTCCTCATAGTTTCTTATTTTTTTTATGCATTGTATACACTTACACACAAAAATGATCAATACTTCTATAGCTAAAATAATTAATTATGGCAATATATAACTCAAGCAAATTATTCTATATAATTGATTAACCCTATAACATTGCAACAATAATTTCAATTTCAAGGTTTCTCATTTTGCAAATATATACATGAATATGTTTTCATCAAGTTCTCTTGTCTTCCTTGGGTTGGAGGAAGCCTTGCATGGCCTTTGTTTCGTCTTCTTCTTACACTTACCCCCATTCATTTCATCATAACTATCTTCTTTTACTTTAGTAGCCTATTTTATTGCTTTATTTTACATGTGACTATTATATTGCATTTCTCCTTTGTAAGCACCTCTTTATGATCTTCATACATTCTAAATATTTGAATTTCATATTCAATTATGAGTTGTAATTTTTCCTTTTGAATATCTAAGCCTGTCATGTAACAAAAAAAGGCATTCCTGGAATGATCGAGTATCTAGGCTCATCCTCATTCACATCAAGAATTAAGAAGTCAATAAGAAAGATAAATTTATATACTTTCATTAGCATTTTCTCCATGATTCCCTCAAGTTGTTTTATTGAGGTATCAATGAACAGTAATGATATCATCGTGGGCTTAGCTTCCCTCAATCCTAGCTTCTTGAATACAAGGAGGAGCAACAAATTTATGCTAGCCCCAAGAGCACGCAATCCATTTTCAAAGTGTTCCTTTCCTAGAGCACATGGATTAGTGAAGCTACTTGGATTTTTTCTTTCTGGCGGTAGCTTCCTCTTCAACATCATCATGCATCCTTCAGTTAAAGCTACTATTTCATGCTCTTCTAATTTTCTAATATTTAGCCAATATCTCCTTCATAAACTTCATGAAGCTTGGCATCTATTCTAAAGTATTAGAAAAAATGAATATTAATGTGAAATTTCTTAAATACCTCCAGAAATTTTGAAAATTTCTTAAATACCTCTAGAATGTGGTGGCATATATTGTTTGGGAATAGCTTTGGTCCACACTTCCCTTTTATCTCTTTGCTCTTCCTCTGTTGATTCTTACTCTTCTTCATTAGGCCTCTCTTAGTCCATAGATTTTCCATTATATTTAATGATTTTGAGCTTCCTAAGCCACATGGTTCTTTCGTTGTCTCCCACTCCTCAAAGAGATAGCTTTTGCATGCTCCTTAAATTCACCTCTACGTAGCTTGGGTGCACTTTCGGTTGATGGCTAGACAACTGTTATGAAAGCTGCCTAATTAGGAATTCAATGTTCTTGATCATTATCTCTTGCCTCTATAGTGAGGCATCATTCCTCTGATATATTGTATTTGGATGGGTCATAAAATGAGTGTTTGTTAATTGTGCTAAGGCCTCTTTTAATGATGACGCTTCTAGTTTTTGCTGCTAAGGTCCAAGGTGTGGAGTGAAAGCCAGACAGTTAATAATCTCCTTATAGGTGAAATCCAAGTGGTTATTGATAACTACTTGGCTACTGCAACCCATGAGTATTCTTCCATGAAAAGTTAGGATAGCTCCTCTACCCAAAATTGCACTTACTGGAGTAGGTATTGTTGGGTTGTTGGCTCCTTATAAAGTTCACCTTCTCCACGTAAGGTTGCGCGATGGAGTTGTTGTTTTGACTTTTTATGTTTTGTGACATCCACTGCAATGATCACAACAAATACTAGGGGGTGTATTACAGGCACAGTGAGTGTGTTGGGTAGGATTGCTTTGCTAATGGAGCAACCTTATATTGTGAGGGCTGCAATGGATTCTGACTCTTAAACTATAGCTATGAGCTTTTTCGACAAAATACTTTCTCTTGGTTACTGATAATTGTTCATGGCCATCTAAGTCATCAGCTACCTCTTGAGTCTTGCTCATGAAGGTGTTGCTAAATGTGATGTCGATCAGCATCCCTATCTGCTCAGCCAACTTGTTGTAGAAAGTTTATACCTACATTCATTCGAGAAGGATGTGATGCAGACATCTTTTCAAGAGATCCTTAAAACTTTCCCCATGCGTCATAGAGTATCTCTTTTTATTTGCACAAAGTTTGAGATCTTTATCCAAATCCTTTTCTCTTTGGTGGGTGGAAAGCATTTCTACAAGAATTTATGCGCCAAATTATTCCAACTATTAATTGAATCACTAGATAATGAGTTGAGCCAACTTTAGGCGCAACAACTTAAGAAAAAAAAGAACAATCTCAATTTGATGGCATTGTATGAGACTCCATTATACTTGAATTATCACAAGTCTTTGGGAAATTTGTGATGTGTACATTTGGGCCTTCGTTGGCTAGGTCTCCCAAATTAGTAGCATAGGATCATTTGTAAGGCAGAAAGCTTGATTGTGAAGTTGTTTGCCTAAACATCAAACTTGATAATAGCCTGGGGCCATGCATTATTGGTATTGCATTGTCTCTCAACACCTTAGACCCCATAGAAATACCTCCGCCATCTTCCAAATTGACCATTTTGACTAATTTAATCTGATCTACTTTCTTTTCTCCCTAAGTTTTCTCAAAAGAGTTATTTCCTAAAATGGTGCATACACAATAGCTGATCTACAAAACAAAAAAAAAAGAAAAAGAACGAAATTAAAATAAAATCAGTAAAGAAGAATAAAAATGATCTAAAATAACATAAATCAACTTGGTATTAATATTGACATTGTAATCCCTAGTAACAATGCTAAAAAATTAATGCGATGAGGATAAATTGTATGTGCAAGAGTATATGATTGCCTCAAATAATAAAAAGTGAGTAAAGTATCATCTCACGATGATTGTATACCAATTATTGAAATTTGATTGATTGATTATTATTTGTATGATCAAATTGGTGTGCCGAGACAAAAAATTAGAATCTATTATTGAATCTATTGAGAAAGCTAACAAACTAATTTGAGTAGGAATTTGTATTGGTAATCTCAATATGATTAATCATAGGCATTAAGATTCACTTATATTATTTTGTGCAACTAAAATTTTAATTAAAAAATTAATTTTTACTAAAGTTCGATTAAGATGATTGCTATCTTTTGCTCAAAAGCCTAGGGTCCTTATTTTTCTCTCATTACCTACTAATCTCTTAGTGATAAATTTAATGTAAAAAAGAGTCAAGGATCTTTAGATCTTAAAAAAGATTATAAGGCTTCGTCACAGTTATCTCTTACTCACAATCTATCATCATGATATTGTATTCATGATGAGTCTATTTTTCACCTCTCGATTTCAAACAAACCTCCTAAACTATTGAAAGATCAACCAAATCAATAGTTAGTATTATTCATAACAAAATACAAAATATTAAAAGAAAATAAAATCCAAACTTTAGTAATATGGTTATAACCCAACTCTTAGAAAGGGAAGTTTAGTTCTTAAAGAAAGAAAATAAAATCGTTAAAAGCTTGTATATGAATATTGTTACAATAAGAAAAAAGAGAAGAAAAAACTTATGTGAAAAATGCAGAGAAGGTCTTCTTCACCGCCTTAGCTCCTTGCCCTTGAGATCTATCCTATGAATTTCAAGTATCTTGAAGTAGGCTTCACAAATCCTCCACTTAGACACTTCAAAAGACTCAGAGATAAAGCAGGATAATGGTAGAAGTCCCATATTTCATCCATAAAATTCTATATATAGGAATAGATTAAATCATCCCAAATAAAAAAGAAATTTGATGAGAATTAGTACAATTCGTAACAACTATTAAGCCAATGCTTAGGCGCCATCCTCTTTATTTGTACGTGTTCATGTTTTGGGTTTGGAGCTTAAGCTTTAGAATTGGGCACTTAAGTGTCAACCTCTCTATATTGAACTTTTGCTAAGATCGGGTCTAGCAGCTAGGTGGCAAAGGTTAATGCCTAAGAGCCTGCTGATCGCTTAGAATAAAACTATCTTCGAGGATGCGCTCCACCATCTTTGATGAGATGTGTATGAGTGTATTTTTTTATGAAGCAGATTGACATATATTCAACAAAATTTTCCCTAATATCATGTTAGGGTTTATTTAGATCTGGGTTCTACTTTCTATAGACGCAAACCTCCATAGATAATTGCCCTTCTTACCACAACAAGAGAGCACTCTCGATTAAGGTTGTAAACATGCATATCTATCTGATATGCATTTGGTATCTTAGAGGTGTGTGTGGCATAGATGACTGTCATGTAGAATTCACATAACGAATAAAGAGATTGGGCTTACATCCTTTTGAAATACCATTATATAATTTAAATATTCGCATAACAAAAAAATATATGTTGCCAATGTATAGCAACATAACAAATAATTAGTGAAGTTATCACTTAACTTAAACCATATATTGGGGGGAATGATGACACACTTGATCAAGATCTCATGGTTCCATTATCCCTGCCATCGTGATCCTTGTCATTTCAAGAAAATTATTAATCACCAGAAATTTATTATTAGATTGCGCCGTCTGGGTGTTCGTAGACTTTGGGTAATATTTATCTAAGGAGACAAATTTAAGTCAATCTTAACTAACATGATGTTTTTTTTGCCTATTAAATATATTTCATGATTCATAGCTCAAAGAGCAGAACCATTAAGAAATATATGGGCTATTGTAACGATCGAAATATAGTAAAGCTGTATAAATGTCAAGCCACTCGGAGGGTTCACCATATTCGAGACAATAAAATCACGCGCAGAGACCCGCACCACGCCCACCATGGGATTATTTGAGTATGAACATAAATATATTTATTTGATATATGCTTTTTTGAGAATAAAGATTTTATTAACTTATCATCCTTGATAAATAATGATTGATAAATGGAAGATTGTTTGCTTTAAGTTATAATGAATGATGACCTTCATTCAATATATATATATATATATATATATATATATATATATATATATATATATATATATATATATATATATATATATCCCCATCGGATGAATTTTACAATCAACACGACCATCATCGAGGGAAGACTAAGTTTTGTTAACCCGGACCTCGTCGTAAGACTCAATCGAGGATTTAACCCGCAAAACATCCACAGGCAGTAAAATTAGGCAATTGTTATTATGTTGAGGCCCATGCGGATGATTCATTTTATGTTATGCTCAGCGCTTCGACACTATTAATATGGCGCCTTGGCGCTATAATTATTGGTCATGTTGACCTTTTAACGGCGCCTCGGTGCTAGTCGTGTAGCGCCGCAACGCTAGTAAAAAATTAGTTTGGGATAATTGATAGGCATTCAAGTGGCTTTAAACGCATGGTACAAACTTTTTTACTAGCAACACATCTTTTCAATTTAAAATTTTAATGGTACTAAATTTTCTTTTAACTAGCACAGTAACCATCTTGACTAGTTGGCTAGCGCTTCGGCGCTGCATGTGAGTGTCACAGTGCTAGGCCACTAATCCAAAATGCGAGAGGTTAGCACCTTGGCATTGCTATTGCAACGGGATGGCGCTAGGCCTGACTTATAAATAGACACCTTGGGCTGCGAAAGTTTTAATTATGTGTTCCTCAGAGCTTTCCTTAAGAGTTTTCTGTCTTCCTCTGATTTTCTCAGCTCTTCTCCTCCACTAAGAAGATAATCATGCCACTCAAGATGGTCATTGGCAAGAGGAGAACCACCTCCTCAGGAGAAGCTAACAAATTTGTTAGCTCTGCAGTAGAGGAATACTATCAGCACGCTCTCACCCACAAGCATCTCATCTTGAAGAGGAGCTTCCACAACCCGAGTGGAAAAGTGGAGAGCGATTATCGCAGCAAAGTTGGCGTACGAGTGTAGCTCTTACGTAGTTCCTGTGGTGCGGGAGTTCTTCACTAATACGAAGGAACACCAGGACAACTAAGCCTTCATCTGGGGAAAACTGATAAGCTTTAGTAGTATCGTCATTAATGCATATTACGAATTGCCAAATGTGGCATATGACCAATAAATAACCTATTTAACTGATCATCCAGATTTTGACGAGATTCTTGATTTTCTCATTGGCTATAATGCCAACATCTAGTGAAAACAATGAAGGAAAAATCATTAATTTTCTTACCACCGGTCTCACTATTGAGTCTAAGGCTTGACACTATTTCATTTCCACCAAGCTGAAGCTCATTGGTAATATCAATGAGGTAACCAAGGATCCAGATTTGAATTTTGCCATTCAATAAGGCTTTACAATAGATATAGGAAAGATAATTTACAATTCTATTTGTAATATGCTTAAGGGTAGTACTACAATAGGTTATGATCATCCCTCCCTCATTTATGATTTATGTACCACGATGGGTGCGTTAGAGGAGCTGATGAAGAAGATCTCATTCAAAAGACTCTTCTAATGAAGTAGCTTATGAGGGGTTTTAATTCAAGGTTTGAAGTGAGGGAAAGCTCACGTGCCCCATGACCTCGACCCCAAAGTCCTAAATCCTCAAGGGAGTAAGTCTCAAACTTAAGGAAAGAAGTGGGTGAGAGTATCCATAAGCAGAAGGCTTTAGAAAAAATTCGACTATCACATGGATCAATAACAAAAGAAATTTTCATATATCAATGGTCCATATGTGATGGTCCAGTTTAATATATCATGGTCCATATGTTTGAAAGTTGTGTGCTTGGGGATCCGAGTGAGGTTTCTTTTCCTATGGCGCCTGAATATCCCCCTTTTGTAGCTACCTAGGAGGTGTCAGAGGAAAAGGAGGATGATGACAATGACTATTAGTTCCCCCCTATTTTTATTTATTTTGTATTTTCCTCTTTATTTGTACAATCTATGTAACCCCCTTTTTTATATTAATAAATACATCTTTCTTTCATGTATTGATATATTACTATGTATATGTGTTGTTATTTATCATTTGGAAAGCTCTAGAATTAAGACAATGAAATCTCCCTATTTTAAAAAATGACATAAGAGAGATAGCACCCTGGCGTTGCGGTTGCAGTGCCCAGGCGCTCCTCTTATGCAGGACTCAGGCTTAAGACCAGAGAGTATAACGCTTAGACGCTCGATGTGCAGCACTGCGGCGCTCTGTAGAGAGTTATTTTGTTCCTTCCATTCGAGAGGATGACGCTTCGGCCCTTGATGTGCCAACACTCTGTAGAGAGTTATTTTGTTCATTCTACCTGAGAGGGTGATGCCTCGACGCTTGATATGCAACGCCGTGACGTTATTATAAGCTAAATATTTTAGATATTTAATAAATAACATTAAGTTTTTCCAGCGTCTCGGTGCTTGCGATACAACATTGAGGCATTGATCTTTAACTTGGACAATCCATAGAGTTTGGTGCCTCGACGTGAGACCGCAGCGCATAGGTGTTGTTTTCCTACTGCTTTAAGTTCATAATTTCGACGAAGTAAAGCCTTAGCAATGGTGGATTTTCACATGTTCTAGTGTAGAGCACTCTTCTCCCTTATTCCGGATTAAGATTAATGGAGGGAGGATTTTATTTCACACCGAAACTAAGTTCAACGGTGGAATAGGATTTAGGCGTGGCACCTCGGTGTTGAAGTGACGGCGCTGTATTGAGTATAAGAAACCCGAGAGCATAGCACCGCAGTGCTATGGGACAGAGCACCAAGATTTCATTTCCTGAGAGCTTGCCGCCTCAACGCTCGATCTTGGCCCCGTGGCACCACGAAACGGGAATGCACATTTTGAACATAAATTATTGTGGGATATAATGATTTTATAAAAATTTCGATAGAGTAACATTTTAGTAATGCTAGGTTCTCGTATTTTAGTACAATCCTCCCTGGTTCCGGGTCTAAGATCAACAAAGGGAGGTTTATTTTCTTCCTGCGCCGGAACTAAATTCAATGACTGAGATTTTTTCTTCTGAATCATGAAATTTTAGAGATATGTGGATATTTTTTTACTCCGGATCTAAGATTGACGAAGATACACTTTTTCTATTTCTCACTGGATCCAAGATTAATGGTGGAGTTTGATCAAAGCTAATTTCAAATAAACATTGAGTGAAAAAGGCATTACTTCAGAATTCTTTTACTAGGAGTGAATGAGAGATTACTTTTGTAGTGACGAGAGTCGTTCCTATAGAGAGCACTGGTTCCCGAAAGCAAGAGCCAGAAAACCTAGGGGTGAGAGCAAGAGGGAAAAAGAAGAGAGTAGAGGAATAAAGAAGAATAGGGGAAGCAATTTTCCCCACTTTTTATAGGGTGGGCGTTGCGTTTGTGGGGTGGGAACGACAAATTTCCTTCTTGAAACGCATATCGTTTCAAGCAAGACGTGGCCATAATGCCATGTGCCATGCCATGCCAACCTGATTAACAAGAATCCTTATGGAAGTGCTCATGCCAAGATCACAACATTGTGGTGCCGTGATCAAAGAGATTTATTAATTTAATTAAATTTTTTTTAAGCAAACACCTACATCTCTGTTTGATTCCTACAATTAAGCACCTAGGCACTAGCCTAAGCTCCTAAATGCAAGGCTAAACTCCAAGCACCATTTAGGCCTTGAATTGCTCTATTTGCTTTCAAATCTACTCAAGATGATTTTCTATGTGATTTTGTGTATTAATGACTGAATTTCACTCTTTCTTTGTAGATCTAAAAACATTCAAAATTTAAATTATAATTCTTAAAATCAAGGAAAAACATGTGGCAAATGCATAATCTAAGGAATAAAAAAATTGCAACTTTCATGCCTAACATTAACATTGATTTTTTGATGGCTATCTAATAATAAATATTCATTAATACAACATATTTCTTATATTTAATTTTCTTATTATTGTTGTAGTTGACAAGTCAAAGAGACGAGAGAATTGGAGATCAAAATTTACACTGAATTATTCACTCAGCATCCATTTGCTAAGATCTAAATTCGACTCATCATGTTTATGCGAATCAGGTAAACCTGCCTCATTGATTATTCACACAACATCCATTTGCTAAGATCTCACATAATTATCTCTTAATAAATTCTAGTGTAATTCATAAATATATTTGAATTCAACACCTTTATGAGTATTGCGTATCAAATAAGATCTCAAAATGACTGAATAAAATTTATGTCTAGCTAATTATTAGTCTTAGATTTTAAGATGAAAGATTGAAAGATGAAAAATAAATCAAATTATTATCCTAAGATTAGATGAGATACTTAAAGAATACTAATAAAAATATTTTTAAGAGCAAACTACAAGAGCTTAGAATTTGGGATATTTATAAGGAAGCTAATGTTATGTGGGAGAAAATAACAAGTGAAATTAAACAAGCTGTAAAAAATGTGTTTGGAGAATCAAAAGGAAAAGCTTCTTTTAATAAAAATAGTTGGTGGAGTCGAATGCAAGAAAAGATAAAAAAAAAAAGTGTAGTTATAAAACTTGGTTTAGATGTAAACCCTGAGAACCGAGAAAATATAAAGTTACAGTAGAGATTCTAAGAAAGTTTATATATGATGAAAAAATTTAGCTTTAGTGATTTATATAGATTAGATACAGAATGAAAGAAGATATAAGTTACCTAACCAAAGAGATAGAAGAAGTAAAGATCTAGCTCAAGTGAGGTGTATTAAAGATGAAAATCATAAAGTGCTTTTCTTAGAAAAGGATATTGAAAACAGGTGGATGAGGTATTTTGATAAACTTTTCAATGAAGAATCTGAAAATACGATTGAATTTAGTAGCCTTAATACCCTAAACAAAAATAGAGAATTTTATTTTTATCGTTGTATTAGTAAATCTGAAATTAGAAAAGCATTAAAGAAAATAAAATGTGAAAAAACAACAGGACTTGATGATATTCTAATAGAAGTATAGAAATGTTTAGGAGATGGAGGAATTTCTTACAAATCTTTTTATTATTTTATTATTTTAAAGATGTCGGATGTGGAGAAAGAGTTTGTAGTTCCTATATTTAAGAAAAGGTGATGCACAAGAGTGTGCAAATTATGAGGAATTAAGTTAATGTGTCATACATTAAAATTATGTGAGAGAGTAATTAAGCATATGTTATGATGTGATACAAAAATTTCTCACAATTGGTTTCATGCCGAAGATCTA
This sequence comes from Cymbidium sinense, assembly GCA_021442155.1. Taxonomy (NCBI): domain Eukaryota; kingdom Viridiplantae; phylum Streptophyta; class Magnoliopsida; order Asparagales; family Orchidaceae; genus Cymbidium; species Cymbidium sinense. Next base: position 65,112,908 of record CM038231.1, read on the forward strand.
CTATGGATACTATACAATTGTTAAGAGGTTTGATGGAGAAGTATAGAGAAAGCAAGGAGGATCTACATATGATATTTATTGATTTAGAGAAAGCTTATGATAAAGATTCAAGAGATGTTCTTTGGAGAGCTCTAGAAAAAAAAGGAGTTAATATTAATTATATTCAAGTCATTAAAGATATGTATACTAGAGCTATTACTTGTGTCCAAACACAAGGAGGATTGACAAAATATTTTCCTATTTCAGTTGGATTACATCAAGGATCAGCTTTAAGCCCTTATCTTTTTGCTTTAGTTATGGATGTTCTTACTGGCATTTAAGGGAAGATGTACCTTGGTGTATGCTTTTCGACATTCTTCTTGTTGATAAGACTAGAGAGGAGTCCAAGAGAAACTTGAATTATGGAGGTCAACCTTAGAGTCTAAAGGTTTTCGTTTAAGTAGATCGAAAACTGAATATATGGAGTGTAATTTAGTTGTAGATGTTATAGTGAAAGTGTTGTGACATTAGGTGAACAAGTAATTAAAAAGAGTGAATGATTCAGATATTTAGGCTCTATTGTTCAAAATGATGGTGAAATAGATGGAGATGTTATTAATAGAATTCAAGTTGGATGGTTGAAGTGGAGGAATGCATCTGGCTTGTTGTGTGATAGAAAAGTACCGCTTAAACTTAAAGGAAAATTTTATAAGATGGTGGTAAGACCTGCAATGATTTATGGTGCAAAATGTTGGCCAATAAAAGAGAAACATGAGACTAAGTTAAGTGTTTCAGAGATGAGGATCTCAGGTGGATGAGTGGTTTTACTCTCAGAGATAAAATGCAAAATGAGTATGTTGGAAAAAAAGAAGATAGAGATTGGTCAGATAGATGGTCATTTTAAAAGCGCCTGCCACAAATGACTTGGAGAGAGTAGATGCATTAGATTTGCCTTATGTTAAGAAAGGTAGAGGTAGACCTAAAAAGACATGGTTAAGATGTATAAAAAATGACCGTAGTATACTTGAATTAAATAAGAATTTGACACATAATAGGACACAATGGAGATGAAGGATTCATGTAGCTGACCCACTTAGTGGGATAAAGGCTTGTTGTTGTAACGTAAACACAAAAATTAACTTAAACTAAGTTTCAAGCCTCCACCTAGACTTTAAAACTAAGATTGAATGTGTAAGCTATTTTGATTCAATCAAAAAAAAAAAAAAAAATTGAATTATGAGTATCAAGAGATAATCTGGCAGGCTTGCAGCTGAACGTATGAGTAATGACCCCTGCATAAACAATCAGTATAGTCCAGTTGGTTAGGTTTAATGACAGTCAACATACATTCTAAATAATATTTTATGAAAAGTCCATTATGTTCTAAATGCCACATAATGCACACATTGAAAAGCCTAGTTAAGCTTTGAATGAGATTGAATGGCTCATTGCCACCTGTCACTACACTCGTGCGGAGGCCTATACCCAAGCTCATTTTACTGAGCAAAAGCTTGTTCACGTTTGTTAGTCTGCATGGACTACACTTTCTGATGATCCTACTTTTACTGTGGAGAATTTAGGATCTAAAACACGTCATAGATTACATTGTTAGACAAAGATCATAGTTCCAAATCTTGTAACAGAAAAAAGTGAAAGTACTAGAATTCATCCTCTCAGTTCATTTCCCTATCTCACATCATGACATTTGGAGATGTTTGATTGTTTAATTTAGCTAGTTTACTTCCAATTCTACTCAATAAACTCGAACAGCCACCATGATTGGCGTAAAAGGACAAAAAATGTATCACTTCTTTTGTGTTTAAATCTAATGACACAAAATGCCTTCTCCTAAAATCTCTTTTCAGATAGCTGAAACTTTGCTTTGTTGTTTCTATGCACTACCTCTCCTTGTTTTGGATCTGATCATACTTTACTACAGTCTTTCATTAAACAGTATATAGTTTGCATTAATCTTGACTGATTAAAGCCATAGCTAGTAAATAAAACACTTGAAGCCATGGTCATATCAAAAGAGATAACAGTGACACCCATGTGAACTGGAGTAGAGGTAGCTGCCTCTAATGTGATCTGACAGTGATGAGTTCGAGTCCCTGAAATTATATTTCTGTGATACAACAATAGCACCACATATAATGAGTCCTCTGCCGATCCAATACTGGTGGCAACTATATACATTGACCATGCGCTTTAGATAATAGCGACAACTTGAGATTCATGTGTAGGGTACAGCAGGTTCAACATAGGGGGTGATCCATCCTCACTGTGAGGATGCCAAGAAAATATTTTCATGCTAACTAGCAAGTGGCCACCCACAACATATGCACTATTAATTTCAAAATTTCCTAAAAAAATTTCATATCATCATTTAACTGCTTTGATCCAAGAAAGTGAAGAAGAATAAAGCATTACAAAGGAAGATGAGACATAAACAACCAGCATTTCTAACATTTTAATTCCACTCGAATACATAAAACCAAAAATTTATTCTGGTTTGCCCTTAAGAAGAAAATAATAATAATAATTACAAAAACAAAAGCTAGTGAGGGAAAAGTTCACAAATTAATCCCCCTTTATACGTACTCTAGACCTCACAATTCACATGATGGTGTTCAAAGGTGTAGGGAATCTAATCAAGCTCCTAACATAACGAAAACAGAGAGGATGAGTAGAAGCAGGAAATCTGAGTGTGTAGGGATGCGACCCGCAATACTGTTATCAGTAGAAAAGGTGTTTCCTGATGGACCGATGACTCCTCCAGCCCCTGAACTTGTTGGTGTCATTATGCTTGGAGTTGCTGAGCCTGGATTAGTGGTAGTGGGAGGTGATGGCAAGCTTCCAATGCCAGAGCCAGTACCAGCTCCAGTGCCGGTGGCAGTGCCCATGCCCGGGCTTGTTCCCACATTTGTGCCGGCACCTGCACTAGTATTGGCTCCGCTAGTGCTTGCACCCGCAGCACTATAAGAGCAGAAAATTTTTATTTTCCATGATTAGACTATAAAACACCATAAAATAATTGGTTGGATCATAAGTGAAATATGTAAATGATTTAAATTTTGAATAGCATAGATGTTCTGAGCTTTTTGTGAAGAAATCACATACTTGATGCAAAGTGAAAAAAAAGAGGATGGGAGAAGATTCCCCATGTAATAGAAGTAGATTGCTGGAAGAAGCATCTGAAGAGACATCAAATCGTCTCATTGAAAGCATCAGTCCAACGTAATGTGGCTGGTATATGTTCAAGTAGATGAAGTGCTACGAGAACACATTATCATTAAAAATAAAAAGTTCAACAAATTATTTGGGTGGAGAAAGAGGGCATCAACTTCAAATGACTTGAGCTTGACTCGAACTCAAGCAGTTGTAATTTTGGTCAGCTCAAAATCTACCAACATTATATTGCGATTCAAGTGAGACAGCCTGAATTGAAACAAATCAATTCCAAAACAACAAATTTTTTTTCTTCTCTAGGCTAAAATTCAACTCATATGATAAATTTTTAGTAGTTGAGCTTGAATAAGATCTAGCTTAAAATAACTTGAATTTACTCAAGACATGACACAAGGTATTATTTTATTTTTCTACAAAATACTTACAACAAAAATGAATTAGAACTACTTAACATAAAAATAAATGTCTAGAAACAGCATAATATTATAAATATATGAAAAAAATTATATATACATTTATAATTTGAGCCAGCCAAAATAAAACATCAAGCTACCCACTTTAGGCTTGAGATCAGCTCACAAAAAGAAAAAAAAAATTCAAGTCAAGAATTAGGCTCGTGACTCAATTTGAAAGGACTTGAGTTGATTTCAAATTAAATCAAAACTCAAGCAAGTTTTGAGCTTAGGACATCTTAGGGAAGGGATTAATTATCTCACTGAAGGTACTGTTGCAATTTTATGTGGTTAGTAAATGCTCAGGAAAACGAATGCAACGAAGTCATATTCAAATTAATATTAAGAATTTTGATAAATTCTTTTTGGGAGGGGAACAATCTACTGTAGTAGGAAGAGGCCAAGTGCATGAATTATGTGAAATGGATGCTGGTATGTAAGGGATAGGAATCTTCTAAAATAACAAATTATTGGAGAAAGATGAGTGTTAGGTGGAGCAGGAAAGGGAATCAGATTCCCTCCGAAAACTTCATCACCAGGATGAAATCTTATCAGGTGATGCGAGGTGGAAACAATCTTTATTCCCTTCTCCATTATCTCAATAAAGCATAAAAGATGGAGAAAAATAGCCCATCTTTTGACAATGAGATGAGCAAAAGATTCTAATCAAATAAACAAATTTACCTGGGAGATGCTGGATAGGTGCAGCCATTTGCACCTGCAAGCAAACAAAAAAGAGACAAGAAAAAAGAATTAATCAACCAGTGATTTAATCTTACTTTCTCTCTAAAAATCACAATAGATGAATAACCATTAGAATAAAAGATAAAAATGAAAAACTCACTTGGGTCTTGTGAAGTAAGAGTGGCAGTCCCCGTAAAATCGCAGGCCTGTGGTGCTTGCCCTTTCCTCTGGTAGTAGCTATTGGCTGCGTAAGAGCAGTGAGCCTTAACTGTGTTGGGATTATAGCAAGCTCCATTAAGGTTTACAGGAGCGCAGTCAGCTCCAGCTCCACAGGCATAATCAAGTGTTTTCTGCAAAGCAGAATCACTTAACTCTTGCCTGCACACACACCAAGCACCATCTTCCACCCAAAAAAAACGAAAAAAGAAGAAGATAATTTTAGTTCAGCAACAACAAGAATATACAGAAAGAAACTGGACTCACAAGAAAACAATAGAAAAGGTCTAAGAAAAAAAAAAGATAACCACTACACTAGGGTTAGAAAGAAGGATAATAGAAAGCTTGGACTCTCAATAGTTCAGGGGAAAAAAACAGCAGAAAATAAGAAGGAATGATCCGGGTTGCAGATAGTTCAACCAGAACAATCAATACATGCTAGAGTTTACTTAAAAGAAATGTAATACTCTTCCAAAATGCAGATTGCACATTTTTCTTTCTAGTTGGAACCTGAATGATCTAAATCAACTTCTTTACTAAAACTTTGACCTAACTGAGGGGATTTGAAATTTACGAACTATAAACTTCTTGGAAAAGACTAAAATGCAAGACATGCAAAATTCTTGACATAAATTGCTAGATAGGTGTGATACCTATGCCTCTTAAATGTTCAAACATAGAGAGCAACGACGCATATTACTTGGAAAATAAAGGAAGAAAGAGCTAGTCGCTCACCTGAATCCCTAATCATGGTCATCATGAACAGTAAGTAAACTAGGATAGCTTCCATGGCTGAAGTTGGAATAATGGAAGGAGTGACAATGAAGTAGGGAAATCAATAATATGGAGAAATAGGCTTCTTCGTCTGTGATGTAGCAAGGTGGCTGAACGCTGCTTGTTGATACAAGCTTCCGTGCTTGATAACGATGTTTTTCGAGAAATTATTTCTCTGCGTTAAGAACCCATGTGATTAGATACCAGCAATTTTGTACACCTCATTCATCTTATAAATAGGGATGTCATTATGACTAATCCTATAGGAGTCTAGCGCCACATTCATTACTCACATATATCGATCCCTATTTACTTTCCTCACCTTGATGACGCCTCCGAGATAATTCGAACTTAATCCTATGTATCCACCAACCAACCTAAGAGACGGTGAGTATATTCTCTTTGTTTAGATTACAAGAAAAGTGACATGATTATTTATAAGGGCATTTATATAAGAATTACTTTGATATAATAAAATTGATATATCGGAATTTAGTTAAGTTGGTCCAATACAAAATAATTCAGTTGAGTCAAAGCAATAATAATAGAGAACTCGTCAACACTTTCCTGAATGCTCTTAGACTTTGATGAACTGCCAAGATAGTAGTGAACTCATTGAAATGCATTCATGACAAGAATTGCATAAAACATATTTAACAGTATAAATTTTGTCATAATCCACTTAGTTCGTATATAGTATAAGATAAAAGGGTATACTGGTAAATATAATTAACTAAATTTATTTACAAGAAAAATTAAATAAAGGATAAATTTGATATAGTATGAGTTATATATTCAAATATTATAACTATTCAATTCAAGTATTTCGTCTGAGTCAAAACAATAATTAAAGAACTTATTATTATGAAGTCCCCTAGATTTTGACAAACTCACCTAAGAGGTTGTTTGATTGGCTTAAAAAGGAATATAATAAAAAATAAATACAGTATAAAAAGAATGCAGGTAACAGAATTACTTTACAGATATTTAGAGAGTTTTATAAATTCATGAGTTTATTTTTTTCTGTTTAGTAAAAAAATTATAATGTAAAGATTTTTTGAACAGGTATTAACGCGATGGAGGTGGCTGGTGGGTGGCAAGAAAAGTGGCCAACAGGAGGATGCTGCGGCGGTGGATCTACGGCGAGGAGAATAGCGAGACAAGGGAGCATGGCGATGACGGCGTGAGGGAGGGGGGCTAAGGCCGACGATGGAGGCCGATGGGAGGCGGTGAGCCGTGTCGAACACTTTACATTGGCCGGTATATTTGTAATTCACCAAATTTGGACGAATCCAAATTCACCAAAATATAACTAAGGAGTGAATTCTAAATACATTTATTTTACTTTTATTTTATTTTGTATTCCAACCAAACACAAAAAATTTCAAAACCTCTAAATTTATTTTACATTACTTTGTATTCCAACTAAATAGTCCCTAAGTCATGGTGAACTCATTGAAATATATCCATGTCAAGACCTATTTAAAAATATACTTTCCCAAGCTCAAAAGCTACTCACTACCATTTATTCATGCAAGTAGACAACTTCCTTTAATCAAGTCACATATTGCCATTAGTTAAGTCATGATTTCATCCAATGGATTGGCAAATTAAGCTAATGAGTTGGTGGCCTCATTTGTTGAAGGCTTTGACCAATTAGTTACTAGTTATTCTAATGCAATTAAGTTATACACCTCTTATATTGTCGAACAGGCAATCATCAAGTCTTGTCATGCATTTTTCTTATTTGGATAGCTTAATATATGGCCTTTCCTATGCCAAATTCTTATTCAAACCTAGAAATAGGAATTCAAGGGTAAAGTTTAGGGGGCAATAATTTTATACTCAAACCAATCTAATGTAACCCTAGAGCTTCTTGTTTTGAATTCCTTCTTATAAAGGGGTAGAAAAATTAACCATCATAACATCGAAAATCCATATTACTAGAGGGGTACACTATTCTTGGAGGTAAAGAAGAAGGAACTTCTCACTAAGTAAGCTTTAAAATCTTCTAGTTAGTATATGTGAACTCAATATCTATATTAACAACTAATTATAAAAAAAATGCTCATAGTGTTTATGTTTTTGATAAAATATTAATAAAATAAATAGTTTTCAAATGAAATATCTCACAAAAGGAGATGAGAAGGGGATCTATGTAAGGTTTTCATATTTCATCTAAACTCATGGTGAATATTTATTTGTAAAATGTAATTCAATTAATAAAAAGATGTTAAGAGAATGTCTCCAAGAGAGACTAAGCTTCATTTGATTAATTACACTCGAGGACACCAATACGAGGAACTTTTGATAAGTAAAAACATATTTTATTTTGATTGTTTTAATATGTTTAATAAGGAGGACTCATAATATAATAATTATTACCCAAATAGGATGCTCTTTATATTGGGTGTTAGTTTGCAAGATAAAAAATGAATCACCATAACAACATAAAATGATGTCCCAATATATAGAAGGCCCACATGACAATAGTCATTAAATCAACAAAAACTCAATAAGGAGTACGATGGGATTAAAGTGATAAATGAGTAAGAAAAAGAGATCAAGGAAAAGATAGAAATAAGCTTAGTCTAGATTTCATAGAACCATTACTCTAGGCTATCAAGTCCAAGGTCATATAGCTTGAGAAGGTAGTCGACTCAATCTAGATGTAGACACTTTGTCAGCAACCATGTATTATGTCTCTTAGAGTTAGCCTTATGGCCTGAAATCAAGAAATAAAACTAGAGATTTTTTAGACAAATGATTTCTAAAGAAAAGAATACAAGATGTAGAATTTGTAATAACTACATAGGTAGAAAAGTGCCTACGAAAGGAAGAGAAATGAGATAACCTTGTTGATGTAGCACATCATGAAAAAATAAAATTAATAGCCCAATTATAAAAGCTAAGACTAAAGCCTAAGGAAGAGAAGAAAGGATTGACCCAACTATAAGAGCATAAGCTAAAGCCCAATAAAGAGCCCATATTCTAGAACATCTTAAATTTATTTTAATTTTTATATATTTTATATATTTTAATCTGTCATCTAGAAGCGTGTATGTCTAGCCATGATATAAAGGGGATTTTAAAATTGAGTGGTTGAAACACTTACTTCATAAATGGTCACCAACCCCTTTTATCCCTCCATTTTTTCTCCAAAAGATATAGCCCTAAGGTCAATGCCTATGAATGTGGGCCAAAATGCTTTGTAACTTTAGTTGTTAATGAACTATTTTGAGTATTGCTCTTTTCTCTAGCTTGGTGTTTAGTGGCTCAACTTAGCCTTTTCTTTAGTGAGATTATGTGATCATCTTTTGTCCCACTTTATATTTGCTTTTACATGCTTAATATTTTTTTAAAATTTATTAGGTCTTTCTCCACATTCAATCTACCTTTGAGACCAGCGATCAACCATTTCAAGCTCCACATCTACTCTAAAGCCCCACTTAAAGCTCTTAGCTAAACTAAATGAAACTAAGGCCTTATCTCTTTCCTTACCTCTCAACACTACTACAAACTCCACTAAACATAACCATATATTCCAAATTATTAGTACATATATTAAGATACTCATCCATATTTATTTCTAGTCATTTACCCCACCTAAAATCTTAATCTTTAAGAGATCTTTCAAACCAGCCCAAACTAGCTTAATCCGAGCAAGTCTTCAAAGTTCCACTAGAGGACCATACTAAACTACTCTACATCTCGCAAAAACTCCAAATCTCATCATTAGACATTAAACTAAATATCCATAGCATTTTATACCATTTAATCTCATTAAAAGGTTACCCACCACCATCATGTGTTATATACTATTAGAGCTACTCGATTTTAAACTTACAATTCTATTTATGTAAGGTTTCCATAACCTAGCATATTAAGGATCTTTAGACATAATTAGAGCCATGCCAACCTGACACTCTACCCTAAGGAATATGACATGAAAAGTATGTTATTTATTTTTAAGTGAAGATGTCTATTGCATGCTTGACTTGGCCATGTTATAAATAAATATGCATGACCATTTTTGGTTAGTTTTATTTTCCATCTTTTTTAGGAAATATAAGAGAGCATAATTAAATTAAAAATTTGACTAAAAATAGCCTTGATTTTAAATATAAAGTATATTTAAAGCAATTTTAAGGTTTTCTATTATTTTATTAAATTTGGTACCAAAAAAAAAATTGTATAAGTAACATAGCATAAAATTGTTTATTGTTAGTCAATCATAATGCAAGAAGAAATAAAATAAATAAATAAATAAATAATCATTATAAAAGTCAACAACCACTTTATTGTGATGGCTATAAAAGAATAAGTAATATTTTAGTGCAACTAAGCAATATACTTATATATATAGCTAACATAAAAACATATAAATATATAACATAACTGTACCCAACAAGCTCAAATAATTTCAAAAATTATGTATAAGTTTGTTTTGTCTGTACTCATAGTCCAAAGCATTCATTTATTCATAGGGATTAGAACAACATACATTATACTTTATTTTACATATAAAAATTCTAAAAAAAAGGAAAATGCAATTATTGAAGAACCTTAAACTAGATGGAGTCATCGTGATAGTATAGAAACATCATATACTAATAAAAATCAACAATTATATTTTAATACATGACCATATAATAATAAAAGGTAAAAGCAGTTGTCCTATGTCGAATACTTACATGAAAACACCTCTATTTTAGTGCAACAAAATAATCTAAGTGGCTGTTGACCTCACTTTTGGAGTGAGTTCTCAACTTCCTCATCATAGATCTAAGACTCTTGTAGACACTAAGAGGTTCTTAGTCTTAAGATACTTTTAGTGATTAAGTGAACACTTAACTTAAGCCTAAAAACTTAGAAGGGTTAGCCATAGGAATATGTATGCCTTAGGGACTTAAGAAGACTTACCTACCCTATAGCCTAAACCCAATCCATACTTTCTTCCTCAAACCAAACCTAAAATCCAACTCAATTACTAAATCTAAATCCAATTTTCAAACCAAATCATTGAAACTCATAATCAAATCCAAGATCAACATTCTTCCTAAGCCCTTTGATTTCATCCTATGGACTTAGCCTCAACCAAATTCAAATCAATCCCAATTCATCTGATTTTCTCAAAGATCGATTCAATCCCTCAATCATTTACAAAATCCAAATCCAAATTCTAAACCAAATAATTCAATCCCAAGATCAAATCTGAACTCAAAATTCCTTCCTAAGCCATATGACCCATTCTCATAAACTAAGCCAAACCTCCACCCAATTCAACCCAAACTTGATTGATCTCTTCATGAATCATTTATATCTTCATTCATGTTCACAAATATAAATGAGATATAAACTAAAAAAAAAAACTAAATCAAACTAAATCCAAATTCAATCAAATCTCTTCTTAAGTCTTATGGACCCTCCTCCATAAGCTTTGCCAAATCTCATACAAATCAATCTAAAATCAATTGGTTTCTTTATAAACCAATTACTCCTTCATTTATATTCATAAATATAAATGAAAGCCATCATCTAATTATAAAAAATAAATCAAACTAAATCAATTCTTTACTTAAGCCCTTTTGACCTACATCATTAAGTTTGGTTTAAATTTGCTTCCAAATCTCTCCAAACTCAAGTGATTTTCTTATGGATCTTTTATATCTTCATTTATACTCCCAAATTTAAATGAAATATAAATTCACATGATCAAAAGCAAGTCCAAAATCAAACCAAAGCCCAATTCAACTTTTTTAGCCATTTCCTTAGACTTGGCTAAATCCTATCCAAATCAAGCCAAAACCAATGGATTTTTTCTTGAATAATTCATTCATTCAATCGTTTATTCAAATATAAATAAAACCTACAATTATAAAACCAAACCAAAGTCAAGCCCAAGTCAACCTTTTAGCTTGAAAACTTTAATTGTGTCAAAACCCATTGGACTCCAAATTAATTATAGTTGGATTTATATTTCAATCTTAGGCTCACACATAAGTTCAACTAAACTTGAATCAAGCCAAAACCAAACCAATTGACCCATTTAGGTCTACTTAACTAAAAGTGGTCAAAAGGACCTTTTTGAGCCAGGTCCTAATCTAACCCAAATTGGATTGAACCAAGCCCATTCGAACCTCATATCGTGATCAACAATCACCCTGGTGATCAACCACCTTGAATTGGGTCAAACCAAGTCAACTTTTAGCCCAAATGAAACCTAAAGTAGCCAAAATCTATCATGCATCAAATTTAATTGAAACCATTGATTCAAACCAACTCATGATCAATGTTTGAACATGACTTGTCCCCCAATTAAGCCAAACCAAGTCTAATTGGCCATTTGACCTAAGTTGACCCAAATTGGCCTAAAAAGCTAAAATAGGTCAAATCATGATTTAACCTAAATTGATTGTAACCAGTGGCTCAAGATCATTCCAAATTGATTATTGAACTTGACCAAAGCCACAATTGAGCCCAATTTGACCAATTGGTCAACTTGACCCAACCTAGCCCAAATTGACCTAAAGGGTTAAATTGGAAAAAAATCTAAATTAAATCAAAATTGATTCAAAGCTTACAATCATTTTTAATTGACTAATTGTACATGAATCAACAGCTAACCCAACCCAATTTAGTCAAATTGGTCAAATTGGTCAACTTAGCCTATTTGACCTATATGAATCCAAGTAAGCCAAAATCAAACTTAGGCCAAATTGATTGAAATCATTTGAACTAAAATTCTTTAAATCATCATTTGAATTTAACCCAAGTCTTGGTTTGATTCAATTTGATCAATTGCTCAACCCAACCCAACATGAACCCATATGAACCCATTTGACCAAATGAAGCCAAAACCTATAAAACCAACCCATGGGACTTTGGTGGCTGACCAAACCTGACCCAAATTGACCTTTGGTCAACCCAAAGTCATTCCAAAAGCAAAATGGATCCCACCCAAGCCATAATCCATTGGTTAAACCCTATTTACATAGGATTCCACCCATAAGTGGCAAAGTCCACTCTCTCATCACCTTAGCAGCCATCCAAATTCTAAATGAGGGTGCACCTAACCCACCTAGGCCACCTAACACATGCTAGGTTGGCCATGGACCAAGGGGAGGTGAGTTGACTCACCTCCCATACAAGTCGAGCACCCTATGGATCAATGCTAAGAGATCTCCCCACATCAGACCTTGAGCCACCTCCCATGGCTTCCTCCAACCCAATTGAGCCACGTGGACTTGATTGTGACATCTCTAACACTCTGACGGTGGCTGGATGACCGAAAAATGGGAGGCCATCCCATCCGTCCAACTTAGCACATCAAGGGGGTATATTCCCCCAAATCGAATGAGAACTTCACCAATTCACTTCTTGCGAGCTCTAGAGACATTTCCAAGCTTCCATGCATGTTCCAGAGTGATCCCAAGTCTTCCCCACTTTGGATTTTCCTCTCCCGTGTGCATCCGAAATAGGGGAGGTCGCTTATGATTCTAACTTCTCCAATTCACCATCGAACTTCAATTGCTTGTTCATACACTTTTCTCACACCTCATTGAGGCTACCCAAAGCTTCCCCCAAGTTCCAAACCCACTAAGTAAGAAGTTTGATCAAGACCGAAGCTCCAAACCTCCATTCTTGGCCAACTGAGCAAACCAAGTGGAATTGGATTGACTGCTTCTCAACAGGGCCTTATCTCTACTAGACGAAGCTACATCCATCGATCCCACCATCAGTCTTGAGCTCCGGTGAGGTAATTCTTCAAAATCGTAGATATAGGAAAATGTGGTTTGTCTTTTTTAAAGAAAATTCTCATTGCATGTGATCTTGACTATTGGATGTTGTCGACTCCTTCCCTTGTTGGTGTGGGTTGATTTTGAAGTTCATCCGAGCTCGGGTGAGCTCGGATCAAAATGATCCATGGCAGACGGATGCTATCATTCATCACTCACGAGAAGAAGGGTCACAGGCCGTCCATTCTGTGTGATTGGAATGGACGTCCATAATCAAATCATGTTAGATCCGCCATTTAATCCTCTCTTAGCCGCATATTTGATCATGGTCGTCCGATCTCACGGGAAAGCACATCCATCGCCAACTAACTCGGTGCACAGACGTGACAACTTAAATAATCAATCTCGTGGTGCCACGTGGAAAGTGCACTGCGTTAGCATGCCACGTGACACCAGTGAGGTTAGGTTTAATTAAGGATTAATAATTAGTTTTCTAAGGTTGAACTTTCATAATTCATAACTAATTGTAGAAAATTATAAAAAATATAAATAATGGCTCATTTTAAAGGTATTTCAGAGAGGAATCCACTAAAATTATTCTTAATTAATTTGAAATAGTAATTTTGGCTTAATTAAGGTTTAATTATAAATTTAATTAACTTAATTACTCCCTAATTAAGCACCCAATCAATTCCAAACTTTCTAAGGATGTTTAGGGGGATGATCTCTGTCTCCCCAATGTTTCTTGAAATTTATTGGTTACTTAATAAGAAAAATTGATTGATTAAGCCCTAATTATCTTTTTAATTTAATTAAGGGATAATTAAGCATATGAATAGTAATTAATTAATTATTTGGATCTTCTAATCACTGTTGAACAGGAAGGAGGCTTAGGGAAGTGGATTGGAGCCTCCCACCTAATCCTTTTCCCTAATTTCCCCTCTCTTTTCAAACAAAGTGCTAATTATTAATTAATTAATTAATTAATGACTTAATTAGCTTAATTGAAGCCAAAATCACAACAAATCATGCTTAAATGAAGTAGGTGGCTTATGGAATTAGGTTGAGACCTCCTTCCCAACCTTTTCCCTTAAGCCCTTCTCATTTTGAAAGATAATTATTAACTTTGGCAATTAATTAAAGAGAGATGAATTGATGGATTAATGGTTTAATTAATTAAACTCAAACCTATTTAAATCTAATTTCCTTATTTTAATCTTGGGTAGACCTTTAGGTGTTCAAGAACCTAAAGAGATTAGTGAAATTATGATTAGCTCACATGTGTAAGAAAATTATGAAAGTAATTAAAATAGTTCCTTAAGCTTAATTATTAAATGATTATGAGTTAATTATATTAGACCCCTTTCATTTCATAGGAGCATTGCTATTTACTTTTTCAATTTATTTGCATATTACATTAGCTCCTAATTATTTAATCAATTACCTTAAGGTAACATAGGTAAGGGTTTCATTAATTGATTTAATTCACACCTTAACCTAATTAATCCATAAAATCAACATAATTCCTTTTCCTTAAATCAAATTAACTTACACATAGGAAAAGGGATTAGGATCAACAAATCTTTCCCACACCTCTTAAATCAAGTCAAATATAAAATCAAAAGTGACATTAAGAAACTCTGGTTTATTTTAAATAAGCTTATTTAATATGATGTCCTTAAGAATTAGTTGGATTGAATGAAATTACATGCTTGTGTCTCTTTATTTCTTCCTAAACATATTAAATTGTTGTATGCCACTTGATTCATGCATTCATTTCTTCAAAAATTAATTAAATATAAATGATTTCCTTTATGTCAAGTTTGCATGCGTTAATTCAAATTAGTATATGTGTGACTATTACACTATTAAATCCAAATGTACTTTCCAAATCTTATAAACAAGTGATTACATATGTTATAAATGTTAGTTATAAATACATAGAAAATGCAAATGAGTATAGCTTAAGTGTATGAAGTAAAGTTCTTTTCTTTCATTCATATATGTTGATTTATATAAGCAAGAATGTTAATGGGTATTTAGTTTGGACATCTCAGGAATACGAGGCTTTAAGTTATCCCAAGGAGCTCATTTGATTACCTCACTTCCCTGGTTAACAATGGCATGTACTTTATTTGATTTCATTCTTACATATTTTAGTATTAGAATTTAAATAATACTTTACTCCATATACATAAATCTTTTTAATCAAATAAAATACAACTTTTTCATAGTTTGATCTCATTTATTTGCATGTACATCTATATGTATTTGAGAAAAGAAAATAGTTAGTTTAGACAGCCCTGGAATATGGGACTTTAAGTAGCCCCAAGGAGGTGATTTGATTATCTCACTTTCCTGGTTAACAAGGGCATATACTAGCTCATGTCTCTCATACATGTGTGTGTGTACTTAATTATGGAGTCAAACCCCCTCTTTCTTTTAACAAAACACATGCATATGCAATTATTTAAGTGATATAATTAATTAATCATGAGATCAAAAGCTTACTTTTGTGCATTCCTATGTATTTTTACATAAGAATTTAGATAAAGCTTTAAAATAATATGATAAAAATAATTAAATCAAAAGAAAATATAAACTTAAATATACATGTTAATATTCATCATTTAAGTGTGCCAACACATAACGTATCATAGGTATGTTTATGAATTAATCATATGCATGTTACATATGATAGGAAGAAATGAATAAACATGTGTTATGTAGTAGTAATTAATTCCAATTAATCTCAAGAGGCCTTTCTTATTGAATAAGTCTTTTTTAAAATGAACCTGAACTTAGGATTAATTTAAAATATGTAATAAGCCATTCACTAAAGAGAATTAATTAATTAATATGCTTTAGATGTGGCTTAACGTAAGGATAAGAGAAACTGATCATCTCTTTTATTCTTTTTATAACATTAAATTGTTAAGAGTAACTCAAATGGAACAAAAAAAATATTAAGTGCAAATTCCTAAATTAACTAAATCATTTAAAGTGAAACCATCATTTATAATTAAATCCCTCAAACTTAGAAAATTACAACCAAGCTTAGTAAAGGTATACCACACAAACCTTAATGCATACACTTTAGAATCAAGTCATCACTTCTAGCTTTATGTTAAGGCAGTGCATGGTGTGGTGCATGTTTTATTTTATGATGTATTGTTGTAGACTGGATGCTAGGGTGTATGTTTCATAAATTGAATGTTAGACCATAATTAGCCTAATCATATTTTTTTCTGCAAGAGATTGTACTTAGGGGGTGCTTAAAATAAATATAAATGCTCTCTTTTGTAGGTTGCTTAACCCCTAAGCATAATCTAAGTTAAGATAGGTGGACTTGGTTACCCATGTGCAGGGTGCTAAGTCCAAATTATTCATTTAACTACTTGGGTTGTATGGTGTGTTTAGCTAATATTTGTTTTGTAGGTGTAGTAAGATTTATTTTTTTTCTACTTTTAATGTAATTTTATATTAGGAATTAGGATTAATGTTATGGGGGTTAGGATGAGCAATGGCTAGAAGGTCTTATCTTGGGAGGCCCTGTGATGCCTTTAAAGCAAGAAACCAAATGAAGAAATGAAGGAGATATGAAGAATGAAGACCCCATAATATTTATTCATTTATACATTTGTAATTATTCTTTCATATACATGGTTGTATAAGGGTAGAGCTCGGCTACCCATTTCTCTTTTCAGGTTGTACGACGGTACCCGACTGCACCGGCCTGTTATTCTTTTACATTAGGTTTAGAAATTATTTGATATTTTGTTTATAATTGTGTAATAGAAATAAGATGCCTCTTCTTAGTTTCTGATTTATATGGTGATTTATTGTGTGGCCTAGATCTGGTTAGGCTCTTAAGAAAAAAAATAAATTTTTTACCCCAACTACAACTTATAATTAAATATTTTAAATAATTCATAACCTCACATAAAGCCTAGGCATTAAATTAAGATAAATGAAAGATTTAGCAACCCCTTAGCTAAATATTGTATGCTTAATATCATGCATCGATATTACTTCATTCTTACTAAGAGAGGATTTTCATCCTTGCACGATAAGGGAAGACTTGACCTTTGAGGGTCTCCCTTTGGTGGAAAACATCTCTTTCTTTCTGATATAGCCAATAATCTTATTTCATCATGCATTTAGACATTAAAAAATCTTATGGCCTTTGTTCAAATAAAGAGTCAAAATCAATTAAAAATTGACAAGATTTACATTAGACTAAGTCATTGTTCATACCACTCATGCTCTAGTCTCTTAAGGAGTGGGTTTTTGGAATTTAGTTTCTTTCTAAATAATAGAAACCGAATCATCTTGTAAAATTATATGACTTGACCACATGGTTTTAAAGCATAGGTGGAGTTAGCAGGGTGCTAATCCAAGCATTATAAGTCCAACAGTCAAGCGGTTTACTCTCTTTTATGGAGGTAAACCATATACCCATCTTTGCTTAGATTTACGATGTGCTTTGGCTCCCGATAAAGCTCTCTAGATTTAGGATATGAGGTTGTTATTTCCTTTGGGCTATAAGCATAAATCCTCACCTCTTAGGCATTTTCACAACCTTGTGTTGTGAGATTATAATTCCTAACTTTCTTATAAAATTTCAATTCAAACATATAATTCTCCTTAGCTTCAAACATATAAAGACCAACCATAGGATAACCTATAATGCTAACTAAGTTTTCTAGTATCATGAGCATTCCCTACTCATCTCCTTTTGGCTTCAATAATAAGTCTCTCCTTTTTTATCTATCCTATTTAATTTTTTAACATAGCCAATTTATTTATAGTCTTATCATTGAAATCTTTGGAGATAATAATTGCCTACTTTAATCGAGAGTATTCCTAAGGATTTCACCTTCCATATGATGTAATTAACTATAGGGGCTTGCCTCTATAGGGATTTTTAGAACCCAATTTAAATAAACCTATTTTATTCGTCCATGTAAAGTAGGGGAAAAATCTCTAGTATATTCAAAGAGCCATCATGCCTTAAGAGTCCTAATTAGGTGATTAGGTCCATTGTAGGGTAGTGATTTCTTTCTTTTGAGATAGTGCACTATTCCTTAATATCGTACATGATCACTTCAATAAGTACACCCTCTACACACATAAAAAATAAACACTACAGTGGCACAACACAATACATAATAAACATAATAATCATTATTAAAAATCTAATTTCCATCAAGCAACCTCTTCTCATGCAATCAGAAGGCTTACATATAAAAAAATGTCCTAACTAAATCCTTTATATGGTAAGCAGCTATAGGGTTGTGGACTATCACTATACTAAAGTGTGTGTAAAAGTCAAAGTATCCTAAACTTATCTCATATGACTTGATAACTTATCAAACTACATCATCTATAAGAAATCAATGATCTTAAGGCTTTAGGTTGCAGGCTTTTATAGTGAATTAGAGTAATATGCATTAGGTTAATAAAGTTTAACAACTAGTCAAATGAGATGTGATTATGATTAAGAGATATTTGTTATTAAATGAACCAATTCTTAATAATAATAATAATAATAATAATAATCAACTAATCATAATCAGGATTAGGTCTTATGTTATAAGATGTATCAAACCTAAATTATTGATATTACTTTGAACATGTACAAATGCATTTATATAATAAAATTAGTCAAAATTATTAACTATAAGTTACAAGATTCAAGTGTTCAAATGGAGTTTAAACACTTGAGGATATATGGATTTTGGATAAGTAGGAATATAGTTTCAATATTTAGATTGCATGGTAGTATTTAATAGAAATTATCTACTTAGAAAGAGAATGAATGGAATTATTACATGTGTGTACTTGAAATTTAAGGGTGATTAGGCATAGTTTGTGACTAAACTACATAATGACTTCATAAAAATAGGTGTGACTTAGTTAGAAAAAAGTATAACCAACATTGGTATTTGGAAAACATAATTTGAACCTAATCCAATTGATAATTAGGTTCATAAAAAAGTTGGTAGAATAATAGGAGTGTAATTATACAATAAATGGACTAGATCACTATGTGCATGACTAGTCCAAGAGCTTTGCTCAATTAGACAGACATGATTAAAAAGATATAAGTAGTATTGGTTAAGAAAATAAGACTATTATGAATAAGCATACTTAGTTGAAGGGACTAACCAAATATTAAAAACTTAATATAAAATGCAAACTTAAGTCCTTGACTTAAGTCAAAGAGAAAGGATGATATGTATGTCATTAATGATATAATCTATTAAAATGATTGAAGAGATACTCAACGTCCTAGGAGATCCTAAACATGTGTTCCTCACCAAGTTGACTTACTAAACTAGGTAATCAACTAATGTGCACAGATATAAGTGTAAATATAGTTAATTGATATAATTAACTTCATGAATAAGAATGAGATATAGATTAAATTTAATCAAATTTAGAGCTACAATGGTGGTGAAATAAATGGATGTTTTAACCTAATGAACGAATATTTCTAAGAAAATGTGTATATACATAGTGTCCTACTCTTTTTTAAAACTTTTTGAATTATAGTTAATCATCTTTAAGAAAACCCATAATTTACATATTATGATATAAATCATTTTGAAATTTTTATAAGTTATTCTTGATGCCATTCAAGATCTCCCTAAGAAATATTAAAATTTTCTAAATTTTTTAAGAAGTTTATATAGTTAAAATAAAAAAATTCAAATTTTAAATTTACAAATTATATGGATATTTAGAGTTTTATTTTTCTTAAATAACACTTATGACAAAAAGTTTAGCTCAATTAGATAATTGATTATCCAAAATAAAATAAAAAATTCTGGAAAAAATTTTGGGGGTTGAACCAATGTGCGGTCCAGCTCAAGCTGGACCATTAGATTTTAGTTAAATTAGCTCTAATAGTGACCACTCATCTTTTTCCTCTCATCTATCTGCATAATTGAATTTGGGTTTGGCTAGGGTCAGTATGATCGAAGCCTAGCCAATAAGATTTTCTCCTTCTACAAGCCCGCTTAAGTGAAATCCTTCACTAGAAAGCTTTAAAGAGTAAAATGGAATCAAATGCATGGTCAAATAAACTATTTTATAGCTTAGATCACTAGAAGGATCAAAGTTGTAAGAACAATGGGAAGTGTTTGGTGGTGATACTTCAAGAATGCATGAAGTGGGAATTTGTATATTTAGGTAGCTTCCATAGATAAATTTCAGGTGAACCTTTATAAGAATTTAACTGGGGTGCAATGGATTAGCATTTTGATTAGACTACAACAACTTCTAATTAGAGCTTTATGGTTTAGTTGGTTTAGTAAGTTGTGATTATTGTAGAATTGTTGAGAAAGCTTTTTTGATCTTAGAGAAGGCATTTGTATTCTCTGTCTCCCACGAGGAGGCTTCTATTATATATTGCCATTAAACTAAAGCTTTTCATAGGTAATCATGGTTAAGCTCAAGTTACTTATAGTTAAAAGCCATGCGCTACCATAGGGAGTGTTGTAGAGAGTTCAAAAGAAGTGCATAGTTTATAATAGATCTATAATGACTAAATGATACTAGAGAAAATATTCTTCCATTAATTTTTATGAAATGATTGTCATGCCACCCTCTTTATAAGTTTAAGAAATTGGACGTATCACTATTCATTACTATTAATAATCATGGTTTTTTTTTTCAATTTTTGAAAAATCACAAGGTTTTGGATAATATTGTGTTAAACATTCCATAATTGACCCATATGGAACCAAATTGGTCAATGGGTTGACACATTTGATTTTGTCAAACCCATTTGGGTTGAGCTAGAAAAATGCTCCTATGACTCGTTGCTAAAATAAGTCCTAACAATTTGAGGTGATTCACCCATTCAAGGACTTAATTCCAATCATGAATATGAATGTTCCCATTTGGGTCCAATAGTGAATCCATTGGCACATTTTATCAAATTGACCTCTTGGAGGGGGTCAAATCAATATAGGTTGAACAAAGTACTTGTCAATGACATCCTTGGCTATAATCTTTTAAGGATTTTATTGGATATTATGATTAGCTTTGTTCAATCAACTACTAAATAAGGGGTTGGTCTTAATGAAAGTAAACATCTTATTCTGCCAATTGAGCTTGGGACATAGTGCAATTAGACTAATTGATATTTGGTTCATGTTTAGACACTTATTAGAGTTCACATATCTAATTAGTCCAATCAATTTGAAAGTTATGGCCAATTTGGTTATATTTGTTTAATTGTGTCAGTTGTTTGACTTGTGTCAATTGACATAAATAATTTTATAACATGGATATATTCATTAAAATTGTTAGAGTAGTGAATGAGAAATCTATATAAAATTGAGTTCAATTTGAGCCAAGGTTGACTTAAGTTAGGTTAGATTTGACTTTCTTAGTTTATGTCCAACCATTCATGTGTCTAGGTTTCTAATTGTTATTTGATTCATAACCATTTTGAAAGCATCCCAAGGTTGGGTATTTAGGACAATTAACTAATGAGTTGATTAGGATAATCACCTATTTAAAGACTTAAATAGGCTAACTAAATTTTGCAAATTAATTTTGAGTATGCCCAAGATAATCCTTAGAGTCTCATGATCAATTATATAAGTAGTTGAATCATTGAGATGGACTGATTGCTTAAAATCTAATACTTAAATTTGACAAAGAATGGATGAAACTTAGAATTGAAAGAGATTAACCTTAGGACTAGTTAGAGTCAAATCTATAATGTAGGAAAGAGTTACATGTGACCCTCCTACATGGGTTCCTTTTTAGGGTTTCTAAGGCTAACCTATTTAGTTTTGTTAGGTTGAGGGTTGCAGTACTCAAGCATAATTAAAAGGTAGGTCCTACTGGAAATTATTTTATTAACAAAGGGTACCAATATTTATTGTATATCAGTTAAATATATTATAGATATTAAAAATATATTTTAATATTAGAAGATTATGTTTTGATGGATGGACTAACTAACATGTTTATAACTAAGCACCCTATAGTTATTGGAATTCCAGGAAATATGTTTGAATATAGACTCATCCTATGGATTCATATTAGAGAATTTGGTATTTACTAGTTAATAACCTAGTCAACAATCATCTACATAAGTTTAAGTGTTCTATGAGTGTTAGACTAGTGATTAGTGCTCCAAATCTCAACTTATATGGGCTATAGATTTTATTCTTTATGAAGGATTATCTCTAAAAGGAGGGCCTAATTACTAGTCCTTCTAAGTAACATCTATAAGTGCATTAGACTAGAAAATCTTTTGATTATTATACTAAACTAGAAGATTGATTGTTCCATTGCAATTTTACTTATTGGTATCACATAAGGCAGAAAGGAGTAACTCAAGCATAGGGACTTATTTTGAAATAAAAAGGCTAAGCTTGATCCTTTTGATCCAAACTTTCAAAACTGCATAGAGATTATATAACTAACTTGGTTTGTTGGAGCTCACTATGAGACTCTTTTAGAGGTCAATTTTACCTTTTGATCCAAACTTTCAAAACTGCATAGAGATTATATAACTAACTTGGTTTGTTGGAGTCAATTTTACCTTTTTCAGAGTTTTGCACTTAAAACAAAATTACCAAGCACAAAAGATCTTACCTTTAGAAGGTATATATGAGAACCTTATTACAACCATCTCTCAATAAGTTGACCTTTGGGAAAACATAAAAGGAGCATTGTGAAACTCAGTCTTTTGACAAGATAGGAAACCATGCCACTTTATTGCTCCAAGGCTGTCCGTTAAAGCTTGGATTGCTTGCACGACTTTGAGAACTTTCATGACAATGGTAAATCATACTTAGAGAGATTAATGTAGATTTTTAAATATGCAAGTCTCAATTAAGCTAACATGATGAACTCACTGATAGTTAAGCTTATAATATACTAGGTAGCTCTTTAGCCTAGGTTATCACTTGTATCTCTTTATAGAGGTGGTTGAAGCTTCCTCCTGATCCTCCTTAGTCTTGCAAATTTGCTAAAGTTAAGAAAGAATTTTCAACCTAATATGTGATTCCAATCACAAAAACTAGCTAGTGATACTAGATTTAAACATACAATTGACTAACTAATTACCAATGAAGTTATACAATTGTATTGTTGTCATCCACTATAAGGTATAGGGTAAATCACTATGTCCTAGTAGTTTAAATTTTCTACAAATCATGCCCACAAAGAGATGTTCAAGAAGAATAGTATGGTAGAGTGTGTGGCTTCATTTGATAGATTGAATAAGATGGATAGTATATACACCTATAATTGATGTGTTGTTATAAAAGACTAATTTTAAAATGTATAGTGACTCAATGTGTTTAGACATAGTAGCACTTTGGCATAGCACTATCTTTTTATGTAAATTAGAGTAAGCTAGGGGTGTATTATAATTATGTGGATGTGTGTGTCCACATGACCAAAATACTGGGGTGTTTATTGATAATTCATATAAGGAGTATACATGAGGTTAAGCGGCACCCTGTACATTAAGCTGTACATCACCAGGGATTTTATGACAGTCATTCCTTAGGTTTTGGTGATATGAACCCAATCTTAAGGCCAACTAGAAAGGTAAAGTTACAAACCATAAGGAACATTATAATAACCTCTTTGATGGGTATTGATGACCTAGACCTAGCCCTAGAATCAAACTAAAAAATGAAGTTACTCACTATTGAGAATATTATGACACCTTTATTTAATTTTGTTAAAGGTGTGGAGAATGAATTTTGGTGACCCATACATAGCCATGACCCAATTAGAAAGGTAAAGTTACAGACCATATATAGATATTATATTAACTTCATTTAATTTGATGGAGTATGAAAGGGGCTAGTTTTGCTAACACGAACATAATTAGTGATTTTACTATAACTCTATTAAATCCAAATTTTGCTTCTTAACTTTGAGAATGAAGAAGAGAAATAAGTGTCAGATAATGGATCCTCAAAAACATTTACATCTAAAGGGACTCTTGTTGAAAGAAAATAAAGAGGGATATTATGTTGCACATTATAATTAAAGGCACAATTATAATGGCTAAGACTAAAGCCCAAGGAAGAGAAGAAAGAATTGGTCCAACTATAAGAGTCCAAGCTAAAGCCCAATTAAGAGTCATATTATAAAACATTTTGAATGTATTTTAATTTTAATATTTTTTAGATTTTAATCTCTCAACTAGAAGCTTGTATGGTTGGCCATGATATGAAAAGAATATTAAAAATAAGTGGTTGAAACACTTCCTTAATAAATGTCCACCAACCCCTCTTTTCCCTCCATTTTTTCCTCCACTTTTTCCATCCAAAAGTGATAGCCCTAATGTCATGTAATCCTTATAAATATAAGCTGAAAAGCTTTATAAATTCAGTTATTGAATGAAATATTTTGAGTAAAGTATTGCTCAAGTTTGGCACTTGGTGGCTTAAGTTTTCCTTTTCTTTGGTGAGATTAGGTGGTTATCCTTTGTCCCACTTATATTTTATTTTACTTGCTTAATGTTTTTTATTTTAATTTACTTAAGTCTTTCTCTACAACTTTAACTCTTAGACGTGCTATCACCCTTTCTAACCTCCACATTCACTTTAAAGCCCCACTTAAACCACTTGGCCAAACTAGGTGAGACTAAGACTTAGTCTCTTTCCTTACCCCTCGACACCATTATAAATTCCACCAAACTTATCCATCTGCTCCAGGTTATTAGTTCACATATTAGGCTATTAATACATAAATTTATCTCCATTTACCCCCACTTAAAATTGTGTCCTCTAAGAGATCTTTCAAATTAGTTCAAACTAGTTCAATCTGAGCTAGTCTTGAAAGTTCCACTAGAAGACTATACTAAACACATCAACATCTCACCAAAAACTTTAGATCTCATTTTTAAACATTAATCTAAAGAACCATAGTATTTTATACCCCTTTATCTAACTAAAAAGTTACCCAATACCATCATATTTGGTATCAGAGCAAAATCTGGGAAGAAGCACAATTTTGTCAAGAGTTTTTCATAAGAGGATTTTTTTATTGTAAACTTGCCTCCAAGAAGCTTATAAGTTACTCCAAAAGTTCGAGGTTAGTTAATCCCTTTTTATAATATTTTTACTTCATATTAATTGATTGTATATTTGACATATTTCTTGCAAATCTATGGTGCTAGCATAAAATCTAGTTTAGTGAATTCCACCATAAAACCTAGCCAACATTCCTTGTGTGAACTTATCTAAAATATTTTATTGAATAAAAACTATGGTAAGAGAGTGATCCACTTTGAGAAAATTAAATTCTACTTTGATGAAAATAGAACTTTATGCAATCTTCTTTATTTTCTTTGTTAGTTGTTTATGATAAAACTAGTTATTTATTTATCAAAAATTTAAATAATTTGCTATCTCAAAGACTTGAAGCCTTTTAGTTCTAGGCATTTTTTTCATTTAAAATTACATGCATAAGAATATATGTGCTTGTAACTTGGTGTTTTAAAGTCTAAGAAGAACTTTGACAAAATGGCCTAAACTACTTAAAAGGAGAGCTTGGGATGTAAGTGGTCTTTATACCCCTCATCTCACCACTTGAATCTCACTTTGTTTATGCATTTATATTTTTTATTTTTTTCATCTATCGAATTTTTTTCTCTCATTTTTCTCTTCATATTATAAAATCATCTCTTGGCATTGAAATCAATCACCCAAGACCAAAAACTTAACACATTATACCTTAAGATAATGAAGTAAGAACCAAAGAAATGTTGGAAAAGAGTATTGCTCAAATACTTGTGTGGTATTTTAATTTGGAGCCATTGGGACACCATGCAGATCTTGGGGGGTACTTATTGAAGTGATCGGGTGCAACATTAAGATATGCTGTACTACCTCAAAAGGTAACATCACCCTACAATGGACCTGAACACCTAATAAAGACTCTTAAGGATGATGAGTCTATATATGTACCAGAGAACTTTTCCTTACTTTACATGGATATGTAAAGTAGATTTTATTTTATGCTGGGTTCTTTAGTTTCTTATGGAAGCAAGCTTCCATAGTTAATTACATCTTAGAAAATGGTAATTTTCTAAGAGCACTTTCGATTAAAGTAGTCAATAAGTGTCCTCAAAGATTTCTAGATAATCAAAGGATTAGGTACTTTTTAGAAATCAAGTGATAAAGTTCAAATAGAAAGACTTATTTACATATTCCATAGGAAGACAAGTAGGGAGCACCCAAGATACTAGGAAGATTAGTGGGTGGTCCGATCTACCCTATAGTGAGGCTTTTTATTTTGGAAAGAGAGAATTTACTTTTGTTTAAGTTAAAATCTTATTAGAATGCTAGGGCTTATAGTCTGACAACATAAGATTATAGAAATGCCTATGGAGGACTTATACTCAAAGCCTAAAAAAAATAAGTAGCCTCAGACCCTAAATCTAAAGTGCTTTGGCATAAGCTAAGAGCTCAACCTAACTCTACTTGGGGAAAGTAGGATATAGTGGTTCACCTCCATAAGAGTGGATGAACACATCTCCACTCTCATAGACTTATAACTTCTTAGAGTGGCTACCAACTAACACATCCTACACTTTAAAACTATATAGGCTAATCTTTTGTAGATGCAAGATAGTTAGCCTGCTACTTAATTAGGAAGGAAGCTAAAATCCTAAACTCACTCCCTAAGAGACTAGATCATGAATAGCATGAAAACATGATTTAGACTAATGAAAAATTTGCAACTTTTTAAACCATTTTGACACATTTATTTTTGGACCAAGGCTTGAGACAATTATGCCTACATGCATGATGAAATTAAGTTGTGGGCTAAATCAATGAGAAGATGTGTTCTCCACTAGAAGGGACTACTCTCACAGGGCAAGCCTGTCACTTATCATACTAGAGAGGAGATCTTCTATTTTAAAGAGTGAAACAATATGATATGCATAGTGTGATAACATACAACATATGGCTAAAGGGTTCCTAAATCTTTTATTTATCTTGATTATGAACCTAAACTTTAAGATGAGGTTATGAGTTGATTTGATTTTATTTATGAGTTACATAGTGAGGTAGGAAATTTAAATTTTATCCTAAAGAGCCCATCGCATCTAGGCTAGACATCAAATCATCAAACTTTAAGAAACATATGAAAAGCATGCCATTTCTATTGCACAAGCTAAACACAATAACTAAACATTTGAATTTCATAAGAGAATAAGAGACCAATGCAGCCAGGTATCACCGTACACCTCAAAAAATAGAAAAAGATGGGTAACTGGGCTCTACCTTTATACTTCTCAGATTATAATTAAATTTTACAAATGAAATAAATACTATGGGGGTCTTCAATCTTTATTCTTCTTTCTTTTCTTTGGATTAGTTTACTATAGGCTTTACATGGCCTCCTAGGTCTTTACCTTTTAGCCACTGCTCATCCATAATACTAATCCTAATCCTATTATAAAAATTACATATTTATGAAAAATGAAATCTAACTACACTTATAAAATAGACATTAGCTTAATAAACATATAAGATAAGTAATTGTATTTCATATATTTGGACTTAGCACCCTGCACTTGGGTAGCCAACCCCACCTATGCTAATTGGATTATGCTTTGGGGCAGAAGCAACACCTACAAGCAAGACTATTTATATTTACTTATTATTACGATGACCCCTTTAGCACAATCCCCTGCAGAAGACATCATTATGCTATTAGGGACATAACATCTAGTCTACGCATAAACAATCCTAACATCCAATCTAATATTATATCATAAAACACAACACAACACCATAACATACACCGGCCTAGCCTAAGACTAAAATTGGTGAGTTAACATTCTAATGTGTGTGCTAAAGTTTAGTGTGGTGTGTCTTGACTAAGCTTTAAGAGTGTTATTATCTAAAATTTAGAATAATTTAAGTTAAACATTAGAGAATATTTCATATCAAATCTTGGAATAAATTGATTAATTTTAATTTACACTTTTTTTTGTCTCATTTAATGTCTACTCAACATCTAATTATTATGAAGGGAAGAAAGGGGTTTTACCCCCTTCATCCCTACCCTAAGTTATTTTCTAAAGGCATATTATGATGACTTTGGTTTCTTTAGTGAATCATTTATAAATATTTTTTTGTTAAGCCTAAGTTTGGGTTAGTCTTAAGGAGTCTTATTCATACATAAAAGGCATCTTAAGATTAATAAAATTGAATCACTATTACATGAATAACCTTACACTACTTCTTTCCATCATCAATAGCATACACACTTCTTCATTTTTATTGTTCATGATATTTGATTTAATATATGCAATATATATTTATATTTTTGCACACTTGATGATAATTAATGCATGAATTTGGTAGAAAAGAAAGATTCTATTTCATAGTTAAGCATATGTAGGCATGTATTAAAGATTTAAGCAAGTACATGCCATTATTAAACTAGGAAAGTGAGATTATCTAAGACCTTGAGGATACTTAAAGCCTCATATTCCCAGGATGCCTAGACTATATACTTGATAACTTAAATACATGTAAACATATACACAAACATAGAAATAAAAATCATGCAAAGGGTATATAAAAGCAAATCTTTTATTCATTTAAAGCAAAGTTTTATCCCAAATTCTAACATATGCATACATATGAATGAAATTAAGAAAGTACATGCCATTGTTAAATTAGGAAAGTGAGATTATCTAAGACCTCCTTAGGGCTACTTAAAGCCTCATATTCCTGGGATGTCCAAACTATATACTTGCAACTCCAAACATATGTAAACATACACATGTACTATGAAAACAAAATAATCCCTTACCATCTTTAAATTATAACTAAATGTAAACTTTATTGAATATTTATAGCCACATTAGCTTATAGTTTTGAAAATAATTTGGGATTTATTAGTGATAATAGCCATACTATATAATTTTTATCCAACACATGCAACTTAAATGCAACCGTATCTTTTTAATTCTTTCTCTCTTTTTTTTTTTTGAAAAATATGAACTTGTGAAACAAAAGGTATGCATATTTTTAATGATTAAAAAAATAATTAAATATTGCCACATAACAAATTCAATTACATAAAGTCCTAAGGACAATCAAGCCAAATAAATATTCCTTAGGATTATCTAAAGATCTTATAAGGTTTGATTTTGATATTTTAGTTGTTAAAACTTAAGAGGTGAGATGACACTTAGTATTTGCCCCATACCATATTTGTGATTTGATATATTTAAAGAAAATAATTAAATGGGTTTTATGGATTGATTAGGTTCAAGTCATTAAGCACATCAACTTAATTACCATTCCCTAAACTTCTTTAATTTAATTAACTACTTGATCATGAGCCTTCAATGATATGCTTTTGGGAAAGTAAAAATATGCAATGCACCTAAAGGAATTTAATGTAATTAGGCTCATGATTTAGAGTTAATTAGATTAAAGAAGGAAAGAATCAATGTTAAGTACTCTTATGATTTTCCCATATCAATGGGTTAATCATAATTTCTTCAATGACTTTATGCTATTAAACACATAAAGGAAAATTAAAGGATTTTGTTTGAATTATCTGAACCAATCATTAACTTCGTTTGATTTCTATTTTATCATTATTTTTTTCTATTTATTCCCTTATTGTTACACATGTTAATTAAACTTCTTAAGGAAATACATTTGGAAAAAATAACAAGGAAGCTGACTTAATGGACTTAATTGAGTTAATTAGCTTAAACTTTAGACTTTAATTAAGGACTGTTCACTGGACATAAACTAGGGATTTTAGTTTTCTTAAATTTTCCCATCTAACCTTTCCAAAATAGGTTTATTTGTATTTTTTAGAATTTTCTACAATTAGTTATGATTTTTTTTTGAATTTTTGGCCTTTTAATTATATTTTTAAAACCTAATTAACCTTTTAAACCATTGGCGCCATACAAACACTAACATGACAGGTTACTTAAATTTGACGTGAAGTTAATGGCGATGGATGTAGTTTCATCTCAGTTGTTCAATCTCGGATTGGATGGCTAAGATCATTCAAAGGGATTAAATCAAAATTTTAAACATGATTAATCATAATCTTCCATTCTAATCACGTGGAATGGATGTCCGATGATCCCTCATCCCATGAACACTGAAAGAAGGACACCGTCTGCCTTCCGCCACTTGATTCAAGCTCATAGGAGCTCATTCGATGGTGAAATCAACTCCAAAATGACCAGGGAATGAATCTAGGAAGATCCTACGGTGGAGATCGTGCATGAAAACACGATTCACTTCAAAAAAGACCAACACTTAGGGGCCAAAGCTATAGTTGTTAGATTTTTACCTTGCTAGAGCTATAGACTGTCAGTCCATTGATAGAGGTAGCTTTGCCTTGAAGAAATGAAGCCCTGTTGAGAAGATTATGAGCTGCCTCCATGCCGATTGCTCTGTGGACCAAATGCCACCACAAAGCTCATTGGAGTTGGTCTTGAGACATCTTTCGTGGTCAAATTACTCAGTAAATGATTCATTTTGGTTTGTTGGAGTAAGGTGAAGGTGTCAGAAGAGTTAATTTAGGTTTGGTGGAGGTTTAGAAAACATAGATGGATGGAGCTCTCATGCTCAATGAGGAGCTGGTCTCACTAGTGGTAGAATGCACAAGGAGCTTGGGAGAAGGTATGGGATTATGTGGAATGCTCTAGGGAAGGTATCTGCTCGGTTTGAATACATGGGGAAGAGCATATTTTTTTCCCAGCTAAACCAAAGGTTGGGATTGGTTCGACCTTTGGTAGCCATCTAGTTGGAGAAGGTGGCCGGAGATAGCAGGGGACTACTGAGGTGGTTGAGGGAGTGTTGTGGGTTGACATGAGGTGTACACTCTCTCTTAGGTAGACCAATGGGTTGCCATGGGTGAACTCACTCTCTCTCAGCCAAGGCTGAGCCCAACAACATTGGGTTAGTTTGGATCAGTGGTCCTCTTATCCAAGAAGATCCAAAGGTGGCTGCTATGGGGTAAAGGGGTGGATAACCCATCTAAATAGGGATTTTGTTCCATTTGGTTGGCTTGGTTCAATGGGTTTTACCCAAATCAGGTTCAACAGGTTGGGCCCACTTGGGTAGGCCCATGGTGACCTAAGGATGAGTCATGCCAAGTTTAGTTAAGTTTGGGCTTAGTTTAGTTAAGTTTGGCTCAATTTGATCCATATGGATCAAATGGGCGCATTTGGGCTAAGTTGACCAATTTGACCAAATTGGGTCAAAATAATGATTTGGGTGAGTTCAATTGGTCATTTAAAGTGAATGAGTGCAATTAGTTTGATTTAATTTGGGTTAGATTTGGATTTGCCTCATATACAATTTGGGTCAAATGGGTCATGTTGATCAATTTGACCAAACTGGCCAAATTGGCTTGAGCATGGGTTAGGTCTATGTTTAATTGATCATTGGTGATTGAGTGGAATAGTTGATTTGAATTAATTTAGATTATGGAGTGAATTGGTTCAATTTGACCCTTTAGGTCAAATTTGGGTAAGTGGGTTAATTGGGTTAGGTTGACCAAATTGGATCTAATTGAAGGTTGGATTATGTTTAATATTGAAATAGTGATTGGTTGGAAGCATTAGTTTCAATCATATTGGTTTAGTAGTTGATTTGATTCAATTTGATCCTTTAGGCCAAATTAGGTCAACTTGGGTCAAATGGTCCAATTAGCTTGATTAGGTTAAATTGATTATAGCAGAGTGTTCAATAATGACTTACAATCATCAATGAAGGGATTGATGGCTTGATTTAATCTAATGGGAGTTTAATTGGAGTTCAGTTCAATTACCACTCTTATGTCACATTGGGTTAAGTGACTTTGATCAAGCTAACTTGGACCAATTGGGGTTATGGATGGTTGAGGTGTGTTTAATGATAAATTTGAAGTTGATTGGTGGTTTTGATTGCATTTGATTTAGGCTTAATTAGGTTTTGGCTCATTTGAACCTTTTAGGTCAAATGGCTAGCTTGGGTTGGTCACCTTCCTTTGGTTCAATTGGTTTGTCTATAAGTGTTGAAGTGGCTTGGAATGATCTAATGAATAATTGGAGTGAATGAGAAAACCAAATTGGATTTAGTTTGCTTGAATGGGATTGGATTGAGTTATAAGATTGTGTTGGAGTTAACTTGGATTAAGGTCTAAGTTAGTTTGGCTTGGAGCTTGAATTAGAAAATAAAATTCAATTAAAATGAATTGAATAGGTTGAGGTTGGTTTAGCTCCATCTACATGAGCTTAAGTTTGGATAAGTTAATAGGTTTGATTATTGGTTTAGGCCATAGGATAGCAGGAACCTATTTTTCCCAAGGTGGACAATGAGCTTAGGGTTATGGCTTCTAAGTCTCTAAGCTTAAGTTTTAGTGTCCCCTCAATTACTAGAAGTGTCCTAGCACTAAGAAAATTTAAGTGTCTAAAAGATTCATAGATCTAAGATGAGGAGGATTAATCCTCACTCCAAAAGTGAGGTCAACAACTTGAACTCAATGAATAAAAGCAGCCCATAATGAATCAATTGTTAAATATTAGAAATTCTGCTCCACCTCCTGCACTCATACACATTCTTGAAGAAGAAGAATCCTACTTAGATCTAGGGGATGAACAACCAATTAGAAGACCACCAACCAATATAAATATAAGAATGAGAGATAACTATCACAAAATTATTAATGATTTCAATGACCCATCTCGAAGAATTAAAATTGAAGCACCTACTTATGATGGAGTTCATGACCCAAACAAATCCCTAGATTGATTGGTTCAAATGGATGAATTTTTTGATTGGCATAGAATGGATAATTACCAAAGAGCAACTTTTGCTAAGATGAAGTAGGTTTAGCATGCAAAAATCTATTGAATGAATACACTTGTTAAAAAAAATAAAGGTTAGGTAGGACCAACCTAACATACAAATGAAAGAGATGCTTAGAGCTAAATATTATCTTAGGTAGCATGATAAGAAACTACCCAATCAAGTAGATGCTTTAAGATAATGTAATCTTCATGTAACTGAATACTTAAATATGTTTGAAGACCTAGTTTCAAGAACTAAATGTACTAATAATGATTGGAAATTGGCTAACAAATTTGTCATTTAGAACTAAATTTAAAAATGAGGTTAAATTATTTGACACTTAAATCTTAGAGGAAGCCATTCATTATGCTTTATTAGTTGAATATAAAAAAAATCTAATATTATCTCAAAATCAAAGAGTCAAATTCAAACCAATCCAACTCATAGGTTTTCATTAAATCCACCCAAACTATTAACATAACTCTACCCGAAGATCCCACTAATGGGAGCTTCAAGAACTTTAAAGATATAATCCATTTTAAATCTCATAAGAAAGGACATATGTAAAATCAATGAAAAGCTCATATCTTATTTTTAGAATAGACTAAAGAACCAATAAATGATGACTTAGAAAAAGTTTTTGATGACACCCCATTGTCCAATGAAGAACTTATAGATGAACCTCAGATCAATGTGATGAAATTCCATATAATTGCTAGGAATGAGGCTGAAGATTGGGGAAGGAAAAATATTTTTAGCATGCATGTTGCATGTAATAAAAAATATGTAGGTTTGTTGTAGACGGTGGAAGTGCAATGAACATTATTTCTATTCACACAATTGCGGGCTCCAAAAATTCACCGCTGATCTCTCGACAAATTGAATTGAAGAGAGTATGATTTAAAATGTCAGTGTAATTTTCAGAAGGCAGATGGAATAGTATATAAGACACTACCCAGAGATTTCATCCTCATTTGGTGAGGACTTTAGATATGGTTCCAGGTTTCCTATAGGCACAAGCCCCTATAATTAATTACCCCTCTCAATAAGTGAGAGAGAACTTTCGATTAAGGCTAGTCATTAGATCGTTAAATGCATAGTGTATAGTAGCAACATATGGAGTTTAAGATTTAGTTTTATAAAATTCATTATTTTAGCATAAACCAGATGGTTGGGGGAATGATGACGTGGCTAATCTAGATCCCATGGTTCAGTCATCTCGGGCAGTTACAGTCCCTAGTCTACTTAGTCAGAGAAGGTAGTCGTCCCAACTTGACTGAAGGATTATTATCAGTAACACAAGGGTTACGTCATCTAAGAAATCCTTATAGACTTGGGGTGGTGTTTGTCTAAGGAGGCAATCTTAAGTCTACCTTAGCTGATAGAGGGTTGTTTGCCCTATCAAGTATACCCTATGATTCATAACTCAAAGGGTAGAGCTATTGGGGAGCATACGGGCTATGATTGTGATCGTAATATAATAGAGCCTAATTGGATCGATCGAGGACTGGTTATAACTCCATCATGTGGAGCCTCGGCCAAACCACAGTGGAGCACATGGACCATGTCCTTACTGGCAAGAGATTGGTTAAGAGTGAACATAGTAGAACACTTGATTTGACATTGGCTCCTTCGTGAGCTAGAGTTTTCTTAATTTGTCACCGCAAAAAAATAATTATGGAAGGTGGATTGATTGAGTTTTGCTTTAAACTTTCTAATGATAGAGTTTAATTTAAAAAAATTTTAGATTGACACTCAATTTGAGTTAATTTGATTTAAAAAATTAATTAATTTGAATATGTTTAAGAGCTTTAGATCTTGTCAACTCTGTTTAGCTTCCAATAGAGAATTAGATCTACTGTTACCAGACAGAATCAACTTCTCAGATATTTCACTAATTTGAATTCATTATAATAGATTCTTAGGCTTTGTTAACCCAGACCCAGTCCTAAGACTAAAGTAGGAAGCAACCCGCACAACATCCTCATACACTTAAATTTAAGCATTCAGCATAATATCGGGGCCCATGCAGGTGTATTTGAGAATGCCCTAATTAACATCTTCTGTTTGCTTGTACAAAGTGTTAGGAATCCAATGGCTAAATGTATTATTAAAATTTTCAATTCTTAGATATTATTTGGCTTGTAGTCTTTTATGAGCTTTAGTTATACTTGCTAACAGGTTGCTCGTCTTTAGTGAAAATCTCTTTTAAAATTAATTTGATTTTTACTTTAATTTGAAAATAGCACTTAACTAATCTCTTGTGCTTCAAACTTGACTTTAAGCACAAGATCCCAATGATCCTTTTAAAGGCCACATTCATGAGTAATCATGAGTTGCCTAATTGAATTTGTACTTATAAGAAAGCTACCCAATTTCTTGCATATTTTATTCTCAATTTGGAATTGGATATTTAGACTTACCGCAATCATTTTCCATTTAATATTCAATTGAGGTCCTTATTTCATTTGATATTAAATATGATTTATTCACATAAAAGAACTTCAGATTCAATATGTATTTATCCTCAACTCCAAATCAAGTTTCAAAATTATTTAATAACTAAACTTCAAATTTATCTTAAGTCTCTTGTGTGATTCAGTTCATGCATATCAAAGGATTTCAAGTTTATTTGTTTTATAGGTTCACTTGAGTTTGATCCTTATTTTCTTATTTGAAATATGATTTTCAATTTTATTTGTACTCAAGTCACTTTCAAATCTATTTTAAATTTATTTATATTTAATTTTAAATTCATTTCTTTATAACTTGAGGTTTCATAATTAGTTTGACATTCAATTAATTTTGAGTTTAAATCCCAAAAAAAAGGTTGATGAAATTTTGGCAGCCTCCCAGCATCATCCCCATGTAGGGGGCTGCTTGAGGAGTGTTTTGACTTTCTCGGTTTACTCTAATAAGCACAACGAGTGGTGTCTGGCGAGACACAACAACCTTCTTCACACTCACTACGCCCTAATGGGCATTAGCGAGGTCTTGAAACCTGCAAAAAGAGAAATACAATACATATGTATTCATTTCATTTTTTTCTAAGTCTAGAATTTATTCAAAATTTTGATAGCATTTCGGTTAGGGGAGCGACATCTAACGATGTTGGCTTACTCGGTATGCCCTAATGAGCAAACTGAGCATGTCTTACAACACTGCTGCTGATTTTTTATCTCATCATGCCCTCATGAGCATGACGAGAAAACATAAATATCCACATTCACACATTGATCCCACATATTCTGACTCATTTTTTCTGCACGTTGCAATGCTTGGTAAGAAAATGGTCGGTTGGATATGCCAAAAACTAAGAGGGAAACTTGCCTAATGATGGTGTTCCTCTCTGGTTGCGGTGAAGAGAAAGGTCAGAAAGGGGAGATGCTGAAAACTAGGAGAAGAACTTGCCAAATGATGATGTTCTTCTCCAATTTCGGTCAAGCAAAAATTGGAAGGGTAATTCAAGGAGGGCAACGTCAGAAACCAAAAGTTGAACCCGCCTCATGGTGATGTTCTTCTTGATTGTGAGATTAAGTAAATGATTTAGAAAAAGGGGAAATTTTGATTGAGAAATGTGGGAAAATGGAATTTTGATTAGGTGAGGGAAAGAGGGAAGATATTTTGATTTTGATTTTGAGGGGAAAGAAAGAAGATGAAGAAGAAAGAAGAAGAAAAGAAAAAAATCAGAATTTGGTTTGGAGAAAATGGAAGAAGAAGGAAAGAAGGAAAGAAGATGAAGAAGGAAGAGAGG
Source organism: Cymbidium sinense (assembly GCA_021442155.1). Classification (NCBI taxonomy): domain Eukaryota; kingdom Viridiplantae; phylum Streptophyta; class Magnoliopsida; order Asparagales; family Orchidaceae; genus Cymbidium; species Cymbidium sinense. The sequence goes on from CM038231.1 coordinate 65,149,524, forward strand.
TTTACCTTCTTTTAGTTCGAATGAGGAGAAATCGGAGGGGGGGAAGAATGTCTTAGGTTTTTCGGATCAACAAGAGAAGAAAATGGGAGAGTTTTTTCTGCAGTTTTGGAGAGGGGAGGAAGAAAAAAAGGGGACATCGAAAACAGGAGGGATCGGTTGGAGATGAATCTTGTATGGGAGTGGTTGTTTGTACCGCCTGTGAAGAAGAGAGGGGAGATCTAATCACGTGGAGCTTCCTTGAGCACGCGTTCGTGTGATCAGAAGAGGAGTCGAGTCACGTGAGATAGGCCGCCCATGTGAAGGGGGGTTCTGCTCAGGTGAGGAAGGAGCGGCTATGCACTTTAGGATTAGGGCAGGTCGAACGGTTTGGTCAAATAGAAATAGGAATAGGATTAGGAATAGGGATTTAGGTTATATTTAAGGATTTAAATTAATTTTTAAATTGATTAATCAACTTTAATGTGGACTTTATGCTGACACGATTAGATAATCAATATATATATATATATATATATATATATATATATATATATCAATTCAAGATTATTCCAATGTTTCAAATGCAATGACGTAGTCTATTTGGTTTGAGTTGGCGTCAAATTGAGTCAATTTCAGCTCAAAATAAGTGTCACCACTTTTGACTACTCTATTTTCGCACAAACTTGTCCAAATTGAGTGCGAATAGTCTTACTTGATAGATTTTGATATTTCAAAGCTAATGACATAATCAATTTTATGAACAAAGGTCATTTGGTTTGTGTGGGGGCCTTTTAACTTTGATATGTGTGTAGGAACATTAACGACTCGATCGCTTGATCAGTTGATCATCAAGTTATACAATATTTATATTATGACTCGTTTTGACATTCTGAACATGATGGTGAAGTTAGTTAATCGATCGAAGGTCATTTGGGTTGATTTTGGTGACATCCAGTGCATTTCAACCTTGATTTGTGCACTATCACTTTCGATCATTCGATATTTGCACAAACTTATCTAAATTAAGCATGGACAGTCTCATTTGATAGTTTTCGATATTTTGAAGCTAACAACATGATCAATTTCATGAACAGAGGTCGTTCAGACATCATCGTAGCTTCTTGACTTTGATATATGCATTGATACATTGATAGCTCAATCGCTTTATCAGTCACTCTTTAGATCATGCAATATTTATATTCTGATCAATTTCAACATTTTAAATGTGAAGATGAAGTACGTTCATCAATCGGAGGTCATTTTGATCATTTTGGGTGACATCTAGTATATTTTGAGCCCTGATTTGTGCACTATCACCTTCGGAGCCCGTCGAATTTGACTTGTGGGCATGACCCAACTTATGACACATATGTGGATGTCAACAAATCCCTCATAATAAATGTGATTTGCATGAAGTGAGTCACATTTGTTAAAAACTGGTTGACCCTTTGGGCTGGCCATAAAACTTGGATCATTTTAACTTCAATTGCAATAGCTTATGGAGCTTTAATAGGATTTGTCATTAGCATGCTGCCTTATTTAGGACATGATAAATGTTAGGATTGACCAATTTGCTAGAATTGACTTGTCAGATAGATAAGAGTTCTAACTCCATCTACTCTCTACTTCGGTGGCTTTGCCAAAGATCTCTTTTGAGTTTCCTCTAACTCTAGCTTCGTGCTAAGTTGGGTTTGATGGAGGAATTAGTTTATTTATTTTGATGAAGGACTTTATTTGGGAATCAATTTATCCATACTTGATCAGATTTAAAATTCCTTCCATCCTAGCTTTAAGCTTGACGGACTTGATGAAGGATTGACCTGATTTGTCCATATTGACTTATCATAAAGTGTATGTATGCTTTGATTCCTGTACTTGCTGCCTTGACGAACTCATTGAAGGGTGCATACAAATGACCCAGCCTTCCAGCTTATATAGGGTGAATGCTGAGTTATTAGTCTTAACCACAATTCCCTTAATTCGGCCATCGACTTTGTATGAACTATGGAATTTCTTCCTTGATCCTATGCTTTCTGCTTTGACGGACTTGATAAGGAGATTGGCTTTGATCCTTGCTTTGAGATTGATCAGATCATTAGAGAATATATTGAAATATCACCCTATTGACAATATATAGATTGATTTGAGGTAGCCCTAAATTGAGAGTTTTCTTAGATTATCTTGATCTATTTAACAAGTAGAAAGATCTCTTGGATCCTTGTTGCTTGTAATCATTAAGCTGGATCTGGTTTGAGATTGAACAATTATCATCATTGGACTGACAAGCAAGGGCTCTTTCACTCTGGCCTTTTCTTATGGCTTATTGAGTGAGGAGAGCACTAGCAACTCGACCACATTTGGGCATATTGAGTTTGACCTTTAGAACCTACTCGATCTTCGACTTAAGCTGTAGTGGGCTGGTGGTTTTGTCATCAGACTAATGAATGGGGGCTCTTTCACTTCCGCCTTTGTTTATGGCTTGTTGAGTGAAGAGAGCGTCAACAACTCGACCATTTGTGGGCTTGTTGTGTTCGACCTTTAGAACCTATCCATATCCTAGACTTAAAGATGTAGAGGTTGATATTTTTTCCAACTCAGTTGATTGAAGCTTCCAAAATCGAGAATTATTTTGACTTGATCTCTAGAATTTTGGCAAATCTGGGAGATAAATTTGTTGACATTTAGGGCTTCCTTTTTATGCATAGAAATAAATTCTTTTTATTTCTATAAGAACCTGTAACTTAACAGTAATAATTATGGATATATTCAAGGATTTTAGCATAAAGCTCAATGTCAATCTGAATTAGAATATATTCTAGGATCTCATCTTATAACATGATATCAACTCAAATAAACTAAACATGAACTAAAATTGCCCCTGTCTTGTAAGGAGAATTCTAAAGTGCATTTAAAAGAACTTTCAAGATGAAAATAAGCAAATACATCAATATTTGAATTAATATGCTCTTAAGAGAGTTTTAACATATAACATTGATTTTGTCTATGTATAGAAATCTAAAATGCCCCCTGTGTAACAGGAGAATTTTTAAGGAAAAAGTTTTTCATTTGGAGTGTGTATATTTATTTAGGGATCTTGACATGAAGCATGATGTTGACTTAAATAAATATACTACCAAAAATGCCCCCCATCTTGTAGGAGGATTTCTATTATATCTCGAGAATATATTCGCCATGTATAATACTTTTTCAAGTATCGACCATTAATTGGCATTGGTCTTTCACCTTTTAGGTCAATGAGTTGGTATGCGCCTCATTGATACACTTTTTCAATGACAAAAGGACCCTCCCAATTAGGCTCAAATTTGCCACTAATTTTTTGATTAGGAATAATTAGTTTTCTCAACATTAGAACCAATTTCCCTTTTTGGAATGTTTGAGGCAACCGTATGGTCAAAAGCCTTGGACATCTTTGCTTGATAGACTTCCAGATTTTGATGAGCTTGTAATCTAACTTCATCAAGTGTGTAGAGTTCTTCCATTCTGAAATGAGCATTTTGACCTTCAGTTGGATTGTATTGGATGACTACTCAAAGTGAAGGTAACTCAACTTCAAGTGGAAGAACTGCTTCAGTTCTAAATACTAATGAATAAGGAGTGGCTTTAGTCGATGTGTTGTAGGTGGTTCGATACAACCATAATGCCTCTATCAGTTTGGTATGCCATTCTCTCTTATTTTTAGTAAAGATCTCCTTGAGTAGTTTGACCAATGTCTTGTTGAAGGCTTCTGCCAAACCATTTACTCTTGGATTATATATTGAAGAGTATCGCCAGTCAATTTTGTGTCGACCAATGAATCTATAAATCTTTGTACTTTTGAAAGCTGTGCCATTATCATAAATTATTCAATGTGGCACTCCAAATCTATACACCATATTATGCAAAGAAGTTGATCAGTCCGTCAGCAGTAACTTTTTTAAATGGAGCTGCTTCAGCCTACTTGGAGAATTAGTCAGTAGCTACTAGGATGAAGCGGTGTCCAACTGATGATGGTGGATCAATTTGTCCAATTATATTTATACCCCATCATTCAAATGGCCAAGATGCTATTGTTGGGTGTAGTAGATTAGGAGGTTGGTGAATTATATTCCCATGTACTTGATATTCATGGCACTTCTTAGCATGTTTGATACAGTCTCTCACCATAGATGACCAATAATAGCCCATCCTTTTGATCTTTACTTCCATCTTGGGATCTGACTAGTGTGTACCACAAAGTCCTTCATGAACTTCAACCATCACTTTGTTAGCATCATCTGCATTTAGGCATCACCGCCATATTTATTAAAAGGATCTATGATATAACATGTTATTGATAAAAGCATAACGCAACATCCTCTTCTCAATTTGAGCTGCCAATGATTTATTATTTGATAATTTGTCTTCTTTAAAGTAGTCGATAAAGGGTCACCTCCAATCATGTGGCACTTCTATAATATAGGCTTCACACTCCTTTTCTGAGGTAATATCATTCTTAACTCTTCTTGGTATAACTTCTTGTGGATTTTGGGGAGTATGAGGAGCAACTTGAGTCACATCCTGTTGTATCGAATTTAGTAACCCCTCTACCTGTGGGGATTGATACTTTACTGGCTCTAAAACTTGTTGAGTAAATATACCGATCATGACATAATCACCATTCATACTTGCCATTTCCTTAGCTAGTTTTATTAAGCAGTCGGCTTTGCTTCTCTCGGATTGAGAAACTCGAGTTAGTGTGATATTTGATATTTGCTTCATAAGCTCGAGAACTTATTTGTGATAGAAACCTAACTCAAGTTTCTTGATTTTATAGATGCCGAGTACTTGATTTATAATAAATTGAGAATCGTCAAAAATATGTAAGTTTTGAATGCCTATGAAAATAGATTTTTCAAGACCTGCCACTAATGCTTCATATTTAGCCTCATTATTAGTTCTTGGCTCAGTCAATCCATATGATCATCTCATTATCCCTCCTTTTGGTGTTATGAAGATGATGCTGATTCTTGCTCTTGCCTTTGAAAAATTTAGAGGTTTGACTTGTTTGATCGATGAGGCTCCATTAAAGTACATTTCCTTAATTTGTGATTTTTCTCTTTCATGGATGAGCATAATTTGCTCATTGGGCAAATCATCATTAAGGGAAGAGTCCATTGGGATGGGATGTGCAACAAGAAAATCTGCTAAGACTTGTCCCTTCACTATTTTCTATGGAATGTATGTGATATCAAATTATAAAAGCAATACTGCCCATCATGTCAAGTGACCTGTCAACGCTGGTCTTCTCATCAAGTACTTCAGCAGATCGATCCTTGAGATGAGAGTAATCCTGTGAGATAACAAATAATGATGGAGTTTTTGGACTGCAAAGATCAAGGCCAAACAGTGCTTCTCTATGGGAGAGTATCTCATTTCTACTCCAATCATCCTCCGACTGATATAATAAAGATCATTCTCTTTACTTTCTTCATTTTGTTGTGCTAATAATACCCATAAAGACTCTTTTAATGTAGTTGTGTATAAAATGAGGGGCTTCCCAAGAATAGGCACCACAAGGATTGGCGGATTTAATAGGTAGCTTTTAATGCTATTGAAGGCTTCCTGGCAGTCCTTATCCTATTTGAATGGAGCATCCTTCTTCATCAACTTTGCAAATGGTTGACAACATCCTGATTGATTTGATATAAATTATCGAATGAATGCAAACTATCCTTGTAAAGAATGAAGCTGTCGCAAACTCTTCGGTGGAGGAATCTCCATAATTGCCTTGATTTTAGTGGGATCAATTTCAATTTCTCTATGACATACAATATACCTAAGGAATTTTCCAAAGGATACTCCGAATGCACATTTTAGAGGATTCATCTTGAGATCATATATCCTAATTTTTTCCAACACAATTCAAGCTCTTCACCACCAAATTATCAACATAATACTCCACATTTTGGTGAATCAACTCATCAAAAATACATGTCATGACTCTTTGGTATGTAGCTCCAGCATTTTTTGAGCCAAAAGGCATGACCATGTAGTTATAGATGCCAATAGGTGTTCTAAATAATGTATGTCTTTCATCTTCAGGTGCCATCTTGATTTGATTATATCCCGATGATCCATCCATAAATGAGAACATGCCATAGTTGGAAGTATTGTCCACTAGTAGCTCTGATATTGGAAGTGGAAAGTTATCTTTCGGTCATGCCTTATTTAAGTCCTGGAAGTCAATGCAGAGACAGATTTGGCCATAATGTTAGCTATCAAATCTGCATACTTCTCCTCCTGGATGAAGCTTACTTCGATCAGCTTCTTAGTTTCTATAATAACCTATTCTTCAATCTCCAATCTCATTCACCTATGAGCTTTTTAATAGTCATTGCATCTAGTTTATTAGCTAGTTTATGAACTGCTACATCATGGGATAAGCCTGACATTCCAGAATATGTCCAGGCAAAGCAATCCCTAAATTCACAAATTAGCACTTTTAACTCTTCAACTTTCTCACTAGGTAAAATGGCACTGAAGAAAGTTGGATGAGGATCATCTTCATCTCCTAAGTTGATTTCTTTGAGTTCATCCATGGTAGCTGTTTGTACACCAACTTTGAGTTCTTCAGGCACCGACTCAGGTTCTACTTCTTCATCATTTGCGAGAATAATTTTATGGAGATCCTCTTCTTCGTCACTATTAGTTTCGACCTTAGCTTCTATTATATTATAATAAGCTTTATTTTAATGAGATTTGTGGATGAACCCAAGACATTTAGTGATAAAGTTATCACTTCTTTGTGATGCTTGAGAACTTTATTTGCTTCACATCTTGTTAAAGATTTGAGTTGTATGTTTAATAGTTCTAATATGAATTCCAAGATTATGCATCATTCTTCGTAATTTTTGTGGATAATATATTGATATTCTTGTTGATACTATCTCATCATAATTTTCATGTTGAACAGACTAATCATAATTATGAGGCCGAGACTCTTCAGATTTGTAAAATAGAGTTCCTACTCTGCCACTCTCGCTCAATGGCGGCACATGGAATGTTATCAATTCTTCAATATTATGAATCTCCAATGGAGTGATTTCTTTGAAGCACTGCTGAGGGATGGGTATAATTTTGAGGGAGTCATCTAACTCTGCTAGGTGAGCTATCCTCCTTGATGCGAACTTCTGAACTCTATTTACATAAGTAGATTCAAACTCATAGTCTGAACCTGAATCACTTATTTCATACTTTGCATTTTTTGAAAGCTTATATGTTCCCTTAGGTTTGATAGGCATATCTTTTTCTTCTTCCGTGTCACTTCCCAAATCAGGAACTGATTTTCTTGATTTAAGTGCAAAATCAAGTGCTTTAGGGAGAGTCGGCATTGCCTTCTTTCTTCCTCTTTATTTATGCTCTTTCACTTTGTGAAATTGCTTTTTAGTTCCTAAAGTGGATGCTACCACTTCAAGAGGCTCTGTTGGCTTGGGATCTTTGGGGATGAAATATTTTGCATCTTCATAAATCTTTGCTTCATTGATAGAGAATGGTTGTAGGTTATTAGGAATTCTGAATTCTTCTCCATCTTTCAGATACTTCATACATTGATGCATAATTGATGGGACCATTCCATACTTATGTAGCCATGGTCAACCCAAGAGAGCTCTAAACTATGTATCAGCATCGATTACATGAAACTTGTCTTCTGTATATAAATCTCAAAACATGAGTGGGAGAATAAAGAAACTCAGAGTTTTCTGCCCCTTCTCATTGAAACCATGAACAATCAACTTATCTCTCTTAAGATGTTGAATATTAAGTGATAATCCTCTTAATACCTTTAGACTCATAAGATTGATAAAAGAACCTAGATCAATTAATATTCGACTGATTAAGATGCCATCACTCTCTACGGTAATATATAGAGGACAGTTGTGATATGCCGTTCCCAACATAAGTTCTTCTTCAAAAAATGTGATCACTAAGAGATCTTTAGTTTGTAATGCTACGGTCATGCATTTTTTAGCAAAGTAAGCTTCATAACTCTCTGGATCTTTGAGAGACTGTATCAAAGTTTCTCAGATCTTTTGACATCAAGAGAGCCTCATACACACTCAATTATACCGAGATTTTTCTCAGATGTGATAGAATATTATAATTGTATGTTTTATTTGCATTTCCTTCTTATTTAAGACTTTAGCTTGAACTTTTTCTTGGGAAATCAATTTGTTTGCCTATGTCTTTATTTGCATTTCCCTTCTTCGATGAAGGTGGTAAGACTTTACCACTCTCAACTGAACTTGAATTACCTTATCTTACTCAGATTCTTCTGAAGAGATAGTTTCTTCAAATTCCCTTCTTATTCTGGAGGATTGGCCAAAAGGGCTCCACTCATTTTTCAACTTCATATGTTTCATGCGTGATGATATCGATGAGTTTGACTCTTCTCCATCGAGAAAACATATATCTTATCTAAATTATTATCAGCTTGTTGAGTCATTAAATAAAATTCAGATGTTAACTCTTTAGGCTCTTCTTGCTTTCCTAATAAGAATTTTGATGGGTTGGTTGAATCTGTTTGACTATCCTTGTCATTTTGGAGTAACTGATGCTGAAGAATATCTGATATCACGTAAATGATTTGACATGTCTCTACTAGACAAGATTCACCATTATCTTCTTCATTCGATTCAGCAATGTGAAGTTTAGGAATAAAGTCTGCAAGTCTAGATGATTGTCTTGCACTGGTGATACTCCTCAAGATTGCTAAAAATATTTTAAGTTGTAGTTTACTTCTTGATCTTCTTTTTCTTAGCTGACTTCTTTGATTTATGAGGTCTGCATTTAGTAGACTACTCCTCATACTATGATGAAGTAGCCTTGTCAAAATGCCACTGAGAAGCCCAAATACTTAGTTTTGGTATCTCTTTTAAGTACAATATAGGTTCAAGTGGTGATTTTCTCTTAACACTAGGGATGCCTTTTAACTGCTTCAGTATTTTCACAGTCTTTTTGGAGACTACTATTTCCCATTCTTTAGTCTGAATTGATTTCTCCTTCTTTTTGTCTTTGATGGATGATGCGAAGAGAACATAATCATCCTTGTAGACTCTCTTCTCGGGTTAACTAGAACACTATCGGATATTATAAATTCACCTCACTGATACTTCATTTCTAGCCAATCCTTGAAGACATAACAATAATCAATAGGATGGCTAATCATATGATGATTGGGATAGTAATTTGGATTGTTGACTTGATCAGCTTCTTTGGCCTTTTAATTTCTAGTAATTGTAGGCCAACCTTGACCGCTAAGTGAAATAATTTGGCCACACTATCTCTTCTAAAGGAATAATCTTTGTTCATCTTTTTCTTAAGAGATGGTTGCATTCGCTCATTATCTCTTGTTATTTTTTTTGGATGCTCCCCACCACTTAGAAAAGTTTGAGGTTTGTCATTGCCTCTTAATACTAATTTTGGCTGTGGATTAGAATAGATAGGCTTCTTACCCTTATCATCATTGTACATCAGTCATTTTCCTTTATCTACATTATATATCATCCAGTTTTTTCCATTTGAGTTGTAGTAAGTGGCATGAATTTTATTTCTTCTTGAGTCTGAAGGTTTATTTTTCTTTGCTTTATCTGTATTGATTTCAAACTTAGGGTGATTGAGCTTTTCAAATTTAGCCACCCTATCGAGCAAGTCTTGGAATGTTGTAATTGACACCATACATAAAAATGGTGTCATTTTATTATCCATATTTCCCATTAGCAATTGGATCGTATGTTCTTCCTCCAATTATTGCTCGCACTTCATACTTAAGTTACGTCAATGACTTATAAATTTTGTCACTGACTTATCTTTTCTTCTTTTCAGCAAGGCAAGGTTAGCAATTATGATTTTATCGGTTGCACTAACGAACCTCTTCATGAAAATTGTCTCTAATTTAGTAAAGGTTTTTACTGAATCATTTGGTAATTCTGCATACCACTTAAAAGCAGGCTACTAACGAATTGATGAAAGAGTAGCTCATCATTCCCCCCTGTGTTACCATAAGTAGCCTTAAATTGGGCTAGATGTTGCTTTAGATTATCGAGCCCATTGAAAGTATTAAATTTTGACACTGAGTAACCTTTCAGGTACAACACTTGATCATATTCAACTGGATAAGGATGACCCTTACTCACCAACTTTTCAGCCTGTTAGGAGGCTATGACTACCTTTATCTTTTTATTGATTATCATTTCTAGCTGAGCAACTGTTATTGCTCCTATTGTGCTAGCCAAATTTTAGATTATCGGCTGAAGAGGTAGTTGGTTACCTTCGTTCCTCGCTTCAGGTGTAACGTTTACTGTAGGAGCTTGAGGTACTATAGTGACTGGTGGTATAGAAGTTGCATTAGTCGCTACCTATTGATAAGCAGATGAGACATATGCTACACTTGATGTGATATTCTTTTGCAATATCTGCATCATGATATTCATTTGCACCATCATGTCATTCATTTTGGTACCAAGCTATAAAATTTTCTTATCTTTGACTTCCATTTGACACTGTATTTCTCTTTTCTCCCTAGCTAGTGCCACGATGTCAACAAGTACATGCTCTTCTTTTCTTATTCTATTTCTTATTGCTGTTCTGCTCCTTGCTCATCCTCAAGGGAAGAACTTGACTGTCCTTCTCCTTGTGCATTTGCAGAGATAGCTATTACTGGGACTAAACGGTGATGCTGAGTATAAAAGCGTGTACCTGGCTGATCATTTTCTAGTTCAACCATATAGACAGCTTTGACACCCATGATCTCTTGCTCATTATGATCTTCTTCTTCATCTTCTTCAGCAGAGATTGAAGATCCATCTTCTACTTGTTTTTATGAAGAATCTTCTTCATAGGCGTCAAATTTAGGTTCAGGTTCCCTAGATCCATGTTGTTGGTGATGGTGCTGAGCGAAAAGTTTACCTATATCTCTGACCATATAGATGACTTCCACTTCCATAGTGTCCTCTTCATTATTTTCTTCTAGCAGATGAATTTTTGATCGATGATTCTAGTGGATCTCTGGTTCAATGTGCGGAACAAATACTTCTTCTATTAAAAGATTGTGATCAAAGTTAACCTTATTTTGTGGGGGTGAACCTGATCGATGATGGGATCCTTTATAGGATTTTCCAGGGTGTCGACCATCATGTCTTTCATTAATGATATCCATTCTCTTGGGTATCCACTTCAGATGAGTTGTTTTTGAGGCAAATTTCTGAGTATATGTATCAGATGTCACACCTCTTCCATTTTTTAAAGTTTCATTATGCGGCCTTGGATTTCATATCTGTTTACCCTTTGTTGGGACCTTTTAGCAGTGGATTCTTGGATACGGTCCAACTGTTACGCTCTGATGCTCACCGTGTGAAGCATACTGGGCCTAACGACTAGTTACGAGAAAAGATGGCAACCTCCTTGGTGGTGCTTCAGTATTTTCCATCACCATAGGCCTCTAAAATCTTCTTTTCATTAAGTGTCTGTTCTTGGCTACTTTGAGAACTTTGTGTACTCTAGTAGACAGTGTTTTAGGCTGTCTCCTTTGTGGTGGTGGAGCTTGACATAGTTGGTTCCAGAAAGACTGCTTCACTTCACTAGTAGAGCTATTCTTTTTTACCACTTTAGATTGTCAAAGTTGTTGGGGGTAGGAATACTCCCTTCTAGCAGTAGTATCGCTTGTTCACTAGGTCATTCAAAGAGGATCTACTAAGCCCTCAGTTTAGTGTTTCTCCTTCTTCTATGTCTTTTGGTTAATTTGCTTTCTGATGAGGAAGCTTCATGATCATGCTTTCTAGGTACAAAAGGTTCAATCGACACAACAGCTATACCACGAGGCATTAAAGATATAGTTTGCTCACTAATGATTATTTTTATCACAGGGGCTTCAGATTGACCTAGCCTTTTGAAAATTGAAATTCTCTATCGGGAGAACTCCTTGATAGTGGCTAGCTGTTGAATTGGTTGGCACACATGGCTAGTAGGAGCTTCAGTAACTTGAGGCCTTCTAGCATGGCATTAGACGAATATACCACGAGTGGGTACTTTAAGAGTTGCATGATAGTTGGGAAACTCAAGCTACCAAATTGAATTGTAGCTCCAACATCTCCTGTGTTGATGATGATGTTGGCTAGGCAGATGTTCGCCCCACGCCCTAGCTAAATAGTGAAAGGAGTGGTTTGTAGATCCATTTTGTAAAAGTGAAAGATGGAGATTAGTAATTATTAATTATTATTTCACCCCATACTTTCAAGATGCAGAGGTACTACAGAACATATAATAGTGTAATAATATATATTCTACAGAATGATTCATTCTACATAGAGCCTCATATTGAATTTATTACACACTTAAATCACCATTTTTTGTTTTGAATTTTCAAAAAATTTATTACTACTATAGCACAAATATGACTAGCCAAAGATGGAAAGAGAATCCTATCCCTAGAGGAGTCACCAGAAATTCATCCTCATTTGGTGAGGACATTAGATCTGGTTCCAGGTTTCATATAAGCATAAGCCCCTATAGTAAATTACCCCTCTCAATAAGTGAGAGAGAACGTTTGATTAAGGCTAGTCATTAGATCTCTAAATGCGTAGCGTATAGTAGTAGCATATGGAGTTTAATATTTAGATTTATAAAATTCACCATTTTAGCTTAAGCCGAATGGCTGGAGAATGATGATGTGCCCGATCTAGAACCCATGGTTTCATCATCCCGGACAGTCGCAGTCCCTAGTCTACTTAGTCAGAGGAGGTAGTCGATCCAACTTGATCAAAAGATCCTTATTAGTAACACATGGGTTACATCATCTAAGAAATTCTTGTAGACTTAGGGTGGTGTTTGTCTAAAAAGATAATCTTAAGTCTACCTTAGCTCACAGAGGGCTGTTTGCCTATCAAGTATACCCTATGATTCACAACTCAAAGGGCAGAGCCATTGGGGAGCATACGAGCTATGATCGTGATCATAATATAGTGGAGCCTGATTGACCACTCGATTAGAGGACTCTGATCATAATTGCATCATCTGTGGAGCCTATTGGCTAAGGCACGTAGTCAGAGGACACGGGCCACATCCTTAGTTATAAGAGATTGATTGACAGTGAATATAGTAGAACACTTGATTTGACATTGGCTCTTTGTGAGCTAGAGTTTTCTTAATTTGTCACCCCTGATAAATAATTATGGAAGGTGGATTGATTGAGTTTTGATTTGAGCTTTTTTAATGATAGAGTTTCATTTAAATAGTTTTTAGATTGACACTCAATTTGAGTTAATTTAATTTAAAAATTGATTAATTTGAATATGTTTAAGAGCTTTAGATCCTATAAACTTTGTTTAGCTGCTAATAGAGGATTGGATCTACTATCACTTGATAGAATCAGCTTCTCAGATATTTCACTAATTTGAATTCATTATAATAGATTCTTAGGCTTTGTTAACCTGGACCAATCCTAAGACTAAATCGGGAAACAACCAACACAACATCCTCAAACAATTGAATTTAAGCATTTAGCGTAATGTCGGGGCCCATGCAGGTGTATTTGAGAATGCCTTAATTAACACCTTCTGTTCACTTGTACAAAGTGTTATGAATCCGGTGGCTAAATGTATTATTGAATTTTTCAATTCTTAGATATTATTTGGCTTATAGTTTTTTATGAGCTTTAGTTGTACTTGCCAATAGGTTACTCATCTTTAGTGAACATTTCTTTTGAAATTAATTTGATTTTTTACTTTAACTTAAAAATAACACTTAAATAATCTCTTGTGCTTCAAACCTGATTTTAAGCACAAGATCCCAATGATCCTTTTAAAGGCCACATTCATGAGTAATCATAATTTCCCTAATTGAATTTGTACTTATAAGAAAGCTACCCAATTTCTTGCACACTTTATTCTCAATTTGGAATTGGATATTTAGACTTATCGCCAATCAGTTGTCATTTAATATTCAATTGAGATCCTACTTTCATTTGATATTAAATATGATTTGTTCATATAAAAAGAACTTCAAACTCAATATGAATTTATCCTCAACTACAAATCAAGTTTCATATTTATTTAATGACTGGACATCAAATTTATCTTAAGTCACTTGTGAGTTTCAGTTCATGCATATCAAAAGATTTCAAGTTTATTTGTTTTATAAGTTCACTTGAGTTTGGTCCCTATTTTCTTATTTAAAATATGATTTTCAATTTTATTTGTACTCAAGTCACTTTCAAATCCATTTCAAATTTATTTATATTTAATTTTCAATTCATTTCTTTAGGACTTTAGGTTTCATAATTAGTTTAACATTCAATTAATTCTAAGTTAAATTCCCCAAAAAAAGGTTGACAAAATTTTGGCAGCCTCCCGGTGTGATCCCCACATAAGGGGCTGCATCGGGAGTGTTTTGGCTTTTTCAGTACACCCTAATGAGCGTAGTGAGTGGTGTCTTGCGACACCACAACCATTTTCACTATGCCCTAATGGGCATTAGCGAGGTCTTGAAACCTGCAAAAAGAGAAATACAATGCATATGTATTCATTACATTTTTTTTCTAAGTCAAGAATTTATTTAAAATTTTGGCGGCATTTCGGCTAGGGGGAGCGACATCTAACAGATGTTGGCTTACTCGGTACACCCTAATAAGCATAGCGAGTGGTGTCTTGCAACACCGTAGTCAATTTTCATCTTGTCGTGCCCTCATGAGCACGACGAGTCCTTCAAACCTGCAAAGAAACACATTGATCCCACATGTTTTGACTCATTTTTATTATGCGTTGCAATGCTCAGTAATGAAATGGGGTTGGATATGCCAGAAACCAAGAGGGGAACCCACATAATGATAGTATTCTTCTTCGGTTGCAGTGAAGAGAAAGGTCAGAAAGGGGATGGAAATGGGAGACGCCAAAAACTAGGAGAAGAACCTGCCTAATGAAGATGTTCTTCTCCGATTTCGATGAAGCAAAAATTGGAAGGGTAATGCAAGTAGGGCGACACCGAAAATCAAAAGTAGAACCCACCTCATGATGGTGTTCTTCCAGCGAAGGAGATTGCGGTGAAGTAAGAAATTTGGATTTGGAAAAGAGGGGAAAATTTTGGATTGAGAAATGTGGGAAAATGCAATTTTAGGTTAGTTTTGTGAGGGAAAGGGGGAAGAGATTTTCAATTTTGATTTTTGAGGGGGAAAGAAAGAAGATGAAGAAGAAAAAAAAAGAAAGGGGAAGAAAAAAAATTTGTAAATTTCGGTTTGGAGAAAGAAATGGAAGAAGAAGGAAAAGGAAGAAGTGAAAGAAGAAGAAGAAGGGAAGAGTAGAGGTTTCTTTTGGTTTCTGAATGGGAGAAATCTGGGGAAGGAGAATGTCTTATTTTGGATCAAGAGAAAAAAAATTGGAGAGTTCTGGTTTGGAGAGGAGGAAGAAAAAAAGGAAACCAAAATGGGAGGATCTTAGAGAGGAAGCTTGAGTAGAATCATGAAGAAGAGAGGGGAGATTTGATTGTGTGGAGCTTCAGAGCGCGATCGAAGAGGAGAGTCGAGCGGAGTAGCGCGGCACATGAAGGGGGTTGCTCGTGGAGGAGCGGCTATGCACTTTAGGATTAGGGCAGGCCAAATAGTTTGGTCGAATAGAAACAGGAATAGGAATAAAGATTTAGGTTAGATTTAAGGATTTAAATTGATTTTTAAATTTATTAATCACCTTTAATGTGGACTTTAGGCTGACATAATTAGATAATCAATATATATATCAATTCAAGGTTATTTCGATGTTCCAAATGCAATGGCGCAATTCATTTTACAATCAAAGGCCGTTTGGTTTGAGTCGGAGTCAAATTAAGTCAGTTTCAGCTCAAAATGAGTGTCGCCGCTTTCGACTACTCAATTGTTACTCAAACTTGGCCGAATTGAGTGCGAATAGTCTTACTTGATAGATTTCAATGTTTTGAAGTTAATGGAACAATCAATTTCATGAATGGAGGTTATTTGGTTTGCGTCAGTGCCTCCTGACCTCGATATATGTGCAGGCGTATTGACTACTCAATCGCTTGATCAGTTGATCATCAAGTTGTGTAATATTTATATTCAAACCAATTTTGACATTTTGAATGTGATGGAAAAGTATGTTCATCAATCGGAGGTCATTTGAGTTGATTTTGGCGACATCTAATGTATTTTGACCTCGATTTGCACACTATCACTTCCGATCATTTGACATTTGCACATACTCATCCGAATTGAGCATGGGCAGTCTCATTTGATAGTTTTTGATATTTTAAAGCCAACTGTGTGATCAATTTCATGAACGAAGATTGTTCAGACATCGCAGCTTCATGACTCTGATATGTGTGTCGACATTGATAGCTCGTTCGCTTTGTCGATCATTCATTGGATTATGCAATATTTATATTCTGATCAATTTTGATGTTCTGAACATAACGACAAAGTCTGTTCATCGATCGGAGGTAGTTTCGATCATTTTTAGTGACATTTAGTGCATTTTGAGCCCCTATTTGTGCACTGTCACCTCCGAAGCCCATCGAATTTGACTTGTGGGCTTGACCCACTTATGACACGTATGTGGAGGTCAACAACAATTACTAGATCCAGCTTAAAAATTGAACCTCACCCAAAGCCCTTTCATGTTAGTTGGGCCAATCATACTTCTCTTCCCATTTCTTGTAGATGTTTAGTTTCCATCAAGATTAGTAGTTTTGAAGATGAAATTTGGTGTGATGTCCTCCCTATGGATATTGCTCATATTTTGTTAGGATGACCTTGGTTATATGATTTGAATGTCATTGATTATGGTAGAGAGAACACTTATATTTTTAAACACATAAACCAGACCATCAAACTTCTACCTATCAATCCTTAAGAGAAAACACCACCTATATCACCTCATAAATTTAGTTTTGATCTTCTACCAAAACCCACTATTAAGAAAAGAGAAAAACATCAATTATTATAATTAAAAATCCTATTAGTGGAACTATTTCTATTATTTTTAATCATAATTCTAGCCAAATCTACTTTATTTATTTCTTAACCTTTGAGATAAAGATTGTAAGACATAGAGTATAAAAAAAGAGTTTTCTGATCCAACAAATTTTCATATTTTGCATGTAAAGAAAATCACCCCAAATAATAACAAAAATCACAAACCCAATGAGATCACAACCATACTTTCTGAATAAAGTGAGGTAGTGCCAGATGAACTTCTTGATGAATTACCTTATCTTAGAACCATAAAACATTCTATTGACTTAATTCTTGGCTCCCCACTTCCCAACCTTCCACATTACAAGAGGAATCCTATTGAACATACAAAACTTAGGAGGCAAGTTGAGGAGTCACTTAAGAAGAAATTTATACAAGAAAGTCTTAGTCCCTGCACAGTTCATGCTTTAATAACCCCTAAAAAGAATGGATAAAGATAAATGTTTGTGGATAGTCAGACTATTAACGAGATTACAATCAACTATTTATTTTCTATTCCTCGATTATATTATTTATTAGATTTGGTTTTTGGGGCTTAGATTCTCTCCAAAATTGATTTAAAATGTGGGTACCACCAAATTAGAATATGATGAAGAAATGAATGGAAAATAGCTTCTAAGACCCCTGATGGACTTTATAAGTGGTTTGTTATTCCATTTGGACTCCTAAATGCCCATAACACTTTCAAGAGACAAATGAATATAATCTTTAAGCCAATTATAGAAAAATTCTTATATGTATATTTTGATTTATAGCCTAAACAAAGGAGATCTCATATAACATCTTAGACAAGTTTTTGAAGCCCTTAGGATATAAAAGTTATATATCAATTTAAAAATATGTTTATCTTTTACAAATTAAGGTAATTATTTTAGAATTAATTATTTCCACAAGCATCATATAACTTGACCCTATCAAAGTTAAAGCAATCTTAGATTGACTAATTCCTAAAATTTTCACAGATGTTAGGAGTTTTCATCATTTAGCCATTTTTTAGATGATTCATAAAACATTTTAGCACTATTATAGCTCCAATAACTGACATATTGAAGTTAAATAAATTTTGTTGGACTCCAACTACTTAAAAAGATTAAAATTTGATGACTTTTGCCCCTATTCTTAAGCTTCTTGATTTCTTTAAAACATTCAAAGTGACTTGTGATGCATCTGGAGTTGGAATTGATGGAATATTAAGTCAAGAACACCACCATATCATCTTTAGTGAAAAGTTGAATGAGGTAAAATAACAATATTTTCCATATGATAGGAAGTTTTATGTTGTCATTCAATCCCTAAGACATTGACACCATTACATTTTGCAAAGGGAGTTTGTTCTTAACTCAGATTATCACACCCTCAAGTTCATGAACACCCAATGAAAGTTAAGTCATAGACATGTTACAACAACAACAACAACAACAACAAGCCTTAATCCCACTAGGTGGGGTCGGCTACATGAATCCTTCATCTCCATTATGTCCTATTTTGTGTCAAATTCTCATTTAATTTAAGTATACTAAGATTATTTTTTATACATCTTAACCAAGTCTTTTTAGGTCTACCTCTACCTTTCTTAACATAAGGCAAATCTAATGCATCTACTCCCTAATTGGGTCATTAGACGCTTTATGTGGCCAAACCATCTAAGGCGACTCTCCTTAATCTTATCTACCACTGGAGCTACTCCAACTTTTTCCCGAACATACTCATTTTGCATTCTATCTCTAAGAGTAAAGCCACTCATCCACCTGAGCATCCTCATAGACATGTTAAATGGATTAAATTTCTTTAAGATTATTCTTTTGTCCTTTAACATAAGTATGGAATTGAAAATAAGGTTGTTGAAGCCTTATCAAGGGTATCATTGACTTTCTCTTCTTTGGAGTTTAAAGTTCTAGGTTCTAAATGAATTCAAGATGAGTATCCAATTTGTCTTGATTTTTATTTAAACTATGCTGAGCACTTAGACAAATTGATAATTTAAAGGGGATTTTTTCAATCATTAATGGGTATCTTTATCGAGTAAGACAACTCTGTATCTTAAATCCTCTCTTAGGGAGTTTTTGATTGCTGAAATACATTCTGGAGGAATTGCCGGTCATTTTGAAAAGTATAAGATAAATGGTTTAATAAAAAATCAAAGTTTTTGGCCATCTCTTAAGAGGGATGTTAAAAAACTAGGGCCAATTGTCTGACATGTACATAGGCTAAAGTCTCTAAATAAAAGTGTAGTCAATATACTGCTTTACTTATTCCTTATAGGTCTTGAGAAGATTTATCAATATATTTTATCTTTGGATTGCCGCACACAATTCGAGGAAATGATAGTATTTTTATTATAGTTGATAAATTCTCTAAGATAATTTTTTACCCTACTCTAGAACTAGTGACTTCCTCATATTATTAAACTATTATTTAAGAACATTTTGTGTCTACATGACCTTGTCTCAACCATAGTATCTGATCATGATGTTAGACTTGTTTCATACTTTTGGAATATTTTATGAAAATTATTTGGCATTAAATTGAAATTCTAATATGCTTTTCACCATCAGACTAATGGGAAAATTGAAGTAGTAATTCGATACTTAGGAAACATATTTAGATGTCTAATAAGAAAAGTTTAGGTAATTGAGATTTTCTTTTGTGAACAACTGAATTTGCATATAACAACACCATCTCGAGAATAACCAAAACTTCACTTTTTTGAAGTAGTTTATGGTCATAATTGTAGAAGACCCATTGATGTGGCTAACATCTCATCTCATGCATTTTTTTATTTAGCATTCTCATTTGCTAATGAATTTTAAAGCCTCTATGACACCATAAGACATCAAATTACTTTAAGTAATGATAAATATGCTTCTAATGAGAATCATAATCGATCAATAAAAAATTTAAAGAAGGTGACTATATTTTAATTCATTTTTATCTTGAGCGAAACCACACCACCTAATTAAAAAAATTACATGTAAGGACTTGTGGTCCATTCAAAGTACTTAAAAATATTGGATCTAATTCCTATCACCTTAATTTACCATTGATATGTTAATTCATCAAGTTATTAATATTGAAGATATTCTATATGAGGGAGTTAACAAACATCCACTTGTTCACTCTAACTCTTTAATAAGAAACATAGCTCCCCACATATAGAATCCATCATTTTTGGAAGTTGATTATATCATTATTAAAGGGATACCCACCAATTCAACTATTGAGCCTTAATTTTTAGTTCATCAAAATTAACCACCTACTGGAGATGCTTGGCTCACCTAGATTGACTTGGAGACCTTGGCCCCATAACTAGTGGAAGACTTCATAGATTTCAACTCTATAGAGCAAAGCACAAATGAGCCTAGGAGAGTTGATGTAGCACATCATGAAGAAATTCAAATTAAGGGCCTAATTACAGGCGTTAAGACTAAAGTCCAAGGAAGAGTAGAAAGAATCGAAAAACTACAAGAGCTTAAGCTAAAGTCCAATAAAAGCCCATATTCTAGACCATTTTAAATGTATTTTACTTTTAATATTTTTAATATTTTAATATCCCATACAGAAGCTTGTATGGCTGGCCATGATATAAAGGTGATATTAAAAATGAGAGTTGAAACACTTCCTTAATAAATGGCCACCAACTCCTCTTTTTCCTCCACTTTTTCCCTCCAAAATTGATAGCCCTAAGGTCATGCAATGCATATAAATATGGGTTAAAATGCTTTGTAACTTCAATTGTTGAATAAAATATTTTGAGTGAAGTATTGCTCTTTTCTCTAGCTTGGTGCATAGTGACTCAAGTTTGTCTTTTCTTTAATGAGATCAGGTGGTTATCCATCGTCCCACTTTATATTTGATTTTACTTGTTAATATATATATTTTTAAATTTACTTAAGTCATTCTCTACATCCTTATCTTTCTCCAAGACCAGCCATCACCCATTCGAAGGTCCACATCCACTTCAAAGCCCATTTAAAGCTCTTGGCCTCCTGTTCCTTACCCATCGCCACCATTATAAACTCTACCAAACTTAACCATATATTCTAGATCACTGGTACACATATTATGCTACTCATATATATTTATTTCTAATCATTTACCTGACCTAAAATCTTGTTATTTAAGAGATCTTTCAGATCAGTCCAAACTAGCTTAATCTGAGCTGGTCTTGAAAGTTCCACTAAAAGATCATACTAAATCCCTTCACTTTTCACCAAAACTCCATATCTCATATTTAGAGATTAAACTAAAGATCCATGGCATTTTACACCACTTAATCTCAGTAAAAGGTTACCCACCACCATCAAGAAATCTTTTAAGTGTCATTCAATTTGTAGTATAAATTACTTATAGAGTGTGTGAAAATAGATTTGTTCAATGATTCATGTGCAAATGTATTCAAGGATTTATCTTATCAAAGAGATGTCATGATTGGGAAAATCTAATTATGGAGTAGTTTTCACAAACAATGAGGTTAATTATCATCAAGAATTAATAAAGACCTTTCTTTATCAGTGGATAAGTTTTGATGAATTTAACTCACCTTCAAGAAGAAATTAAATTGAGATAAGGTTGGAAACCATCAAGGATTTTACAACAACCTTTCATAGATTATGAAGCTAATGTTGTTACAATCACTTTCAATAATTATTTCTAGTTGTTGTGAGAGGATTTATATAATATTATTTTAAAAAGTGCATCTCACAAGTTTGGTGTCATTCTTTTCTCTTTCAATTCATTTAAGAAATGAATGACGAGTTATTATAAATTTTTGATGTATACCCTTATGTTTATTAGTATTTTAATATCATTTATTATAAATGGGATAAATGTTAGTAGAAGGGGTTGTATGTTGTTTGTGACATAACCATCATCCTCCCTAATTTAGACAAACTAGAAGATGTAATCACAAATTTGTCATTGTGAGGTCTAGGAGTTGTGTTCTTCTTACAACTCTACCTCTATTGTTCATTATTTGAAGGAATATGAAGATATAAATAAATATTCATTATTAAGATTGTATATTATCCCAAATTATATTTATTGATTGTGTCAAGCTACATTTATTTTAAGTTTTTTAAGTATGTCCTTCAAGTGTTGATCATTTAATGCAATTTAAAAAGCATTCAACTATACATTCAAACATAAATGTCAACCCATAAAGTAAAGAAATCATCAAAACTCTATATAATATTTAATATAGAATATAGACATCTTACAAAAGTCAACTTTCATGAAGTTTTTATCTTTTTACAATTTACAAAATTTGTTACAACAAGATTTAACATTTAAGTATCACATAACTCATCAAATGGAGCCACTAGAGGGGACCCATCCTAAAGAAATAGTGTTGACCTCACTTTTAGTGAGGTTGAAACCTATCAGCCTTAGACTTAGGATCCAATCTAAGCACTAAGATCTCCCTTAACTTAGACACTAGGATAGACTTAATGGTCAGGTGTAAACCCAATAAACCTAAAGACTCATAGGAGTCAACCTTAAGGTTAGATCCACATTGAGCTAGTGGACCACATCTAGCCCGTCTAACCCAAATTTCCACACTTCAAGCCAAATTGGTTATGAACTAATCCTAATATTAAACAAAACACAAATCATACCTAATTATAGTCCAATTTGATCAATAGACTCAATTAACTCAACTTAATCCATTTGAGCTTAAAGGGAAAAACCCAAAATTGATTCAAACCATTTAAAATTAACCTTGCCTAAACTATCTCAAAAACAATTTAGACTTGATTGAAGCCTAATTAGTTTTCAATTTTGTCAATTAACTTAGCTAGCCCAAGTTGAAAAAATTAAACCTTGGCCAAAACTTGACCTAAGCTTATCGAAACCAAATCAAACTTACCCAAATCAGCTTGAGCTAACCCACAATCCTACAAGCACTCAAATGCATGATTGAACCTATCCCACAGCGAATTGCAATCTAGGTTGATCAATTGGTCCACTTAGCCCTGATAAACCTAAGTGAATCATATTGAACTAAAACCAAATCCAAATCAAATTTAATCAAGCTAACACCCACAACAAATTATAAATTGATTATTGGACATAATTCCATGATCAATTGAACCTAATTTGGTCAACCCAACTAATTAACCTCAGTTAGCCCAATTTGACCTAAATTTATCCAACATGTAATCCAACTCCAATTTAATCAAACTAATGCTTATAATTATTCCCAAATTGATTATCAAACAATTATTGCCTCAAGTAAATCTATTTTAGCTAAATTAACTAAGTTGGTTCACTTAGCCAAATTTGACCAAAAAAGACTAAATTAAACCAAGATCTAACTAAACTCAAATTCAACCAAGCCAAGTACTCCAAAATATTTCAAAATGATTACTTAACATAATTCAATGGTCAATTTAACCTAATGGTCAGTTTGACTCAAATGGCCCATATAGTCCACTTTGACCTAAAGGGTCAAATTAGACCAAAACCTAATCTAATCCAAATTGAACTAAACGAAAGCCTGTAGGCTACTCCAAATTCAATGTCATACATGCCCCAAACCTTAATTGGACCTAATTTTTCCAAACAAGCACAATTTGGTCTACTTACCTTATTTGGCCTATATGAACCATATGAGACAAATCTCAACTCAATTCAAATTCGACTAAACCAATTGCATTGATGTGCATTAAATCATCATATAAACATGATTGAATTTCCCCCAAGACCTAATTTGGTCAATTGGTCAACCTAGCTCAATTGAATATAAAGTGAGCTACATGAGTCACCATGAGCTTAACCTAATCAAACTAAGTCTAAACTCAACTGAACTTAGCATTACTCATCTTTAGACCCCTCCACACCTACCCAAGTGGACCAACCCAAGGTGAACCTGGTTCAACCCAAACCAAGTGAAACAAGCAACCCACATAGGATAAAAAGTTAAAAATAGCAGAGTCCAACCCTCTTTTTGACCAAGGCAACACTCTTAGCTTACCCATGCTAACCAAGCTTGACCCAAGGTTATTTGGCCTAGCCATTGACCATGGTAAAGCCACTTTCACCATGGCTGACCCTTAGTTCACCAACCATAGGCTATCCACTTCACCTCTTGCACCAAACTTCCTCAGCCCTCAAAGAGGTCCACCCATTAGTTTAAAGCCAAATTGAGCATAAATCCCACCCCTGTCATGAACCCACCAAAAATGGTGGTTCATATGCAGAGAGGAATTTACCTCAATTTCAACCTCCAAACTTGACACACACACTCACAACACTCCCAAACTAAGTCTAAAGTTTCTCTAAAGCCCTTCGAGCACCCATTATTAGCAAGACCAACCCCTTTAAAACCAAAACATCCCTCGCATTCACCCACACAAAAATCCACCCCAACCTAATTCCTTTATTGTACACTTTGTTCACACTCTGGTGAGCCAAAATAAATTGACAATCACTCGATTTAAGCACCTGAAGCAGGAGTTTGATCAAACTTTTAGGATTAGTAGTAGACCTTGGTCTCAGGAGCGAACAATGAAGAGGCAATCAAGGGCTTCAATAGTAAGGCTTTCCCTCTTCAAAATGAAGCTACCTCACATGTCAAACCTTTAGTCATAAGCTCAGTGAGGTAATTCCCACACAACCTGTAGATAGCCAAAATGGTGTTGGTGTTTTATGAAGTGAATTCAAATCTTGTGTAGATCCAATCATAAGGACGGCTGCATTTTTTATTCTAATCTTATTGAAGTTATTTTCACAGTGATCCGATCTATGATTGGCTCAGATCAAACAATAAGAAATGAATAACATTAGTCTCGTATTGTAGGTCAAGGATGAATCACAGGCCATTATTGACCTCACTTTAGAGTGATGATTGTTAATTCCAACCCTAAGTCTAGGATTCTTCTTGACACTTAGGTTTCCTTAGTGCTAGTACACTTCTAGTGACTAAAGGAATACTAAACCCAGGCTTAGAGATTGGTGGGGCATAACATTAATCCTATAGCTTACATTAGGATGAGTAGGTTTCACCTACACTAAGGCCTAAACTGACACTCATACCCATCAATTTATTTGAACTTAAACCAAATGATTGAAACCTAATACTCAACTCATCAATCCATAATGATTGAGTTTGATTTCCAATTCAAGCTTCAAGCCAAATTAATTTGAACCTTAACCCAAGCTAACCCACTTCAAATCCTATAACTCAATTCAAACCAACTCCAGTAAACCGAACTCAATTTAATTCTCTCAATCATTCTTACTATCAAATGGATCATTTCAAATTATTCCAGAACTTGCAATTAAGACAACTGAATTGATTAGATACAAGTAACTCAAGTTGACCCATTTGATCTAAAGGGTTCAAATGAGTCAAAATCCAATCAGACCCAAATCAATTGTAGTCAAAGCCACCAATCAACTTCAAATTCATCATTGAATATACTAATCATCTATAGCCTCAATTGATCCAAATTGACTTGACCAGGCCACTTAACCCAAAGTGACCTAAAAGGTCCAATTAGACCAAACTTCAATTAAACCCCCATTGGATCAAATCAAGCTATGCAATCTCTTCATTGATGATTATAGGTCACTATTGAACACTCCACTACAATCAATTGAACCTAACCAAGCCAACTTGGTCCCTTTAACCCAGGTTGACCCAAAGTGACCTAAAGAGCCAAATTTGACCAAATTATGTTATAAGCCAAATTAATTACAACCAATGACTCTCATCCATCACAAATTGAATATTGAATATGACTCAACTATCGATTGAATCCAATTGAACCTAAACAAGCTAATTTGACCTCTTGACCTAGGTTGACCAATTTGATCTAAAAGGCCAAATTGTGCCAAATCAAGTCTTAAACCAAGTTGGTTGAAGCCAATGCTTCTAATCAAATCACCAATTGGATATTAAACATGATCCAACCTTCAATTGGACCCAATTTGGTTAACCTAACCCAACTAACCTACTTAGCCAAATTTGACCTAAAGGGTCAAATTAAACTAGATCACTCCATAATCCAAATTAGTTCAAATCAACTCTTCAAATCATCATAAATAATCAATTGAACATAGAACTAACCCATGCTTAAGCTAATTTGGCTAATTTGGTCAAATTGGTCAACATGACCCATTTGACCCAAATTGAACCGTATGAACCAAATCCAAATTTAGACCAAATTAAATCAAACAAATTGCACTAATTCATTCCAAATGACCAATTGAACTTTACCAAACCCCACTTCGACCCAATTTGGTCAAAATGATCAACTTAGCCCAACATGAGCCATTTGAACTACATGAGTCAAATTGAACTGAACCCAACCAAACCAAGTCTAAACTCAACCAAACTTGGCATGGCTCATCCTTGGGTCATCATAGGCCTGCCTAAGTGGGCAACCCATGGTGAACTCAAGTTAGGTCAAAGCCATTGAACCAAGCCCTCCAAATGGGATAAAATCAATATTTGGATGAGTTCTCCAACTCCCCACCCCTTGGCAGCCACCTTTGGGCTTTCTTGGACTAAGGACCATAGACTAAACGTAACCCAAGGCTACTGGGTTCAACCTTGGCCTAGAGAGGGTGAACTCACCCATGGGAAACCATTGGTCCACTTTAGGAGGAGTGTACACTCCATGGAAGCCCACTATACTTCATTAGCCTCTGGCACACATCCACCTCAACAGTCCCCTGCCACCTCCGGCCACCAACTCCGATCGGATGACTGCCAAAGGATGAGCCAATCTCAACCCTTGGTTCAAGTGGAGAGAAGAGTATATTCCTCCCCATCGATCAAACTCAACACAGATCTTCCTTAGAGCATTTCAACCAGTGTTAGAAAATTTCTTGAGTTCTCCGTGCACTCCATCACTGGTGAGACCAAGCTCCCTTCAAGCCCGGAAGCTTCATTTGTCCTCACCAAAATCTCATCAAAATCAAAATTACTTTCCCCCACACCCTCACCATACTACGACGACCCAAATGAATTGATTCCCAATCGATTTGACCACCAGAAGGTGTTCTAGACCAACTCTAGTGACTTCCATGGTGGCATTTGGTCTATAGACTAATCAACAAGAAGGTAGCTCGAGATCTTCTCAATAGGGTTTTGTCTCTTAAAGATGAAGCTACATATGTTGACAAACCGCCAGTCTTTAGCTCTAGCATGGTAAAAATTCAGCCATCATAGAATTTTCCCTTAGGAGTTGGTCTTTTTCGAAATGAAATGTGTTTTCATGTGATTTCCACCATAGGATCTCCCTAGATTTCTTCCTTGATAATATTAGAGTTGGGTTGGTTATCAAACAAGCTCTTGGTGAGCTCAGATCGAGAGAAGAAAGATGGACAATGTTTGTCTTCTAGTGCTCATGGGACGATGGATCACCATCCGTCCATTTTGCGTGATTAGAATGGACAACTATGATTAATCACACTAGAAATTTTTATTTAATCCTTTATTAATCAAGAGATTAATCTCAACCATATAATCCAAGATTAGATGGTTGGGATGAAACTGCATCCATCGTCGCTGAGTTGGCAACCTCATGGAACATTTTAAATAGCCAATACCACTGTTCCATGTGCAAGTGCCGTGTCAGCGTCCATGTGGCCCCAATAGTTTAAAATGATTAATTATGCTTAAAATTGCAATTTAAGTGGCCAAAACTTCAAAAAATTTGAACAACTTATAGAAAAATCTAAAAAAAAATACAAACATACACATTTTGGAAAGCTTAGAGAGAGAAGAATTTAATAAAAATAAAATTCCCAATTAATATCAAATGAATAGTACTTTATTAAGATTTGAAGCTTAGACTAATTATCTTAATTAAAGCCAAATTTCTTAGGTTAATTAATTTCAAATTTAGCATGATGATTCTATGAGATGTCCTCTACATCACGTATTTTCTTGGAATTTTTTACATGTAATTTCAAAAATTCCAAAATTTTAACCCTAATTACACTTTTTAAATGATTTAATAATTATTAAGATTATTGAACAGTAAAATTAATTAATTAGGGATAATTAGTCAATAAAAATAGTAAGGGTAACATGGGAACTAATTAGGACTCCTCCTACTTAATTCCATATGTATTCCTTTAATGAATTCAATTAATATGTTTTGTGATTAAAGGTAAAATAAGGAGATTAAAAATAAAATTCAAATGAAATCAACTTAAATAACTCAAGTGTCAACCCATTTATCCCTCTATGTGTTTAATAATATAAAGCCATCAAAGAAATTATGATTTCCCCATTGGTGTGGGGAAATCATGAGAGCATTTAGCTTAAATATTTTCCTTCTTTAATTAGATTAATTCTCAAGAATGAGCCTAATTGCATTAGATCTCTTTAGGTGCATTGCTGATTTTATTTTTTCAAAGTATATCATTGAAGGCTTATGATTAAGTCATTAATTATATTAAAGAAGCTTAGGAAGGGTAATCAAATTGGTGCAATTAATGGAATGAACCTAATCAATTCATAAAACATATTTAATTTCTTTCTTTGAACATATAAAAAACCAACATGGGATGGAGTGAACCCTAAGCATCATCTCTCCTGTTTAGGTTTTTAATAACTTGAAAATTAAAATTAAATCTTAAGGAAGATTTGGATAGTTTTAAGGAATGCCTATTTACTTTGATTGTCCTTAGGATTTAGTGAAATCAAGTATGTTGTGTGGTGATATTTAATTACTTCCTTTCAATTATTATAAATGTGCATGCCACTTGTTTTATGTACACATGTTTAAAGAAAATTAAAAGAGTATGATTACATTCAAATTGCATGAGTTAAATAAATGTTATTATATGGTGCTGCTATTATCATTAATAAATCTCAAATTATTTTGAAATTATAAGTTAATTATAAATCAAATAGTTTGAAATTTAAATCAATACTCATTGTAAACACTCAATGAAATGTCCATTTTGTTGTAACCTAAAGATGGCAATTAATTATTTTACTTCTATGTTTGATGCTTATGTTTATTTGTATTCGAATTAGCAAGTATATAGCTTGGACATCCTGGGAACATGAAGCTTTAAGTAGCCCCAAGAAGGTCTTAGATAATCTCACTTCCTTAGTTTAAGAATGACATGTACTTGCTTAATTTCATTTATATGTATGCATATGATAGAATATATAGTAAAACCTCTTTCTTTATGCCATTAAACTTTACATAAATAAAAGATTTTCATTCATAATCTTTGCATGAATTCATTTCTATGCTTATGTGTATTTAAATTGACAAGTATATAGTCTAAACATCTCAGGAACCCAAGGCTTTAAGCAGCCCCAAGGAGGTCCTAGATAATCTCACTTCCCTAGTTCAACAATGGCATGTACTTGCTTAAATTTATAATACATACTTTCATATGCTTAGCCGTGAGATGAAATCCCCCTTTTCTATCAAATTCATGCATTAACATTCATTAAGTGTGCAAAACATGAGTATATTGCATGCATATGTTTATATTAAATCAAATATCGAAAAAAATTAGAAATCGAATCTTGTGAATATTATCTATAATGAAAGAAAGTAGTGAAATATTACTCATGTGGTGGTGACTTAATTTCATTAATCCTAAGATTCCTTTCATATTTGAATAGGGTTCGTTAAGGCTAAATAAAATTCATAAGTGATTCATTAAGAAAATTAAAGCCATGAAAATAAGTTGCGGATGAAAGAGTTAAGCCTCTTTCTTATATGCTAAGTAATTATTGAACAAAATGGAAATATATAAGTTAAAATCCAATCAAACTACTAAATAACTTAATGTGAAACCATCCTTAATGAGTAATCTAAGCAATCCCAAGACTTTATATAATAATAATTTCGAAGCTCTACCAAAGACATACCACACTAAGCCTTAGCACACATATTAGAATACTAAGTCACTGATCCTAGTATTAAGTTAGGTTGGTGTATGTCATGGTGATATGTTTCATTTTATGATGTAATATTTTTTTTAGATTGGATGTTAGGATTATTTGTGCGTAGACTAGATGTTTGATCATTATTAGCTTAATGATGTCATATGTAGGGGATTGTGCTTGAGGGGCTGCTATAATAATAAATGAATATGAATGTTCCTGCTTGTAGGTGTTGCTTATGCTCCTAAGCATAATGCAATTAAGATAAGTAGGCTTGGTTACCCAAGTGCAGGGTGCTAAGTCTAAATATGTGAAGTTTAACTGGTTGGTTTGTATGCTTAGCTAACATCTATTTTACAGGTGTAGTTAGATTTCATTATTCATGAAAATATAATTTTTTTAATAAGATTAGGATTAGTGTTATAAGGTTTAGGATGAGAAGTGGCTATAAGGCAAATACCTGGGTGGCCCTATGAATCCTGAAGCAAATTAATTCGTAGGAAGGAAGAATGAATGAAGATTGATGACTCCCATAGCATTTATTTTAATTGTGACATTCAATTGTAATACAAGTTATATAACGGTAGAGCTCGGTGACCCAACTTTTTCTCTTTTTTGGGATGTACGATGGTACCCGGCTGCATCGACCTTTCAATTATTTTATGAAATTTAAATGTTTAGATTCTTTTCATAAGTTTCTTAAAGTGTGTATGTTTGATATGTGGCCTGGATGCGGATGGATCTTTAGGATAAAATTAATTTTTTCTATCCCATTAATAACACATAAGTAAAATCAAATTAACTCATAACCTCACCTAAGAAAAAGATTTAGGAACCAATTAGCTGAATGCTTGTACGTTATAACACCATGAATATCATATTATTTCACTCTTAAAAATAGAGGATCTCCACTCTTGCATGATAGGGGACAAACTTGACATTTGAGAATGATCCCTTGCAGTGGAGAACACCTCTTCTTGCTAATTTAGCCCACAACTCAATTTAATTACGCATTTAGGCATAATTATCCCAAGCTTTAGTCCAAAATAATATTTCAAAATGGTTTAAAAATTTATAAATTTTGCATTAGTTTAAGTCATGTTTTCATACTAATAATCTCATAGGACTTCTCTTAGACTTTAAGAGTTCCTTAGTCTTAAGACACATCTAGTGATTAGGTGGACACTCAATCTCGCCATAGAGATTTAGAAGAGTTAGCCATAGGAATTGGTCATGCCTTAGGGGTGTTAGGAAAATTTTCCTACTGTTAGCTTGAACCACACCTTACCTTCCTTCCTTCAAAGTCAAACTCTAAATAAATCTTATTTGATTTTCTCCAAACTCAAATCAATGCCACATGATTGAAACCCAAGAATGAAATTTCAAATTTCAAATCTTTTCTTACTCTTTAGTTTCCTTCTCAAGGACCTAGCCAAGATCAAATTCAAACCAATTCAACATCTTGAGATTTTCTCCTAATTCATTTATATTCTCATTTATATTCACATATATAAATGAAATATAAATTCAAACCAATCAAAATAAACTCAAAATTCAAAATCAATTCATAAAATTTTTTAAGTCCTTTAAATTTTCTTCATGGACATAGCCAAAATCATGTTTAAATCAATTCAAACACATGATATTTTTTGATAAATCATTTATATTTCCATTTATATTCACATATATAAATGAAATATAAATTGAAATCAATCAAAACTAAATTCAAAATTCAAGCTTCAAATTCGAAAAATTTCTCAAGTCCTTTAAATTCCCCCTTAAAAGACTTAGCCTAGATCATGATCAAATCTTTCCAAATTCATGAAATTTTCTCAAGACACATTTATATTCTCATTTATATTCATATATAAAAATAAAATATAAATTCAAACAATCAAAAATAATTCCAAAAATCAAACTCAAATTCATTCAAAATCCAACCTAAGCCTTTCAATTCAAAATCTTGAACTTAGCCAAATCAACTTTAAATCAAGCCAAACTCATTGATTTTCCTTCATGATTCAATCAATCCTTCAATCATGAATCAAAATATAAATACAAACTTCAATCACTAAATCAAAACTCAATTCAAAAATCATGCCAAATCCATTCAAGTTCTTCCTTTGAATATGAAATTGTCAAATGAATCAATACCCATTTGACTTCGAACCAGTTGCAAATGAATTTATATTTCAATCATGAGTCCATATACAAGTTCAATCAAACTCAAATCAAGCTTTGACCAAGCCATTTGACCCACTTAGGCTCATTTGACCCAAAGTGACCTAAAGTACCCTTATGAGCCAAATTCTAATCCTAACCAAATTGGATTGAACCAAACTCACCTATGCCTCTCATCATGATCAACAATCATCATGAGATGATCAATCACCTTAATTGGGTAGAACTAAGACGAACCTAAGGGTTGACCAAGTCAACACTTAGCCAAAATGAAACCTAACATAACCAAAATCTACCATAGGGCAAATTGATTGAAACCATTAATCTAAGTTCATTCATGAACTATGTTTGAACTTGACCAAGTCAACATTTGAGCCTAACCTAACCCAGTTGGCCACTTGACCCAAGTTGACCTAACTTGACCTAAAATATCAAAATGTGTCAAAACTTGATCTAAGCCTAATTGATTGAAACCAATGGGTCAAGTTCATTCCAAATCACTTATTAAACTTGACCAAAGCCTTAATTGGCCAACTAGACTTAACATAGACCAATTGACCTTGAACCCAACTTGACCTAAAGGGTCATGTTGAGCCAAATTCAAACTTAAGAAAAATTGATTGGAAACAAAGATACCAATCCACTTCATATGACTAACCAAACCTGAACCTACCCATGACCTAGCTCAAATGGGTCAAATTGGTCAACTTGACCCATTTGACCTAAATGAAGTCATATGAACGAAATTCAAACCCAAACCAAATTGAATCAAACCAAAGCCACCAATACATTTCAAATGGTCATATGAACTTGACCCAATGCTTAGTTTGACCTAATTTGACCAAGTGGTCAACTTGATCCAAGCTGACACATTTTGACCTAAATGGGTCAACATGAGCCAAACCATACCAAATGAACTCCAAATCTAATGGAACTTGGCCAAACCTATTTTCTCAACATACCCAACATATTCAAATTCAAAAATCAACCAAATGACCATTCTATCCCTAGGCCATAGAACATATTTTGGTCAAATTGTGGGAAATTTGGTCAATTCCTCTTCATGCCTACTTGATACTTTTCTAATAGGTCAATAAAACCCTATGGAGGGTGGTGCACCCAACCCAATAGGTTTAGGTCAGCCCAACATGACCCAAGGCCAAAATTGAGCACATGGCTCAAATTAGCATATGGGAAGCATGCTCTCACTCATTTTGAAGCACATGGGAGGTTACCGCTCCACTCCCTAGTCCAAACAGACCATGTGCAAGCTTCTAACAGACCAAGCAACCCAATGCCTAAGGTCAATTGGATCAAAATGACAAGTAGAGCTTCGGCCATCCGATTACCATAGGGGGAGATATACTCCCCCTAATTCACTTCAATTCTCACTTCCTCACTGTCGATTGAGTAAGGGAGAGTGTTAGGAGCCATCCTAGAGTGATCCTAAGCTTCCTAGAAGGATTTTGAATTTTCCTTCTCGGTTTTTCTTAAGTGAAAACAAAGGAGTTCCATTAATTTGCAAATATTCTCCAAACACTAAATCAAGCCAATTCCCTTTGCACACTCCCTTAGAGGACCAAGTCGAGATTTCCTAAGCTCTCTCTCAAGCTCCAAAGGCAAGGGGAGATCTAATTCCATCAAAGCCATAAGGAAGCTAAGGAGGGGTTGGTCCATAGAGCAATCCACTTAACATCAAGAGCTAATACTTTCACCACAGCTTCGTCTCAACTAGATGAAGCTCCTCCAAGGGATTCGAGTGCCGGTGATCACCTCCGGGGAGGTATGTCATTTTTTGATCACTAGACTCAATCTGTGTTGGTCCTTTGTGAAAGAAATTTAAATGGCATGAGACTTTGACTGTTAGATATGCTTGTCATTAGGGTTAGATGGTGTATGCAAAATTTCAATTCAATTCGAGTTTGATCGAGCTCAGATCTTTCCTTTGAAAGTGGATGGTCTCCATTATTCCTTAGGGAAGAACAAGGATGATCTCTGTCCATCCATCTATGTGTTTTGGATGGACGATCAAGATTAAACACATGCTTAGATCTGATTTAATCCCTTTGGAATGGCGACTTTAATCTCAACCATCCAATCCTTGATCGGACAGTTGAGGCTAAAGTGCATAGTGCTGCCCCCACATGGTGCTATGATGTGATGTTTAAGTGGCCGCTCATTGGTTGACGCGTGTAAAGTGCAGTCGAGTCAGCGCTTGCGTGTCATGCCATGGAGATTAGGGATTTAATTAGGATTTATTTAATTTCAAATTAATTAATTAAACTTCAAAAATTCATATATCTCTAAAAAAATAAAAAATATATGAGATAAATTTCCATTGAAAGATAATCAGTCTAAAATATTCTAAAATTGGTTTTAATGGATTTTGAATAGTATCTTTCTCTGATTTTAGGTTTTATTGGAAATCTTAATAATTACCCCTAATTAAATTCTAAAACTTCTTGAGTATATGGGGATGACCCTCCTCTAGGTTTCTTAGGATTTATTGGTGGCTTAATTGGAGAAATTGTTAATTCATTTCCTAATTACCCCTTTATGTAATTAAAGATAATTAAGGGTTTGATTAGTGTTTTAATCCCTTATTGAAGTTGATTAACATCTGATTCAGTGAATGAGAGGTCTAGGGAATAATTTTGGGGCATTTCCCTTAAGCTATTCCTTAAACTCTCTTTTTCTTTCCTAATCCTGCCTTAATTAAAGGCTAATTCACTAATTACCCTCTTAATTAATTTCTAAAAATTCTAAAACTTTCTAGAACTTAATTAATCTACTTTGAGTATTTGCTTAGGTGTTCAAGAGCCTAAGTTGAATTAAGAAAATCAAAATTCAACTCATATGTGTGAGGGGTGTTTTGAAATTACTTAAGTTAAACCCCTTAGCATAATTAACCATTAATCATGAGCCAAATTGCATTAAGCCCTTTTCTTCCTAGGTGCATTAAAAATTTAAATTCCTTGTGAGTTTTATGTCATCTTGTTAGCTCATAATTATTTGGTTAACTATGCAAAGGTGGTGTAGGTAAGGGTTAATTAACATGTTTAATTCATACTTAACCTAATCAAAATAAAAAATGAATCTAATCATATAAAAATAAAAAAAAATGTCAAACACATGTGGGAATGGGTTAGGAACAACAAACTCAACTCATATTTTCAAAATTAAATCAAATTAAAAATCAAACAAAAATCATACTAAATAAACTTTGATTCTCTTTAAGCTTTCTTATTTCATAAGATTGTCTTTATGATTTAATTGAAGTCAATGTGTTTACATGCTTTCATTGCTTTAGTTCTTCCCCAACATGTTAAATATGTATGTCATGTGGTTTCATGCATCCATGCTTTTCAAAAATAAAATTTAAAATGAAAATGTTTCCTTTATGTCAAATTGCATGGGTTGGCTAATGTAAGAATATGAGTGGCTATTATCACTACTAACTTCAAATTATTTTCAAAACATATGAATCAATTATCAAAAATTGAAAGTGTGCTACTTATATCTTACTTATAAGTTTGCATGTGAGTAAAATGTAAGGATGGGCTTAGTGTAGGTTTTCCTTCTCTTCTCTTTTAGTATAGTTTTGAATAAGATTTGGCAAGGTGTATGGTTCATTTGAGAAGAACCTAACACTTGCCTAATTTCATATCCTATTCATTCCTATACTATCACTCAAGAAGGATACCTATGCTTAGCACATATAAATTGCATAAATAAAAATAAATCAACTAACACCAACTTTTGCATTCTTTCTTTTCCATTCATTTCTTTTGTACACATGCTTGTATTTAAGGAAAGTGATATATTATTCTAGACAACCCTGAGATTGTAAGGCTTTAAGTAGACCTAAGTAGGTCTTGTACCTTACACCTCTAGTCAACAATGGTGTTGTACTCACTTATGCCTTTCTTACCTTCATATCTGTATGTGAAAAATGGATAAGAAACCCCTTTGCTACTTAATGAAAATCATGGATCACAAACTTTCAAATTCTCTTAAATGAATTACTTAACATGCATCATAAAGTGTATTAAACATTCTCATTTGTATGTATAGATATGCTTAGGACTCATTCATATGCATCTTATACATGTTGGAAAAGAAGTGGAGTGATGTATGTTTTGTGAATTTAGTTCATTTTATTTAATCTTAAAATTCCTTTTCTTTTGAATAGGTTTGTTTAAAGTTCATCTAAACTTAGGATTAATTAAAATACTTAATATAATATTTCCTAACCAAAACTAAAATATGAATCCACTTTAGAAATTACTTCGGTTAGGGAAGGAAAGAGAAGTTCCCTTCTCTTTTCCTCTTTTATAACTTAGTAATTAATTGTAGGATTCACTTTAACCTAATAAAAATACAAAATAAAACTAAACCAAAATAATTAAACAACTTGAATGAAACTCCCCTCTAAGTTGAACATGCTTCACACTTAGGAAATCTAAACCTTAAAGCCATAGCTAAGCATACCAGACAAACCTTTTAGAGCACACACATTAGGCTAAGTTACCACTTCTAGCTTTAGGTTAGGATGGTGCATGGTTTGATGTTTACTTTTCTTTTGTGATATATATTTTAGACTGGATGTTAGGGTGTATGTGCGTAGAATGAATGGTAGGGAAATCTTAGTCTAACCATTATTTTTTGTAGGGGATTGTGCTTAAGCAATAAATAAACATATAATTGCTTTTGTTGTGCAGGTGCTTATACCCCTAAGCATAATCCAATAGGCTAGGTGGACTTAGATGAAAATTGGTCATAAGATTTCATCTTATGCACTATGTAAATCCTTTAGAGCATCCACCTTCCAACCATCCAAAAGAAAGAACCTAAGAAGAATGAGTTTCTTGCTTAATTATATGTAATTCATTTGTAATCTGGGTTGTATAAGGGTAGAGCTCGGCTACCCAGTTTGTTTTCGAGTTTGTGCGATGGTACCCGACCACAATGGCCTCTTATTCTTTTCCAATTAGCTTTATAAATTGATTGATGATTTGTTTAGCTTGTGCATTAAGTGGCATCCTTTTCCTAGTTTCTTCCTTGCTTTATGTATGACCTGGATATGGATTAGGCTCTTAGGAAAAAATAAATATTCTACCAAATTGAAAAACTCAAAACTAAAAATAAAGAATTCATAACCTCACATAAAGCTTAGGTTAAAATCAAGATAAAAGAATTAGCAACCCCTTAGCTGGATGAGTACTTCTTTTATAACATCATGCATAAATGCATATTGTTTTCACTCTAGATTGGAGAGCTTCCACCTTTGCTAGAAACACTTGGCTTGACCTTTCAGAGCCATGGTGGAAACACACCTCCTCCCTTCTCCCAGATTATGTTCAGTAATCTCATTTCTCATGCATTTGGCATATGAATCTTATTAGCCTAAGTCAAAATAAATGTCCCAAAAAATTAAAATAAAATGAAATTTGAATTATATTAGATTTAGGTCATTTGAAGCATATCCTCACATGATATAGTCTCTTTAGGGAGTGAGTTTATGGACTTAGTCTCTTTCTAAATAAATAACAACCTAGCTATCTTGAATAAAGCATATGACTTGGCTACATGAATTTAAAATCATAGGAGGAGTTAGTTGGCGGCCACCCCCAGGTGGTTGTAAGTCCAAATTATCGGGTGGTTTGTCTTTTGTTATTGAGGCAAACCAAAATACTCTTTTTTTTTTAGATTTAGGTTGTGCATTCAGCCCTCACCAAACCTCCCTAAATTTAGGTTCTAAGGTTGCTTTTCCCTTTATGGGCCCTAAGTATAAATCCTCACCTCTTAGGCATTTCCATAATCTTGTGTTGTGGAATCATAAGCCCTAAATTTCTAATGAAAAATTCAACTCAAACAAGTTAAATCAATTTCAAAAATATAAAGCCCAACCATAGGACAGTTTGAGATGCTCGCTAGGTTTTCTAGCATCGTGGGAATCTCCTACTTATCTTCCCTTTGGCTTCGATAATAACTCCCTCTCTTTGATCAATCTCATTTGATCTTCCAAAATAAACTAATCGATTGATAGTCCTATCTATTGAAATATTTGGAAACAATGATCATTTATCTTAATCAAGAGTATTCCTAAGGGATCTCATCCCCTAGGATGTAATAATGGGAGCTTGCCCCTGTAGGGAACTTAACAAACCCAGTTTAAAATAAACCTTTCTTTACATTTCCATGTAAAGTAGGAGATGAATCTTTGGTACATATGCAGACCCATTGTCCTTAGGAGTCCTTGTTGAGGTGATTAGGTCCATTGTAGGGTGGTGACTTCTATCTTTTGAGATAGTACACCTCTCCTCAATGTCATACTCGATCACCCTCAGTAAGAATATCTGTGGATCTACGTGGTGTCCCAACCAAAAGACATATTTTTATAAATTTCTATTTTCATTTATTCTCTTTTTTCGAAAGGGAAGGGGGATAGATGAAGGCAATAAATGCATAAAGAAGAATAATTTTTGACCCCAGATTTCTTTGGCAACTCCGCTGGGGAAGGTTCCTTTCTCCATCTTTGGTAAATGATCGTTGTCTTCAAGTATCGATTGTGGGTTTATGCTTTGGTATGAATCCAAGACTATCTTTCTTTACATTGACACTTAGCTTATTTTATTTTTAAGTTGAGTTAGCCAAGATCTTTAGGTTTGAGGACCTCACTCCATGTTGGTCTTAAAACCCTCATTGGGTTCTCCAATGGGTAAAAATAAAAAGATCTAACTAAAATGAAAACTTTTAAAGACTTCCTCCTTATCATTCTTACGGTAAGGAATGGGTCATTCTAAAATAATAAAGTAAAAATAAATTTTTCATATAAACCTTGCTTTTCAAAAAACACTCTTTCAAAAATGCACATAATAAAATATTTTCCACAAAAATTTTCTCAAATCACCCTCATTTAACAATTTTTGTAATTGTTACATGTAGGAATTTTCAAAAAATAAAACTAATAATCTTTTCTAAAGGCACAAATGAACATCTTCCTTGAATTCATTTTGATGAAGATTTTATTTTCAAAATAAATTGAACAATCATCTTTCCAAAAGTAAAAATCAAAAATCAAAAATAAAATTTTCAAAAAGCACATATGAACCTTTCCATTCAATATACTCACACCTATTGAATGGGAGTTTCATTTTCAAACAAAACTAAACTTTTTAAAAGCATATATGAACATCTCCATTCAATATACTCAAATTTATTGAATGAAGATTTCATTCTGAAATAAAAAAAATATCATTTGGAAATTCCACTTAAACATATCCCATATATGATTAAGTTGGAATTTTCTCTTTCAAAAAGCAAGGATCACACACAAAATAAAATTTTTACATTTGCAAAAATAAAATTGATTTCCATTCCTACATACCCAAATGTGTTGAATGGAAGCCTTCTTTTCAAAATATCAAAACTTAATAATCATATTTTCAAATTTTCAAATATATTTGGAACTTCATTTAGCATACTCAAATTTGCTAAGTGAAGTCTCCAAATTCAAAACAAAAAA
Source organism: Cymbidium sinense (assembly GCA_021442155.1). Taxonomy (NCBI): domain Eukaryota; kingdom Viridiplantae; phylum Streptophyta; class Magnoliopsida; order Asparagales; family Orchidaceae; genus Cymbidium; species Cymbidium sinense. The sequence continues at coordinate 65,189,088 of CM038231.1, forward strand.
AATTTCAAACACATTTGGAACTTCATTTAGCATAATCAAATTTGGTAAGTGAAGTCTCCAAATTCAAAATCAAAAAATTTCAAACACATTTGGAGCATACTCAAATTTGCTAAGTGAAGTCTCCAAATGCAAAATAAAAAATTTTCAAACACATTTTGAACTTCATTTAGTATACTCAAATTTGCTAAGTGAAGTCTCCAAATTCAAAATCAAAAATTTTTAAACACATTTGGAACTTCATTTAGCATACTCAAATTTGCTAAGTAAAGTCTCCAAATTCAAAATAAAATTTTCAAACACATTTGGAACTTCATTTAGCATACTCAAATTTGCTAAGTGAAGTCTCCAAATTCAAAATAAAAAAATTTCAAACACATTTGGAACTTCATTTAGTATACTCAAATTTGCTAAGTGAAGTCTCCAAATTCAAAATCAAGAATTTTATAACACATTTGGAACATCATTTAGCATACTCAAATTTGCTAAGTGAAGTCTCCAAATTCCAAAATAAAAAATTTTCAAACATATTTTGGAACTTCATTTAGCATACTCAAATTTGCTAAGTGAAGTCTCCAAATTCAAAACTAAAAATTTTCAAACATATTTAAAACTCTATTTATCATACCCAAATTTGCTAAGTGGGATATCAAATTTTCAAAATTAAACAACAATCCATAAAAAGAAACAATTATTTTCAAACACTTCACTTAGCATACCCAAATTTGTTAAGTGAGTAAAATTCCAAAATCACCATTCAAAACAAAAATCAATTGACCCTTACTTTAACATACCCAAATTTGTTAAACGAAAGGGTCCTCAAATCAAAATCTCTAAATTTAAACAAACATGAATCTATGGAAGCATCCTTCTAAAAATATTTGAATCCATCTTTCAACATACCCAAATTTGTTGAAGTTAGATTCATATTCAAAAATTCCTCTTTCCAATCAAATTTTTAGATCTTCTCAAATCCATTTGAACCCACTTAACACTTCCAAGATGTTGATGTGGGTTCAAATTTAATTCAAATTCAAAAAAATCAACAAAATAGAAATTGATCCAAGCTCATTCCTATTCGATTCTTGATCGAGACGATTCATTTTTCTTTGTAATTGATCCTGAAATGCGCTCATAGAAGTTTGTATTCACTTTCCCCTGGCATGGATTTTGTCCTTGGACCAGGCCAACTTCCCCTGATTGGATCATACACACCTTATCCATTTTAGTAGGGGATTTGAGGGAGTGAGGATTACATGTGAGGGCACTCCCCTCATGACTGTCAGTAGGATTGCGGTGGCCGGGCAGAAGTCGATCATTTAGATCGATCTACCTTCATATTCTAACATTTCCTCGTTAAAGAAAGCGGTGGCGTCCACCCTAGTGATAGTACCGGCCTGACCATTTGTTTACCATGGTTTCTCGTGAGGGCTAGTACCCTCTAAGGGTAAGGCTCCCCTGATCTAAAAAATTTCCTCCCCTACTTTTGAGTACGGGTCTAGCTCTCACTACTCTCATCCTACCAGAACACAACGATGGAACAAAAACTGCATGATCAAGTGGTATCACACCAGGATTGCTAGGGAAATGGAGGCAATCACCCGTTCAGCCGTTGAGGAGTTACCTATTTTGACTTCACCACTGGTTACATCAAACCAGTTTCATCCTCTCTTTAGATTGGATAGAGAGGAGATGATTTGCACATCACCTCCACTTGTTATCCAGCATCAACCATTAGTTACTCGTAGTAGGAGGTCGTATGGTGACCTCCAATTAGTCTTACGCCAGGTTGGCAGAGCTTACAGATGTTCAGAGTCTGGAGCTCAATTTGATATATGATCTTTCATCCCCTAGGGTGGGGAAACATATTTATTAGGAGAGGGACATAGAGGCCATACATCTGCTCATATTACTAGTAGGGAGAGGTGGAGGTTTCGTCGGTAGCTTACTTGATTTTTTCGGCCTTTTGCCAAACAGACAACATCTACGGGAGCATCATCAAGGAGGATAGCTCCCATTTATGGAGTGTCGGTGGTATCTCCACCGGCATCTCGGTTCCATCAAAGGCCATGAAGGCCATATCGGGGAAAGTGTATCACATTGGTGATCCATAGACATAGGGATCCTACTTCATCTATCACCTGTGGCAAGGAGCTCTCTGCCAACCTTACGCTCTGGTGGTGTGGAGGAGGTGACCCGCAGTGGTCATCCCTTCACCAACTCCTCCAATTCATCAAGACATGGAGATGGTAGCAGTTATTACAGAGGTAGCAGATGATAGCCCAGCCGCACCGTTGATAGTGGAACCTCCTAGGAATGTCACCCATTTCATAGCTAGTGGCAATCAAGAGTGTGTCTCCTCTAGTGAGTATAATCCTGATAGGATTGACTCTCTAGCAGTAGGCAAGGTCCGGTGCCTCTTATTACATGATAATGATCTCACTGGTCAATCGAATATATTTGTACCCACTCAGATGGGTCATTCTTTAGATGAGATAGTGGCACATTATTTCATGGAAAAGAAGGAAATTCAAGGTTATGATTGCTCAGATCAGAAGAAGGTTAGTTTTGACCTTAATGAAGATGATTTGTTGGGAGACAACCATGGTCTGTATGGTAGATACTAGGGGATCTCTACTCAGGGAGCAGTAGGCCATGGAAGGTGATGAGGTTGATCAAGCTGACACAACCCAATCAACCAAACACCTCATATATCAGTTGAGGCAAAAAGATGTGCAGATAAATAAGATGGAATGACAGCTTGAGGACTTATTAGTAGCAGTTTCAATACTCCATAAATAAGCCCCAATAGTTCATACTACTACAGTGACATTAGTCAACCAGAGTTAGTGCATGTCTTGGACCTAGGCAAGACCTTACCTCCTGTTGAGCAAGGTTGCACCAGCATGTATAGGAAGGTAGTGGAAAATATCTCCATACAAGAAAAAGACATAAAATCCATGGTGGAGCAGCAAGTGAAGGAAGTGTTGGCTCAAGCCTGGGGAGGATCATCATTTCCTAAGGGTAGATCCTACCTAGAGGAATTCGATGCAATCCAATATCCCAAGGGTTTCATGCCACCTTCCTTCAAAAGCTTTGATGGTGGAAAACCCAAGGCGATATAGCACACTTCCGCATTATTGCAATGTCATGGCGATGCTTTTATTTCACCCGCCGTTAGTAGCTATAGGATTGCTTTCGATTGGTATGCTAAACTGCCCAATAGTTCAGTAAAGACATTTGCTATGTTGGAGCAACTCTTTATCAAGAGGTTTACTAGAGCTTAGCAAAGGGTTAATATAGGTGATCTCATTGTAGCATAACAACACCTAGGTGAGTCCCTTTTTAATTATATTCTCTGATGGCATAACCTGAGTATGAAATGTCAATTGCAACTTTCTAAGCAGCATGTCATTGAGATTCTTTTAAAGAATATCCATGGCCTGATCACCTTCATGCTTAAGGGCTTCACTATCAAGATATTTGAGAAGCTAATCAACAAGGCGGCTAGTCTACAAGGAGAAAGTTGCCTTTTCAAGACCAATTGTAAAGAAGAGAAGGTCTATGAGAAGAAGCCGGAGTAGTCAGATAAGAGGGAAGCAACCAGTAGAGATCACAGAGAGACCTCAACCTTCACTTTACATCTTTATCGACTAGAGTAGCCTCCATGGTCACCATCTCCAGATACCACCATAACATACTAGGTAGCTATGGTCCACCTACTCTTTTAGATAAGCTTAACAAACCTTATTCATTTAAGAGGGAGGTAATCAGGAAGATCTTTAAGAATCTCTTAAAGAAGCCAGATTTTTAGCTACTCAAGCCTAGGAGACCAGAGAAAATAGGAAAAAGTCATAATCCTAAGTTTTGCCCCTACCACCATATGCTAGGCCATATTTTGAAGGATTGCTTCACATTCAAGGATTGGCTTGAACATAGCTTTAAGATCGATGCTGTAGTTATCCCAAAGGAATCCCTTAAGGAACAATCATCCAATTCCATTATGGTAATCCTTGGGGATACATGGGATTCTTCCAAAACCAAAGAAGGTTGGGATATTTGTTTATCCAAAACCTCTAAGAAGATCATCCAAAAGATCAAGAAACTTTTCTTCTAGGTGCTTGAATCAGCCCAAACCTCCAACATCAAGGAAGGTTTGCAAGTTGCTAGTGCCAACTCAAGGAAAGGAGGAGCTCGGCCGTGTGTCGCCCGATAGCATGGTGCAACCATCGAACCTTATCTCCACTAATTGCAGCTTCCACATTGACTTCCTCCACTTGATAGCTCTTCTACTAGTAGAACTCTTGTATCGATGGATAAGGGCATCAAATCCTTACCCACTCACTTTACTTGATTTCTACATTGTACCTCCAAATAAATCCAAGAAATTGAAGAATAAAGCTAGTTTGAATTACATCTATGTCACTTCTGATGGGTTATCTTCTTCTATTCCCAATGATAACTCTTCAAGTCAAAATAACTATAATAATTGATCTTCCTCTTTTAATTCAGTTGGACTTTCTTACTCAATACTATGGGTTCTTGAGATAGATTGGAATCATTCGATTAGAGGGTCCCATAGGAGAAGCTGTAGGTGAGCTTGATGTGTAAGTAGAACCTTCCATTACCTTGCCACAAGAGATCACTGAAGTAAATCTCTGTAGTAGCAAGGTTCTACCTCCTAGGGCAGCACCTCAAGATAGATGGAAATATATCATTGGTACAGAGGATCAGCCCTGCATAGGATGCTTCACCCATGGATATGCTTGTGGAGGACCAGCCTAAGGTGGACTACATTTTCTCTCTCATCTAAGAAAGTTGCCATCTAAGCTAAACATATATGATGGCCTTATCTTATCCAAAGAGATGAAGGAATCACTAATCAAGGCTCTACTTGATCCTGAGATATGCTTAGTTTAGCTGACTGCTATAGGTGAGGAGGCACATTATACAAAAAGAAGCTCGATCACCTTCACTGAAGACCTTTTGGGGACTTGGAGCACAATCCCTCACATCACAGGGACAGTTAGACTTGCAGTTCTCAGATCAGGTGCATCGATAAACATTATGTGTCTAAAGACCCTTGCTTATTTGTGGATCAATATCTCCACACTCCGAGGAGATCGAATGATGTTGAGAGGATTCAATGAACAAGGTGAGCGAGCTTTAGGTTTTATATTGTTACCTTAAGAGATAGGTGACTAAAAGACTGAAGCCAAGATTTAAATCATTGATTTGAATACTTCGTTCAATGCTTTGCTTGGAAGGCCTTGGATACATCAGAATAAGATCATTCCATCCTCCCTCCATCAGTGCATTAAGTTCAGAAAAGATGGGGTTAAATACTGTGTCAATGGACATGAAAAGCCATTTTTAATTAGAAAGGTTTAGATTTATAAGGATGCGACCTACTATCTTCCTCAAAATATCCTTTCTCATGAACTTGGACAAAATTAAAACTCAAAATCAAAAGAAAGAGAAAATGAAGAAAAAGAAAAAATAAAAGAAAAAGAAAAGAAAAATGGAATTCCAAATGTACAAGAAAGGGGAATTGAAGAAGAAATAGATCCGCATATTACATTCCACCCACAGTTCATTCCATCATATGGTCATGTGGGTCGAATGGCTCAACCTCCACCATAGAGGTTTAGGCAAAAATAGAAGAAGTTCTAGAGGTGGAAGACCCCTGGTTTGGCCAATGAGGTTGTTTAGTTCATAGGAGTACCCCTACTATTCACATAGACTTGGAATCCAGCTTAGAGAATGAGTCTAATGTGATTAGTATACCAGGAAACCCCTCTCAGCGGGTTCCATTAGAGGTGACTTTCAATCCAGATAGAGATGAAGACCAGGCCTCCAGATAAAGCAAAGTATTTGAATCAAGTTTATGTGAGACTATTAGGCGATAGTTGGGAACCTTAGCTCTAACCTCACTTATATTTCAGGAAGTTGAAGGTTTGGTAGTTAAGGAAGTCCCTAAGTCTTCCAAGGACATGAAGCCGAAGAGATTATTTTTGGGATCATCATCCTCAAGTCCTGAAGTTGATGTAGAACTTGAGAGGATATATTTAAAGAATTAATGGAATTACCATTTGACTTTTACTCTTCTTGTGTTCATAATCTTATACAGAAAGGTTTAGTTCCTCATACATGGTCCAAGCATAGGTTAGAGTACTTTGAAAAGCTGTGGAACAATACATGTAGGGAAGCACAATCAAGAGCAGGACTTGGATTCAGTATAGTGGGTCCAATCGAGAATGATGATTACTGCTTATTTGTTACCAATTATTTGGAGTCTGATAGGTTCTTCTCACACAATACCAACTCTTATGAGATTGTGTATTTAGAAATCTCAGATGATCGAGATGATCTCCAAATCAAAGAGGCACTGCTAGAATTTGAAGAGAAGATTCATTCAATAATTGACAAGCTTAAAGAAATTAACCTCGGGATAGAAGAAAATCTGCACCCGACGTACATCAATTCGTTGTTGAATGAAGAAGAAACCACTAACTTAGTTGAGTTTAAAGACTTCTTCGCATAGATTTATGAAGATATGCCCTGATTATCTCCTGACGTAGCAGTCCACAAGCTAGCAATAGATCTTAATGCTACCCCTATTAAGCAAGCTCCTAGACCTATGCATTAGAAATTGAGCAATAGGTCATTTCTGAAGTTAAGAAATTGATCGATGTTGATTTTATCAAGAAGAAAAATATCCTACTTGGTTAGCTAGTGTCATCCTAGTTAAGAAGAAGAATGGCCAAGTTTGCATATGCGTTGATTTTAGGGACTTAAATAAGGCATGTCTTAAGGATGAGTTTCCTCTTCCTATACCAGAATTAATGGTGTACATCACCTCATCTCATGCAGTCTTCTCTTTCATTGATGGATCATCTGGATATAACCAAATCAAGATATCTCCTAAAGATAAAAGAAACACTACTTTCCAAACCCCGATTGAAATATTTTATTATAGGGTCATGCCTTTTGGCCTTAAAAATGCTAGTGCTATATCCCAATAGGCCATGACTCAGATCTTCAATGAACTCATCCATCATTGGTTTAGTGCTACATTGATGATCTAGTAGTCAAGAGCAGAAAAAAGGAAGACCACCTCTTTGACTTGAGAGTAGTTTTCGAACCATTAAGATAATATAATCTCAAAATGAATCCCTTGAAGTGTGCATTCAGAGTACCTTAGAAATTTCTTGGGTTTGTTGTTTGACATAGAGAATAGAATAGATCCAAAGATCAAAGCTATCTTAGAAATGTCACCTCCAGAGTTTAACTCCTCAAATCCTTCAATTATGGCGTATCTAAGAGCTTTATCTCCAACCTATCGAGATGCAACCATTTTCATCACTTATCAAAAGGATGCAAGTTTAAGTGGGATGATAAGTGTCGGCATGCCTTTGAAGACATCAAGCGTATTTGGTGAAGCCCGGTTCTAGCGGCCCATCAAGCAGCCACTCATTCACACTCTTGCATTGGATGACTCTCTCCTCTGTTGGCCAAATGATGAAGGAAGGAGAATGCTCTCTACTACCTTAGCCATCGTCATTCTTGAAAGAACTATCCACCTATTGAGAAATATTGCTTTAATCTTTGCCTCCCAAAAGCTACAACATTATATGCTTTCTCATAAGGTGAACTTGATCTCTAATAAATCCATAGTATCTCATGACACAATGCTATCCGGACATTTGGCATGATGGTCCATGATTTTCTCGCTTTGATATCACATTTGACCCTCCGTGCGTAAAAGGATAGCACTAACAGATTTCTTAGCAGAACACCCACTTCCCGCTGATTCTCTGCTTAGTAATGATCTCCCTGATGAACAAATCATGAACTTGGGGGAGGTGACAAGCGATGGGAGATGTATTTTGATGGCGCAGCTTCTTTTCACAAAGGGGAAGCACCAAAATCAATTCTCCCAGGAAAGATAGGAGTAGGAATAGTTCTCCTAACTCTAGATCACGATGTGATGAGATTCTCATACTATCGTTCTAACCCTGCACCAATAATGAAGCCGAGTATGAGGCTTTGATTGCCAGTCTGGAGTTAGCCATCACTATCAGTACCAAGAGCATCAATATCTTTAGGGATTCTCAGTTGGTCATCAATCAGATTGCCTGGTCCTACAAGGTTGTCAAACATAAGCTTCATTATTACTACGAGTATACCATGAAGTTGTTGGTCCAAATTCCTGATGTCACCATCTACAAGGTTCCGGTAGAATAGTGCGATGCTTTTGGCCAAACTTGCTAAAGAATTGGTATGTCCGGAAGATCAGTCCATTTCAATATGGGTCCAAAATAGACAAGTCCTATCCCTTATTGATGTTGAACTCATCGAGAGACTTTCTCTTAAAGGGGAGGTTGTCATTGCCAAAATGGACAAGGAGCTAGATTGGAGGAAACCATTTATAGATTACTTGAACACTGATAAACTACCTGAAGAAAAGTCACAAGCCCATCAGATGAAACAGAGAGCCCTATCCTATGCTCTTGTTGATGGCACCCTGTATTGCCGGTCCTTTGACCAAATGTGGTTACACTATTTAGAAAAATATGAAGCCCTTGGCATTATAATCGAGGTACATTTAGGTCTATATAGAGTGCATCAATCTAGTCTGAAGATGAAGACAAAGATAAAATGACTAGGATACTACTGACCTTCAATCATTACAGATTGCATGGATGTAGCTAGGAGATGCCATCAGTGTCATGTACATGGTCCCAACCACCAACATTCTACACCTACATTGGCCTCATGGCCATTGAGTGTTGGGATCGACATTGTGTCGATCAATCCTCCTTCTTCTAAGGGTCATCGATTCTTATCTTACTTTTCTCCAAGTGGCGAAGCCATCCCACTAGAGGTCACAGCATGTGCTTCAATTTTTTAGGAACCATATTGTATATAGGTTTGGGGTGCCTCGATGAATTATATCTGATAATGGTATTGCATTCAAAAGAATGAAGATCAATAGCTAGAAGACACGATATAGATTAGAGATACTCCACCATCTACTACCCCATAGCAAATGGATTAGCAAAGCATTCAATAAAACTCTCATCTAGATACTGAAGAAGACTCTTGATGACAACAAATGATAGTTGAATGAGCAGTTGTTGAAGCCTTGTTGTCTACTACACCACATACTGAACTCCAACTCAGTCTAGCCTATTTTCCTTAGTGTATGTGTCCCAAGCTGTTCTAACTTCAGAAATTCAACTACCATCACTAAGGATAACATTGGGTAGCAAGATCACTATAGAGCAGAATTCAAAGTTGCAGTTAGAAGAGCTTGAAGGTTTGGAGAAAAGTCGCATACGGGCGTGCCAGAACCTCAAGTTGTATAAGGCCAAAATGATTCAAGCTCACAATAAGTTGGTCTGCCCTAGATCTTTCTGAGTAGGAGAACCTATGTTAGTCTTGAGGAGACCAATTATTGTTCATTGAAAGATCAGAGGCACGTTTGAACCCACTTGGGAAGGCCCTATATGTAGAAGGCCTAAGAGGATCTTATCGCTTATTGATTGTAAAGGGAACACGATGCTTCCAATTAATGGGCTCTATCTAAAGAAATATTACCCATGAAACAAATCATGTTTGAAAATAATTATTAATAAAAGAACAAAATCTGATTCCATTCATCAAATCTTCTCTTTTTTTGAAGCGTTGTTTGCTTGTCTTGCAAATCCACCGTGACATGTTTAGGGTAGGTGTAAGAGTCCCCCAGTGGCATCCTATCCCTCTTTCACAACACAAAAACAATCTCCCAGTGCTATTAGAATAGGTGTAAGAGAACCTGAGAGGCATCCTATTTCAATTAGCACAACTAAGATAGGTGTGAGAGAACCCAAGTGACATCCTTTCTTAGTGGAAATCCTATTTTCCATCTATGGCACCATTCCATCAAAACCCCTAGCGTGTTTATGGTAGGTGTAAGAGTCTCCCAGAGGCTTCCTATTCCTTTTAACGCATGCACTAAAATAAACAAATATTTTATCTCAGCTATTTTGATGTGAGAGCAAGCCCCCTATGGTACTCACATTAGGCTTTTAGGTCGGTCTACATGCTACGCTAGTATGTCACCCAGTGATCATTTTTTGGAAGATGTGAGTCCCCATGCTTTCTTCTAACTTGACCATTGAAACCAATGAGTGCCTTGTTAGTATGGTAGACTTCTTGCCCAACAAATATATTGTTGATTTTATTTAAGAAGATGTGAGTCCATGCTTTCTTCTTGAACTAATCATCATGATCTAACTAGGTCAGTATATTTGAGGTTTAGGATAAGTCCCCGAGGCTCCTTTCCTCTTGACATTTGAGTTGATATAAGTCCCCAGTGACATTCACTCTCACCCTAGGTCGATAACACACCGAAGAGACTATCCCAATCAGTTCCACTATAGAAGGATGTGAGTCCCCGAGCTTTCTTCCTAGGATGATTATTGCAAATTGATGGGCACTTTAGGTTGGTTGATGTTTGTTATGCTCATAGTGAATCACCTGATGGATACACTATTCTTGGTAGATGTGAGTCCCTGCGCTTTCTCCTTGAGTTAGCCACTGAATACCTATTGGATATATATGACTAGCCATGTCATCTTCTCCAAGGTTTTGGATTAAGCCCTTAGTGGCCCCATCTCTTGTGGGCACTCTATTTGGATCACGTCTTTTGCGACCCCATTTAGACACTACTTGGGTTACTTTTGGATTTGACAGTCCCCTTTTCTAGTAACCACCCTTGTGGTTGGAGAATTTGTTCAGTGGATGCGCATATTCTCCCTTAGTTCAATAAATTTGAGATAAGGTCTAGGCTGATATAAGCTCCTTCTCAGTTTGATCCCTTGCAAACTAACAGGGTCCATGATAAAATAAACAAAAAAAAATATTTTTGCTAATGGATTAGGAATTCAAGCCCCCAAAGGACCCCTTTTCCAAAGCAGGCATCTTATCTTTAGGTTAGTGTCTGCAGAACTCCCTATAGGAATGTATGACTACCTGAGTTGAGATAAGTCCCCGGGTCAGAAATCACTTCGTAGTCTCCCTTAGGTTGGGTTCAATTTGTTTTTCCATAAACAGGTTACCCCGATAATCATTTCGCTTTAGAAGATGTAAGACTACGATGCATTCTTTTTAGCATGATTGTCACAAATTGACGGGCAGCCTTCGATCAGGTTTGATTTGTCGGCCAAAGCAATCGATCACCCCAGTGGTCTTTTCTAGTGGAAGATGTGAGTCCCTGAGCTTTCTTCCCTTCAATTGATCATTGCAAACCAAAAGGCACTCCTTTGGTTAGATAGTTCTCCCATCGGTCAGGAAGCTACTCCCTTTGGTTTTGTCATCAGATGGTCTAGGCGATATAAGCTCTTCTCGGTGATCCATTCAAACCAATGGAATCCATCAAAATAAATCTAAAATGAAATTAATCTTGACTATCTTTGAGATCTAAGTCCCCCCCAATGGCATTCACAATAGTCGGTTGGGTTCAATCTATGTCTTGCCAATAGATTACCCCAACAACTCTACTTTGGAGGATGTAAGTCTACTCATGCTTTCTAGTATTTGCAAAAGGCATTCCTTTGGTTGGGTAGTCCTACTATGTGTTTAGTAGACTACCCCTTTGGATTGGTAAATCTGAGTTAGGTCTTAGCCTCCATGGCTCCTACTTAGTGCAGTCCATTTCAAACCAATAGGGTCCATCTCAAAATCCAAATCTAAAAAAAAAATTGAAACAAATTCAACCATCATCCCTAGTGGAAATTTCTCCTCAGTGAGAATTAAATCAAATCAAATCTATCATCCCCTTGTGGATGACTTGAACCTGCTTCCCTAGTGGAAGGTTCACACTCTATCCCTAGTGGATTCCCCTTTCCCTCTCTTATGTCCTTAACATAAGTAGAGCCACATTGCATTAAGCTCTGGATTCTCTTTACACCTTGGGTTAGGAGTAGACCATTTCTGTTAGTTCTTGTGATCATTTTGGTGTTGTTGATCATTTCAATCAACACCAATACGTGCGACATTCCTTGTTAGTCACACCACACCTATTGGGTGCCCTTTGTTGAACTCATTTTTAGAATGCGATCTCAACCCTTCTATCTTAGACATAGGACTTCTCTTAGACTGTAAGAGTTCCTTAGTCTTAAGACATATCTAGTGATTAGGTGGACACTCAACCTAGCCCTAGAGATTTAGAAGAGTTAGCCATAAGAATAGGTCATGCCTTAGAGTGTTAGGAAAAATTTCTACCCTTAGCTTGACCTCACCTTCCTTCCTTCAAGTCAAACTCCAATCAATCTTATTTGATTTTCTCCAAACTCAAATCAATGACATGATTGAAATCCATGATTGAAACCCATGAATGAAATTTAATTGCAAATCTTTCTAAGTCTTTATTTCTTCTAAGGACTTAGCCAGATCAAATTCAAACCAATTCAACATCATGAGAGTTTATCATAATTCATTTATATTCTCATTTATATTCACATATGTAAATGAAATATAAATTCAAACCAGTCAAACTAAACTCAAAATTCAAAATCAAATCATAAAATTTCCTAAGTCCTTTAAATTTTCCTTCATGGACTTAGCCTAAATCATGCTTAAATCAATTCAAACTTATGATATTTTTTCATAACTCTTTTATATTTCCATTTATATTCACATATATAAATGAAATATAAATTGAAATTAATCAAAACTAAATTCAAAATTGAAGATTCAAATTCCAAAAATTTCCTAAGTCCTTTAAATTCCCTCTTAAAAGACTTAGCCTAGATCAAGATCAAATCATTCCAAATTCATGAAATTTTCTCAAGACCCATTTATATTCTCATTTATATTCATATATATAAATAAAATATAAATTCAAGCAATCAAAAGCAATTCTAGAAATCAAACTCAATCCATTCAAAATCCAACCTAAGCCTTTCAAGTCAAAATCTTGAACTTAGCCAAATCAACTTCAAATCAAGCCAAACTCTTGATTTTCCTTCATGATTCAATCAATCCTTCAATCAATCAAATATAAATACAAAAAAATTCAATCACATCAAAACTCAATTCAAAATCAAAGCCAAATCCATTCATATTCTTCCTTTGAATATGAAATTGTCAAATGAATCAAAAATCATTTGACTTCAAACCACTTACAAATGGATTTATATTTCAATCATGAGTCCATATACAAGTTTAATCAAACTCAAATGAAACTTTGACCAAGCAAAGTGACCCACTTAGGCTCACATGACCCAAAGTGACCTAAAGTACCCTTATGAGCCAAATTCTAATCCTAACCAAACTGGATTGAACCAAACTCACATATGCCTCTCATCATGATCAACAATCATAATGAGATGATCAATCACTCAAATTGGGTCAAATTAAGTCAAACCTAAGGGTTGACCAAGTCAACACTTAGCCCAAAATCTATCATAGGCCAAATTGATTAAAACCATTGATCTAAGTTCATTCATGAACTATATTTGAACTTAACCAAGTTAGCATTTGAGCCTAACTAATCCAATTGGCCACTTGAAGTTGACCCAACTTGACCTAAAAAAGTCAAAATATGTCAAAAAATTGATCTAAGCCAAATTGATTGAAACCAATGGGTCAAGTTCATTCCAAATCAATTGTTGAATTTGACCAAAGTTTCAATTTGCCAACTAGACCTAACCTAGCCCAATTGACATTGAACCCAACTTGCATAAAGGGTCATGTTGAGCCAAATTCAAATTTAACCAAAATTGATTGAAAACAAAAATATCAATCCACTTCATATAACTAACCAAACCTAAACCAACCCATGAGCCCAAATAGGTCAAATGGGTCAAATTGGTCAACTTGACCCATTTGACCTAAAAGAAGTCATATGAACCAAATTCAAACCTAAACCAAATTGAATCAAACCAAAGCCACCAAAATATTTCAAATGGTCATATGAACTTGATCCAACCCTTGGTTTGACCAAATTTGACCAAGTGGTCAACTTGACACAAGTTGACCCATTTTGACCTAAATGGTCAACATGAGACAAACCATACCAAATGAACTCCAAATCCAATGAAACTTGGCCAAACCTATTTTGTCAACATACCCAACATATTCAAATTCAAAATTAGCTAAATGACCATTCTACCCTAGGCCATAGAACAAATTTTGGTCAAATCCATGGGGAATTTGGTCAATTCCTCTTCATACCTACTTGATACTTTCCTAATAGGTCAAGTAAACCCTATGGAGGGTGGTGCACCCAACCCAATGGGTTTGGGTCAGCCCAACTTGACCCAAGGCCAAAACTGAGCACATGGCTCAAATTGGCCATATGGGAATCATGCTCCCACTCATTTTAAAACATATGGGAGGTTACCACTCCACTAGCCCAAACCACCATGTGCAAGCTAACAACCACAACCCAATGCCTGGTCAATTGGATCAAAATGGCAAGTAGAGCGCCATCCGATTGCCAGGGAGATATACTCCCCTAATTCACTTCAATTATCCCTCCGATCGATTGAGTAAGGGAGAGTGTTAGGAGCCATCCAAGAGTGATCGTAAGCTTCCTAGATGGATTTTGAATTTGCCATTCTCAGTTTTCCTCAAGTGAAAATAGGGGAGCTCCATTGATTTGCAAATTCTCTCCACACACCAAATCAAGATGATTCCCTTTGCACACTTCCTTAGAGGACCAAGTCAAGCTTTCCTAAGCTCTCTCTCAAGTTCCAAAGACAAGGGGAGATCTAATTCCATCAAAGCTACAAGGAAGCTAAGGAGGGGTTGGTCCATAGAGCAATCCACTTAACCTCAAGAGCTAATACTTTTACAAGCTTGTCTGACGCTCCTCCAAGAATTGAGCCTGATCACCTCTGGCAAGGTATGACATTTTTGATCACTAGACTCAATGTGTGATGGTCCTTTGTGAAAGAAATTTTAATAGCATGAGATTTTGACCATTAGATATGCTTGCCATTAGGGTTTGATGGTGGGTGTAAAATTTCAATTCAATCTAAGCTCGATCGAGCTTGGATCTTCTCTTTGAAAGTGGACTGTCTTCATTATTCCTCAGGGAAGAATAGGGATGATCTCTGACCATCCATCCACACATTTTGGATGGATGATCGAGATTAAACAAAAGCTTAGATCTAATTTAATCCCTTTAATGGTGAAAATCTGGTGATGATCCTGATTGATTAAATGAGGCTAAGCGCATAGCACCACGCCACGATGAGTGATGTTTAAGTCTCATTATTTGACGCGTGTAAAAGCTGATCACGCTGCGTGTCTCACCTTGGAGGGATTAATTAGGAATTATTTAATTTTTAATTAATTACTTAAACTTCAAAAATTTATATCTCTCTAAAAAAAATATGTGGTAAATTGCCCCTAAAAGATAATTTAATCTAGAATATTCTAAAATTAGTTTTAATGGATTTTGAATTGTATCTTTCTTTGATTTTGGGTTTTATTAGAAATTTTAATTTGCTAATTACTTCCTAATTAATCCATTGATTAATCCCAAACTTCTTGGGTATATTTTTGGAGATGATCTCGCCTCCCCTAATTTTCTTGGGATTTATTGATGGCTTAATTGGGGGAATTGCAAATGCATTTCTTAATTACTCCCTTTATGTAATTAAGGATAATTAAGGGTTTGATTAGTATTTTAATCCCTTATTGAAGTTGATTAAGGTATAATTCAGTGAATGGGAGGTTTAGGGAATAATTTTGGGGCATTTCCCCTAAGCTATTCCTTAAACCCTTTTTTTAATCCTCTCTTAATTAAGGGCTAATTCACTAATTACCCTATTAATTAATTTCTAAAAATTCTAAAACTTTCCAGAACTTAACTAATCTACTTTGGATAGATGCTTAGGTGTTCAAGAGCCTAAGTTCAATTAAGGAAATCAAAATTCAGCTCATATGTGTGAGGGGTGTTTTGAAATTACTTAAGTTAAACCCCTTAGCTTAATTAACCATTAATCATGAGCCAAATTGCATTAGGCCCTTTCTTCCTAGGGTTGCAAATTTAAATTCTTGTGAGGTTTTATGTCATCTCATTGGCTCATAATTATTTGATTAACTATGCTAAGGTGGTAAGGGTTAATTAACATGTTTAATTCATACCTTAACCTAATCAAAATAAAAAATGAATCTAATCATCTAAAAATTAAAAAAAATATCAAACACATGAGGGAATGGGTTAGGAATAGCAAATTGAACTCACATTTTCAAGATTAAATTAAATTTTAAATAAAAAAATCATACTAAATAAACTTTGATTTACTTTAAGCTTTCTTATTTCATAAGATTGTCTTTAAGATTTAATTGAAGTGAATGTGTTTACATGCTTTCATTGCTTTAGTTCTTTCCCAAAATGTTAAATACATATGTCATGTGGTTTCATGCATCCATGCTTTTCAAAAATCAAATTTAAAATGAAAATGTTTCCTTTATGTCAAATTACATGTGTTGGCTAAAGTAAGAATATGAGTGGCTATTATCACTACTAAATTCAAATTATTTTAAAACATATGAATCAATTATCAAAAATTGAAAGTGTGCTACTTATATCTTACTTATAAGTTTGCATGTGACTAAAATATAAGGATGGGCAGCAGGTTTTCCTTCTCTTCTCTTTTAATATAGTTTTAAATAAGATTTGATAAGGTGTATGGTTCATTTGAAAAGAACCTAACTCTTGCCTAATTCCATATTGTATTCATTCGTATACTGTCACTTAAGAAGGATACCTATGCTTGCACATATAAATTGCATAAATAAAAATAAATCAACTAACACCAACTTTTGCATTCTTTCTTTTCCATTCATTTCTTTTGTACACATGCTTATTTTTAAGGAAAGTGATATATTAGTCCGGACAACCGTGAGTTAGGCTTTAAGTATAATAGTAGGTCTTGTACCTTACACCTCGGTTAACAAATGGTACTCACTTATGCCTTTCTTAGCTTCATGTGTGTATGTGAAAATTGGATAAGAAACCCCTTTGATACTTAATGAAAATCATGCATCATAAACTTTCAAATTCTCTTAAATGAATTGCTTAGATGCATCATAAAGTGTGTTAAATATTCTCATTTATAGGTATAGATATGCTTAGGAATCATTCATATGCATGTTATTCATGTTGGGAAAGAAGTGCAGTGATGTATGTTTTGTGAATTTAGTTCATTTTACTTAATCTTAAAATGCCTTTCTTTTTGATAGGTTTATTTAGAGTTCATCTAAACTTAGAATTAATTAAAATACTTAATTAAAACATTCACTAAACAAAACTAAAATATGAATCCACTTTAAAAATCACTTAGGCTCTTCTCTTTCCCTCTCTTTATAACTTAGTAATTAATTGTAGGATTCTCTTTAACCTAATAAAAATACAAAATAAAACTAACCCGAAAAAATTAAACAACTTAAATGAAACCCTCCTCTAAGTTGAACATGCTTCACACTAAGGAAATATAAACCTTAAATCCATAGCTAAGCATACCACACAAACCTTTTAAAGCACACACATTATAAGCCAGCACTTCTAACTTTAGGTTAGGGCGTGCATGGTTTGATGTTGCTTTTTTTTTATGATATATGTTTTGATTGGATGTTAGGGGTGTATGTGTAGAATGAATGGTAGGGATCTTAGTCTAACCATTATCTATGGGGATTGTGCTTAAGGGCGTAATAAATAAAAATATAAATGCTTTTTTTGCTGCTTATACCCCTAAGCATAATTCAATAGGCCAGGTGGACTTAGTCACCCATGTGTGGGTGATAAGTCCAATATACATGCTTGGAATTTGGTGGTTTGTTTAGCTAACTTTTGTTTTGCTAGTGTTAGCTAGATTTACTTTTCTTTTTCATATAATTTTTGTAATTAGGACTTTAGAATGATTGTTAAGGGGGTTAGCATGAACATTTGGTCATAAGATTTCATCTTATGCACCATGTAAATCCTTTAGAGCATCCACCTTCCAACCATCCAAAAGAAGGAACCAATGAAGAAAGAAGAAAAGAAGAAGAAAGAAAAAAAGAAGAATGAAGAAATGAAGCTTGAAGACCCCCCATAACAATGAGTTCTTTGCTTAATTATATGTAATTCATTTGTAATCGGTTGTATAAGGGTAGAGCTTCAGTACCCAATTTATTTTTGTTTGTATGCGGTGGTACAATGGCCTCTTATTCTTTTGCAATTAGCTTTATAAATTGATTGATGATTTGTTTAGCTTGTGCATTAAGTGACATCCTTTTTCTAGTTATTTCCTTGCTTTATGTATGGCTTGGATGTGGATTAGGCTCTTAGAGGAAAATAAATCTTCTACCAAATCTAACAACTCAAAACTAAAAATAAAGAATTCATAACCTCATCTAAAGCTTGGGTTAAAATCAAGATAAAAGAATTAGCAACCCCTTAGCTAGATGAGTACTTCTTTTATAACATCATGCACAAATGCATATTATTTTCACTCTTGATTGGAGGGCTTCCACCTTTGATAGAGAAACTTGGCTTGGCCTTTGAGAGCCATGGTGGAAACACACCTCCTCCTTCTCACTAATTTTGGCCAATAATCTCATCTCTCATGCATTAGGCATATGAATCCTATTAGCCTGAGTCAAAATAATTGTCCAAAAAAATGAAAATAAAATGAAATCTAAATTGCATTAGATTTATATCATTTGAAACATGTCCTTACATGATCTAGTCTCTTTAGGGATTGAGTTTAAGGACTTAGTCTCTTTCTAAATAAATAACAGCCTAGCTATATTGCATAAAGCATATGACTTTCCTACATGAATTTAAAACTGTAGGAGGAGTTAGTTATGCCACCCCAGGTGGTTGTAAGTCCAATAGTAGTGGTTTGTCCTCTCTGTGGAGGCAAACCAAATACCCATTTTGCTTTAGATTTAGGTTGTGCTTTTGGCTGCTAAAGCTCCCTAGATTTAGATTTTGAGGTTGCTTCTCCCCTTTGTGGACCATAAGCATAAATCCTCACCTCTTAGCCATTTCCTTAACCTTGTGTTATGGAATCATAAACCCTAAATTTCTAATGAAAAATTCAACTCAAATAAATTAAATCAATTTCAAAAATGTAAAGCTCAATAATAGGATAGTTTTAGATGCTCCCTAAGTTTCCTAGCATCGTGGGCATCTCTTACTTATCTTCCTTTTGGCTTCGATGATAACTCCCTCTCTTTGATCAATCCCATTTGATCTTCTCAAATAAACTAATCGATGATAGTCCTACCTATTGAAATATTTGGATACAATGATCATTTACTTTAATCGAGAGTATTCTTAAGGGATCTCGTCCCATAGGATGTAATTAACTATGGGGGCTTGCCCCTATAGGGAACTTAACAAACCCGATTTAAAATAAACCTTGCTTTACTTTTCTATGTAAAGTAGAGGAAGAATATTTGGTACATATGTAGACCCATTGCCTTTAGGAGTCCTTGTTGAGGCGATTAGGTCCTTTGTAGGGTGGTGACTTCTATCTTTAGAGATAGTATACCTCTCCTCAATGTCATACCCGATCACCCTCAATAAGAACACCTACAGTTCTACGTGGTGTCCCTACCAAAAGACATATTTTTATATATTTCTATTTTCATTTATCCTCTTTTTTTGAAAAGGAAGGATAGATGAAGGAAAGAAATGTATAAAGAAGAATAATTTTTCATCACAGACTCCTAAGGTATGATGGATCTTTGAATGTACCAGAGATTTTTCTCGTGCATTACATGGATGAATAAAGTAGGGTTTATATTAAACCGGGTTCTAAAGTTCACATGGGGAAAGCCCCCATAGTTAATTATATCCTAAGAAAGTTAAATTCTTTAGGAATACTCTCGATCAAGTAGACAATTATTGTCTCCAAAGATTTCAAGGTTAAGACTATCAATAAATTGGTTATATTTGAAAATCAAATGGGAAAGAAGAAGGAGAAGACAAATTTTTAAAAGCCAAAGAGGATGAGTAGGGAATGCTCATGATACTAGGAATCCTAGTAAGCATTCTAATCTATCCTATAATTGGACTTTATACATTTGAAAGTGAAGAGATTTTATTTATAAGTTGAAATTTTATTAGATTACTAGGGCTTATAATCCACCAACACAAGGTTAGGGAAATGCTTAAGAGGTGAGGATTTATGCTAGTAGCCTGAATAAAATAGCTACCTCAGATCATAAATCTAGGGAGCTTTAATAAGAGATAAAACACGAACTAAATCTAAGTGAAGATGGGAATAAGGTTTACCTCCACAAGAGAGAATAAACCATCCGACTGATGGAGTTATAATTGCTTGGAGTGGCAGCCAGCTAACTCCTCTTACACTTTAAATTCATATAGTATGGTCATTTGATTTGCAAGATAATTAGGCTCTTATTTATTTAGAAAGAGACTAAAGTCCTTAAACTCACTCCCTAAGAGACTAGGGCATGGGTGGTATGAATAATGACTTAATTTAATGCAAAATTCTTTTCAAATTTTATTTGATTTTAACACTTCATTTTGATAAATGCTATGTGATTTTCATATGTCTAAATGCATGATGAAATGGATTATTGGCCAAATTAGAAGAGAAGAGGGTGAAGCTCAGTTAGTAGGAGTTGCTCTCACAGGTCAAGCAGTTCCTATACGTGTAAGGATGGAGGCCCTCATTTTATAAGAGTGAAAGAATATATATGTAACTTATTGGGCATAAAATCATATAGCTAAGGGGTTGCTAAATCTTTTAATTATCTTGAATATGTCTTAGGCTTTATGTGAGGTTATGAGTTATTTAAAACTTTAGTTATGAGTTGAAGTTGGGTAAATATTTATTTTTTTCTAAGAACCTAATCTTATCCAGGACACACATTAAAACATCATTCTTAAAGAAACTAGGAAAAACATGTTATTTCTATTGTGTAATTTAAACATAACATCAATCAATTTTATAAATCTAATACAAAATAATAAAAGGATGGTGCAGTTGGGTACCACCGTACAATCCAAAAAGAGAAAATGGATAGCCGAGCTCTACCCTTTTACAACACAAAATATGAAAGAATAATTATAATTTACAAATGAATAAATGCTATGGGGGTCTTATTTTCTTCATTTTTCATGTCTCCTCCTTCTTTGATTTGGATAGGTTTGCTTCAAAGGCATCACAAGGCCTCCCAGGACAAAGCCTTCTAGCCACTGCTCATCCTAATCTCCCATAGCACTAATCCCAACTCCTGATACAAAATTATATTAAAAATAGGAAAAGTAAATCTAACTACACTTGCAAAATATGTATTAGCTAAACACACATACAATCCCAAGTAGTTATATATATAATTTAGACTTAGCACCCTGTACATGGGTAACTAAGCTCATATGTCCTAACTTGGATTATGCTTAAGGGTTTAAGCAACCTATAAAAGAGAGCATTTATATTTATTTTTAAACAACCCTTAAGCATAATTCCAAATAGAAAACATGATTAGGCTAATCAAGGCCTAACATCCAATCTATGAAATATACACCCTAACATCTAGCCTAAAATAATACATCATAAAACAAAACATATATCATGCCATGCACCGCCCTAACATATAGCTAGAAGTGGTGACTTAGTTCTAATGTGTGTGTATTAAGACTTGTGTGGTATGTCCTAACCAGACATTAAGGTTATGATTTTCTAAATATGAAAGGATGTTTAATCATAAGAGGTTGATTTCACTTTAAGTGGTTTAAATGATTTCAAAATTTTTAGTTAGTGTTTTCTTTTATTTCATTTGGCCTACACTTAGCAACTAAGTATTATAAAGAGAAGAAAAAGAGGGGATTATTCCTTTTCATCCCTACCTTAAGTCATTTCTAAAGCATGTTAATTTGATTTAGTTCTTTTTAGTGAATGTCTTATTACACATTTTCAAATTAATCCTAAGTTTAGGTTTACTTGAAATAATTGTATTCAATATGAAAGGCATCTTAAGATTAATTTGATTAAATTACTATCACATGACACATGTTAAATCATTCCTTTCCATAACATGTAACATGCATATGATTAAGTCTTAAGTATACCTACACATACAATATGTTTTAGCACACTTGAATGATGGATGCAAGTATGTATATTTAAAGTTTATACTTCCATATTTGGTTGAATTATTTTATCATATTAATTTAAAGGTCTATCTAAATTCTTATACAAAATTACATAGGGATGAAATTAAATAGGTACATGTCATTGTTAACTAGGGAAGTGAGGTAATCAAATAACCTCCTTGGGCTAGCTAAAGCCTCATATTCCTGGGATGTCTAGACTATATACCATTTGCATTCAAACCATATGTAAATTTACATACATGAACATAAGAAAGAGGTCTCCAAATCACATGATCAATTAATTCAATCACCTAGCCATTTATGAATGGATCTATCTTTGATAAAAGAAAAGGGGTTCTAATTCTATAATTAAATATACACACACATGTATAAGAGACATAATCTAGTACATGCCATTGTTAACCAGGAAAGTAAGGTACTTAAAGCCTTGTATTCTTGGAATGTCTAGGCTAAATATTTGCTTTTCTGAAATACATATGGATGCATACATAAATAAAGGAAGAAAAACCATGCAAAGGTTGTATTTTTGTTTGATTGAAACATTTATGCATATGGAGTAAAGTCTTATCCAAATTCTAGTATTGAAATACATAAGAATGAAATCAAATGGAGTACTTGCCATTATTAAACTAGGGAAGTGAGGTAATCAAATGACCTCCTTGGGGCTAGCTAAAGCCTCATATTTTTGGGATGTCCAGGTTATATACCCATTAACATTCATACTTACATAAATCAATACATGAATAAAAGGAAAGAAAATTCACTTCATACACTTAAGCTATAATCACATGCATCCCCTATGTATTTATAACAAACATTGATAGCATATGTGATCATTCATTTATAAGCTTTGGAAAAATACATTTGGATTTAATAGTGATAATAATCACACATATATTAAATTAAATCAACACATGCAACATTTAATATGATTGGAGAGAAATAAATAAATAGAAACATATGATTTCATTCAATCAAATTAATTCTTAAGGACAATCATATCAAATAAAATTATTTAAAACAAACCAAAGGTTTTTAATGTCATTTTTAATTTGATGTTTAATTTGATTTGAGGAATGTGAGAAGAAGTTTTCTAATCCTATTTCCATCTCATGTTTATAAGTTAATTTGATTTAATGATAGGTAATTAGGTTGATTTTATAGATTAATTAAGTTAAGATATAAATTAAATTAATTAATTAACCCTAACCTATGTTAATTTAAAGTAACTAACTAAATAATTATGAGCCAATATGATATGCAAATGAATTGAAAAGTAAATTAGCAATGGTCCTAGGAAATGAAAGGGCCTAAATTGACTCACAATTAATATTTAGTAAAGCTTAAGGAACATAATAAAATGCATTTATGATTTTCCTGCAGATGTGAGCTAACCATAATTTTCTTGAATCTATTTAGGTTATTGAACACATAAAGATCTACCCCTCAATTGATTAATTAGGTTCAGATGTGTTTTGATTAAACTAATTAAGTAATTAATTAATCAATTAATCCTTAATTAATTGATTGTTGAAAAAGTGATGGAAACTTAGAGAAAAGATTAGAAGAGAGGCCCCAATCCAATTTCCTAAGTCTCCTCACTATTAAATAGTGATAAATGACCCAATTAATTAATTAAGATATTGTTCATATAGTTAATTAACACTTAATTAAGTTAAGAAGGTAATTACAGTTTAATCAATCAATTTTTCCAATAAATTAACTAATAAATCCCAAGAAAAATAGGGGAGGCAAAGGTCATCCCCTTAAACAATCTCAAAAAGTTTGAGATTAATTAGTTAATTAATTAAGGAGTAATTATGATAATTAAAATTTTAATTAAACCTTAATTAAGCTCTAATTAATGTTTAAAATCAATTAAGGATAATTTTAATGGATTCCTCTCTAAAATATCTTTAAAATGAGCCTTTATTTGTATTTTTTTGAATTTTTCTATGCTTCTTTTATAAATTTATGAAGATTGCTTAGCCTTGATTAAGCTTAATCTCATTGAGGCCACGTGGCACACTGATGCGGCTCACTTTCCATGTGGCATAGTGGGATTGGCTATTTAAGTTGTCACATCCTGTGGCTGACTCAGCTAGTAGCGGAACACGCTATTGATCTCCGCTGTCCGATCTTAAATTAAATGGCGCAGATCAATCTTGCGATTAATAATGGACTGAATCAGATGGATCTAATGTGACCCAATCATGGCCGTCCATTTCAAACACACAAAATAGATGGAGGGTGAACTATCAGCTCATGAACAATGAAAGACGGAGGCCGTCTACCATTGATCGTTTGATTCGAGCTCACCTGAGCCTAGATTGGCTCCAAATGGAACCCACGCCATCGCACGAGGGATCTAGGAAGATCCAATGGCTAATATCGGCTCACATCGGCATTTTCTTCACAAATCTCTAAAGAAATTTCACCTAGGGGTTTGTTTCAATGGAATTACCTCATCAGAGCTAAGATAAGTGGCTTGCATGCTTGAGGTTGCTTTGTTTAGTAGAGATGAGGCCTTGTTGAGCATCAATTAGGTTGATTCCAAGTGGATTGCTTAGGAGGCCAAGAATTATGCTTTGGATGCTTAGCTCTGATCGAACTCCTTGCTTTGGTGGGTTTAGAACTTGGGGAAAGCTTCGGGTAGTCTCGATGAGGTGCGTAGAAGGTGTAAGAATGAGCAATTTGGTTTTAGTTGAGGATTGGTAAAGCTAGATCGAGGAAGAGGCTCCCATATTTTGGCTACGCTCAGGAAGGAGTAATGTCGATGAGGGAGGCCTTGGGAATGCTTGAGAGATTTTTATGGAGTTCAAAATCACCTTAGGAAGCTCTGACGATTTGAATTGATGTGTTTTCTATGTGAATTGAGGGGGTATATCCCTCAATTGGATGAGGTGGATGGACAGGATCAATCCTCCATTTTCGACCAGCCAGCCGCCGTCAGGGCATTAGAGTTATCACCATCAAGTCCACATGGCTCAATTTGAGTGGAGGAAAGCTTGGGTGGTGGCTCAAGGTGGGATTTAGATTGATTGCATCTTCTTGGAACCTTTAGTTCTCGATTTGTAAGGGAGGTGAGTTAACTCACCTCCCTTTGGTCCGAAGAAAGTCCTAGCCCACTTTAGGTTGGTTAGGTGGGTAGGTGATACCCCATTTGGGGTGAGTGAGGGCTTCCAAGTGATGGGAGAGTGGACTTTGCCAAAAAAGGGTAGAATCCCATGTAAAGGGGATTAACCAAAGGGTAATAACCTTGGATTGGACTCATTTGGGTTTTGGCTAATTTTGGGCTGACTTAGGATGGGTTTGGGTTGTGTTTGGTCGGGTTCCAAGGTCCCATGGGTTGGTTTCAAAGGTTTTGGCTCAATTTGGGTCATGTTGTGTTAAGTTGACCAATTGGTCAAATTGGATCAAACCAATGCTTGGGTTAGGTTTAAATGATGATTTGAAGTGTTTTGGTTCAAGTGGTTTTAATCAATTTGGCCTAGGTTTGATTTTGGCTCATTTGGAATAAAATGGGTTAAGAAGTATAAAAAATGACCTTAGTATACTTGAATTAAATGAGAATTTGACACATAATAGGACACAATGGAGATGAAGGATTCATGTAGCCAACCCCACTCAGTGGGATAAAGGCTTGTTGTTGTTGTTGTTGGAATCAAATGGGTCAAATGGGTCAAGTTGACCAATTTGACCAAATTGGCCAAATTGGCTTGGGTGGGTGTTGGTTCAAGTTCAATTTGTCAATTGGATAGGATTGTAGGCTTTGGTTTGAATCAATTTGGATTTAATTGACCCTTTAAGTCAATTTGGGCTAAGTTGGTCAATTGGGCTCAATTGGCCAAATAGGGTTTAATTATGGATTTGGTCAAGTTCAATAATCAAATTGGAATGAACATGAGCCATTAGTTGCAATCAATTTGGGTTGGATCATGATTTGACCCATTTTTTCCTTTTAGGCCAATGGGTCAACTTGGGTTAAATAGCCAATTGGGTTTGGTTTAGCTCAATTGATGGTCAAGTCATGTTCAATCATTGATTATAAGTTGGTGTGAATCAATGGTTTCAATTGATTTGGTGTAGGGTGAGTTTTGGCTAATTTAGGTTTCATATGGGCTAAGGGTTGACTTGGTTAAATGACCAAGTTGACTTGGTTTGACCCAATTTAAAGCAATTAATCATCCTAGGGTGATTAATGGTCATGGTATGAGGTTTGGATGGGCTTGGTTCAATCCAGTTTGGGTTGGATTAGAACTTAGTTCAAATGTGTCCTTTAGGCCACTTCGGATCAAGTGGACCTAAATGTGTCAGTTGGCTTGATTTTGATTTGAATACGATTTAGTTGAATTTATATATGAGTTCAGGATTGAAATATAAATCCAACTACAATCAATTTGGTCTATGATGGGCTTTGGTTCATTTGGAATTTTCAAGCCAAAAGGGCTAAGTTAAGCTTGAGTTGAGTTGGTTACAATTTGGCTTGAAGATTGTAGATTTTATTTATATTTGGATAGATGATTGAAGGAATGATTGATTCAAGAGAAAATCCATTGATTTTGGCTTGATTTTGGTGGGTTTTGGTTAAGTCCAAGAAATTGGCTTAAAGGTTTAAATTGGGGTTTGATTCGATTATGGATTTGCTTTTGGCTATTTTAGTATATATTCCATTTATATTTGTGAATATAAATGAAGATATAAATGACTTATGAGAAAATCAATTAAATTTGGAGTGGTTTGAAGGCAAATTTGGTGAAGCTCATGAAGGTAGATCCATATGTCTTAGAAGGGAATTTGATTTAGTTTGATTTAGTTTTGATCATTAGAATTTGGGTTTTATTTATACTTGTGAAGATAATTGAATATATAATTGATTTGTGAGAAAATCAATTGAGTTTGGGTTGATTTGAATGGGATTTGACTAAGCTCATGGAGGTAGGTCCATATGGGTTAGCTTGGGATTTGATTGGATTTGGATTTAGTTCGATTTGGTTTTGGTAATGAGTTTATATTTCATTTATATTTATGAATATAAATGAAGATATGATTGATTCATGATGAGATCAATAAAGTTTTAATTGAATTGGGTAGATATTTGGCTAAGCCCATAGAATTCAATCATAAGGCTTAAGGAGATTTGGGAGTTTAAATTTGATTTTGGGTTTCAATCTTTTGGAATTGAGTTTGGACTTGAATTTGATAAATGATTGATGGATTTAATTGATCTTGGAGAAAATCAATTGAATTTGGATTGATTTAAATTTGGCTAGGGTTAAGCCCACAAGATAAAATCATAGGGCTTAAGCAAGATTTTGATTTTGGATTTGATCATGAGTTTCAATCATTTGATTTGGAATTTGGATTTGGATTTGGTATTTGAATTAAATTTAAGGTTTGATTGAGGAGGTGAACATAGGTTGGGTTTAGGCCACAAGATGGGCAAGTCTCCTTAAGTCCTAAGGCATAGCCTACCCCTATGACTAACCCTCCTAAGTCTCTAGGCTTAGGTTAAGTGCTCACTTAATTACTAAAAGTGTCTTAAGACTAAGGATCTCTTAGTATCTATAAGAGTTCTAGATCTATGATGAGAAGATTGAGAACTCACTCCAAAAGTGAGGTTAACAAATATTTTTTATTACCGTATGTTTAATCTTGATTATCTAATCCTTAATCAAACAGTCCGAGACAAAATCACATTATCCATTGGATGAGTTAGTAGTCATGTAGAACAATTTTAATAACCAATCTTGTGGTATCGTGCGTAAAGCATGGTTGACTAGGTTGTTGATTGTACAATTGATTAATAGGGTTAATAAATAGGTTTAGTTGGAAAGAATGTTAAAAATCATAACTAATTAAAAAAAAATTAAAAATACAAATAAATACTCCTTAAAAAGCTTAAATAGAGAGTTATTTAATAAAAATAAATGACCCAAAATTTTCTTGGTAATTTAAGAGTAATTAGGATTTTAGTGAAAAGGGGATTTTAAAATAAATTTTTAATTGATCATCTCATTAACTTGAAATTTTCATGGAATATTCTTAATGATGATTCTTGCATACCATAATTATTTTAGGTTAATGGATGAATATATTAAGGGTTAGGATTTTTATAAAGCTTAATCCTCTATTTAGCTTAATTACTTAATTTAAAAGTTAAGAAAAATACACTGATTCTAATTATCTTGGAAGATCCCACCTTACATTAATAAGTTAATTGGATAATTAATTTGATTGACTTAGAACAAAAAAATTTAATAATTAATAAAGCATACCTATAAAAAATAATGAGTAAACCATTTATGGGTTAATTCAAGTGATAATTAATGAATGAAATCAAAATCCTCAATTGATTTGGGATATTTTGAAAATAATTGCTTGATGATTATAATCTTAATTAAGCAATTAATCCTATTATAACCCCATATGGATTTGAATGAATGTGGTTTATTTTTACTATTATTATGCATGTTTAAAACTTTTCTCATAACTTTTGGGCTTATGGTTAATGATTATTTACATTTTAAGTATTAATTTGCCTAATTTAGAAATTTAATAATTAACAAATCATAGAAAAATCATGAAAAAAGTTCAAAAATTTAATTTGAGATTCTCTAATTAATAGAGAGCAACATTAGAATACATCACAATCAAATCTAAACCTAATGAATTCAATCAATCCATCCCAATCATTCTTAATTAAACTTTAAATAACATATGTCTTAAACCCAAACTAAGCCTTAAGTGTATGGTAATCTTGAGTATGATGGACATGTGGAGTAGGTTTTATGATGTAATAGTTCTTACTTAAGTTCAAATCAAATTGATCATATCATGAATATAAGCTTAGTAATTAAATTTTTTTTTAAATTTTAATATTTAAATTTAAAAGTGAAAATACACATACATGACATATAACTATGAACACATAATAGTTCCTTTGCCTGTAATAATCCTATTCAAGTTAGTATGTGTTACGCATGGTTTCATAATCATGGGTTTGATACATTCATAAGGTATATAGGCCAGACACTTGATGGCGCAATGCTACTGGTGTCAAGCAGGTCTTCTTACCTCGACCCATTAGTTTAATAACGCCATGTACTTATGGGTTACAAAGCATCAAGTTTAGGAATGATCTACATACATCACATCTAACAACTATTAAATGTACATTCAAACATTATTGAAAGAGAATTGTCATTTTCATTTAAATCATAATTATGCATGCAATTCATATACATTGGATAAATAAAGAAGTACAAGGTTGATTCACATATCATAAAATCTATCACATCATGTCTCATTAATCTCGAAGAGAATTATACATGATTAAAGTAAAATTGGCTTGAGATCTTAGCTTCTCTTGGTTAGGGCATGAAGTGAAATGATTCTTACTTTAAGTAAGGATAATCAAATCTCATGCTCTTTATAATGTCAACTTAATTTAAATAATAATCTTGGAACATAATTGAGATTCATCCCTAAATCATTAATCATATAAATTGCAACCACACAATAATAATAAACTAAATGTCACTTTCAAATCACAATTCAAACAATAAAGCATAGTTTTATCTTACTACACTACCCTTAGCACACACATTAGGTTAATAGGCCTTCGATCTTAAACTCAGGATAGGCCAGTGTTTGGTAGTGATGTACTACTAATTTATTATTTTATGATGAACTATTTTAAACTAGATGTTAGGATTTCTTATGCATAATCTGGATGGTAGGATGATACTTGTTAGATAGATGTTTTTTCAAGGGGTTGTCTCAATAAATGGGGCCACTATAAAAAAAAATTAATTAAGCTTAATGATTTTTCTTGTAGGTGTTACTTGCCCCTTTAACATAACCCATTAAGTGGGTGTGCTTCATACACATTGGTGTTATGTCCACTTATCTGAAATATAACTACTTGGTGCATATGTGTATTATGGATAACCCCCATTTTGTAGGTTTAGTTAAGAATTTTTTTTGAAAATTTAAATGTAATTTTTATAATATGGTTAGGATTAGAGCCATAAGAATCAGAATGAGCAATGGCTAGAAAGCTTTGACCTAATAGGCATTATGAAGTATGGAGTTCCCAACACTTAGAGGTGAAGAGATGAACACCCTCAATGGCTTTCTTTTACTTTAATATTTATTGTTAATTGGGAAGTGTAAAGGTAAAGCTTACCTACCTATTTTATTCTTTTTCTAAGGTATGAAATGGAACCTGATTTCACCATACCCTTTTATTATTTTAGTTTGGCTTGTTTGATTAGTGTGTTTGTATTGTTTGTGCATTCAAGTTTCTTTAAGTGTTATGTTCATTATATATAGCCTAAATTTTGATAGACTCTTTAGAATTTAAATTTTTTAACATAATTTAAAATCAACTTAAATCAAAATTAATATAATTCATAACCTCATTTTGAAGCCTAGGAATTAATCAAATAAAAGAATTAGGACTAATTAGGTCCATGATAGATGTACAATCATATCATATGGATCTTGTCTTTCTTTATTTGGGTATGAGGGATCTTTACTCATTGCACAATACGGGGTAGTGCAGGACTATTGACAACAACCCCTTTGAGTGAAGAACACTTCTCATTGATTTGACATATAACTTATTTTTATTATGAATATAAGCATACCTGCTCACCCAAGCTTGGGTAAAATTTGAGAGTTTAAAATTAAGAAATGAAGAAAATTTTATTACATTATTCTAGAACATTATAAATACCATTTATAATCTTAGAATCTTAAGGAGCGTTAATGCTCTGAGGTTTCTATTCATAATAAGTAATAACCTAGCCATCTTGCATTTTTACATGAGAGTTGGACACATGATTTTAACTCTTAGGAGATGTTAGTTAATAGCCCTTCCAGGCAGTTATAAGTTCTGAAAAGTCAAGGTGGGTTTGTTCTCTCTAGTGAAAATGAATCCACATATGCTATTTTCCTCTCATTAGACTAGGTTCAGCTCTTAGCTTGTGCTAGAGCACCTTAGATTTATGATCCAAGGTAGCTCATTTTACCTTTGCTACTACATAAACTCTCACCTCTTATATCCACATCCTTATATTACTAGCATGTAAGTCCTAGCATTCTAATATCAATTTAAATAATAATAATTCTCCATTTCAAAAAATATAAAGTCTCAGCATATATTATAATAAAGTATTCACTAGGTTTCATAGTATCATGAGTAATTTCTACTTCTCTTTCTTTGGACTCTATTAAGAACTCTTCCTAATTGAATTTTTCCATTTTCTTACAAAAATTACCAAATCTATTGCTCTAAACTTTGAAATTCATAAAGATATTAACTGATAACTTTAATTGAGAGTATTCTTAAAAGATTCATATCCCCTAAGATGTAATTAACTATGGGCTCTTGCCCTTATAGGAAACTTAAGATCCTAGCTTAAAATAAACTTTATCTTATTTCATCTATGTAAGATAGGGGGAAAATCCCTGGTACGTGTAGACCCATTGGCCAAAGGAGTCTTTATTAGATGATTAAGTTTATTATAAGGTGGTTTTTTTATCTTTCAAGATAATATTTTTTACTTTGATGTGATTATTGATCATAGCAATAAGTACCTTCTATGATGTGCATGGTGTCCTGCATCATTTTTAAACACCACAATTAGCATGATAAACTCCTTTCTCCTTGTCAATGGAGGTGGGGATTACTCTAAGAGAGTGAGAGATGTGGTAGTACTTGCATACACTATAATCTTAACAAGGTCCCTCATTTATCTTAATATGTTGTTTGCAAACTTTTTAGATGAATGGATATGATAAATTTGATAAAAAAAACATGTCTAATATTTAATTATAGCTCATATATCAATTAGACCATAAAAACTATGCCCTAAACTTACTATGAATAAGGAAACCTATCACTCCATTTATCACTTGGGAAATCATAGCATCTTCTAATTATAATAAATATTCTAGATATTAAATGATGATAAGTACTCTTCTAAGATTAAGTGATAATTGATGGTGCATGTAAGAGGTGGACTAAAAGTGAAACAACTAGAGGTAAACTCTTCTGCCAATAAACATCTATGCCTTGTGGCTATTGTGTAAGAGGTGGAATATTTATTTTCTTAAAATAAGGTAGTAACAAATGAAAATCTTTACCAATTGAATATATTTTCCCACAATATAATTATTTTATAATATAGGAGAACCAACTGTGTCATGAGAAGGTTCTAACTCAGGTGACTTTATCAAGGGTATATAGTTGAAACCTCTTTCACTCAATTTTCCTAAGAAATTGACCAAATAATAAAATTTTAATCAAGATAGTTTATATATACTAAGCCTTATCATTTTTTATATAGTTTCTTAAAAATAATAGCCAAAAGAAAGTGTAAAAGTTAACAATAATGTTTCTTCAGAATCTAGCCATTTATAGGGGGCAATGGGTTTTATAAGAAGACATGCCTCTTGTATATTACTTTAAATGTTTCATATGATTATAGTAGTCAATAAAGTTTGTGTTTGTACTTTTGAGATAGTAGTTTGGCTTCTAATATAAGAACTAATTTAGACCTAAAGAATAATGCATAAGCAGTTGCATGTACAGTGGTCAAATAAGTAGTTATATAGGCCCATAAAGTATCTAACAATTTTTCATGTCATTCTAATTTATTGGTAGATGAAATTTTATTTAACATGTTTATTAAAGTTTTGTTATAAGATTCTACCAAACCATTGGAACTTGGATAATATATAGTTGTGTAATAGCAATCAATATTATGGCGATGAGCAATCATGTTAATCTTAATGCCTTTTAAAGCTATATAATTATCAAATTTATGTGAAAAGGTATGTTAAGCATTATTGCACATATTCTGATCTTTTTATTAAAAAGAATGGTTCTATCAAGTAGAAAAGTAATTGGTGCCAACCAATGTAAATATATGATCTTTAGAAGAAGAAGATACAATTTGTTCAATTATATCTATTTCTAACACTTGATGCTAAGTGACAATGATTGTTTGTAAGACATTGAGAGACATATGATAGATTAAATTATGAATTTGACATTAATGACATATTTTACTAAATTTTATGTAACCTTGAGTCATGGTAGGCTAATGATAAACAAATATTTTGATGTTAGACTTCATTCTAAGATCAAATTGATGAAACCCGTATAAACCTTCATAAACTTCAATATGAATATTTGAGCTTTTTCTTTATTCAAAAGCTTAAGCTATATTTGGTCAAATGATTGTCTGCATAGAACACTATTGATAAGCATAAAAAATAGACTCAATTTTGAATTTCAGGGGCAAATGAATGATCTTGAGAAAGAATTTCCTTCTAAAAATAATCAATAAATGTTTATCTCTAGTATTTTTATTATGAAATAGAGGAACCAAGATTAATTTGATTGTTCTAATGATTCTTCATCTAAAGATGTTAGAGACTAAATCTATTGATTGTGGACCATTACATGAAAAGCCTCCTTATATGGGTTAGATGATTCTTTGTCTAGTCTTGCCAAAATATAAGTTCAATTATTTTAGCAATCAAGAATTATGATCAAAGTTACACTTGGAATATTTTTAAGTAATGACATGATTATTTTATGGTAAGCATATAGATCAAGCTTTGAAGCTTAGTATATTAAGGTTAGGATTTTATGTGTTTCCATTCATTATTTTCCAAGGATAAGATTTCCTCATCAAGTAAATTATCATTTAATGGAGGATTAATAGGAATAGGACTGCAAAAATTAGTCCTAGCCTATCCTTTATTACTTTTGAAAAGGCGTAGGGATATCAAATTGTAATAAAATCGTTGTCCATCATGCCAATTTTTCAAATAAAATAGGTATGATCATTAAATATTTAAGGGTTGGCCTGAGAAATCAAATTAATTACGTGAGATAACATATAATGCATTAATTTTTAAACAACAAAAAACTAGTGCCATGTAATGTTTCTCTATTTGTATATATTTCATTTCAATAGGGATAAATCAATGATTGAGTTAGTATAGATCAATTTTATTGCTAATTATTTTGGGTTAACAATGTGATGTAGCATAAGAGGCTAATCAAGTGAGCAAATAATCAACCATAAATGTTCATTCTGGGAATAATATAGTTGATCAAAGATTTATCATTTTATATGTCATTTATCTATCTAGAATTTGTTATGTAATATTATGTGATTGTAATATTATTTGTAGAGTATTTGCAATTTTTAAAAAAGATGTTACATTTAAATTTTAAATGTTTGAATTTCTAAAATTCAAAATTTGAAATTTAAATTTGATTTTTCAAATATATATGGGGCATAATATTTAAAATTAATATTAATTAATAAATTCTTAAAATTATTAATTAATCATTTTCCATAGTAGAATGGCTGGCCAACACTCATTTGGATGGTAGTTATGGTTGGTCACACAAGTGTAACCACCCATAGTTATCCATACACTTGTCTTGCCTACCCTCTCTTTTGTGTGTTTTTTTTTTGAATTCTCTCATGTAAAATCTACATATTTGATTTCTTGAATGAAAAATATATCTTTGAAATTATTTGATAATGTTTTGAGTGAGAAAATTTCAAGGGAATTGGCATGTGACCTGCCTTATCATGAAAAAGGTTTGGCGATCTCTTCTAACTATTCATTTTGGTGAGTGTTTTGCTTATATTTTTTTATATAAAAATTCAATTATTTCTTGTTGTAGTCTTCTTCTACAATCATCACTTTACCGTATAAGTATTTTTCTTTCATTTTTATTCTAAAAAAAAAACCCATTATAAACTTATTAGGAAAGGTTAGTTAGGGTTTCATGTAGCATGACCTAGCCTTATTATACTCCATAGGTAAAGTTTCATGCAACAAAGGCTAGCCTTATTGTACTCCATAGATAATCTTAAACTTATTAGAAAAGGTTAGTTAGGGTTTCATGTAGCATGACCTAGACTTATTATACTCCATAGGTAAAGTTTCATGCAATAAAGGCTAGCCTTATTGTACTCCATAGATAATCTTAAACTTATTGGAATTTAGTTAAAATTTTTATATCTTAGCTTAAGAACTTAAAGTTCAATTGTTCTGAGTTTTAACCTTATTTTCTAAGTCTATGTAAATTTTCTAAAAGTCTCTTTCTAACTTTAGTGCTTTCAATTAGAGAAGTTATTCTAAGACTTAGAGTTAAAAATGGAATCTTCAAAAATATAAAACTTACTTTAAAATTTTAAAACTTTCTATGATTCAACTAGACAACCTCTCCTATAATTTACACTTATTTAAAGTTAGTTGATGTGTGGTGAAAAATTTCTATATGGTCGCCTTCATCTTGTGGGTGAAAGGCACGAATATAAAATTTGCCTTTTTAGGATGCCACACAGATTCAAAGATATTCTTATTCATGTGATCGGGTACGTCATCAAGGAATAGAGTACTATTTCAAGAGATAGAAGTCACTATCCTTTAATGGAATTGATCACCTCAATAAGGACTCCTAAAGACAATGGGTCTACATATGTACCAGAGATTCTTCCCCTTACTTTATATGAAAAAGTAAGTCTTGGTTTGTTTTAAACCATGTTCATTAGTTTCCTATAGGGGCAAGCCCCCATAGTTAATTACATCTTAAGGAATAGGATCTCTTAGGAATACTCTCGATAAAGGTAAATGACCATTATCTTTAAAGATTTCAATAGGAAAGGATTATCAATCGCGTGTTTAATCTCATGGTTTTAAAAGGACTATCAATCCCTCAGGAATATTGTCATGGTTTTAAAAGGATAAATCAAATATAAAATGTGCGTTTAATCTCAATCGACCATCCAAAATGTGTGGATGGATGGCCAGAGATATATCCCAGCCAAAGGTTGTGAATCATAGGAATTGTGCATGATCTAAGCCTTGATTCGAGCTTGATTGAGCTCAGATTAAGATAAAATTTTACACACACCATCATACACTAATGAAAATCCTATCCAATGGTTGAATTTTCATGCCATGACACATTCTTTCAAAAAGGAACAACACCCCTTAAGTCTAGTGATCAGAAAATGGCATAGCTCACCGTTGCTCGATTCCCTTGGAGGAGCTTCGTCTAGTTGAAACAAAATTGTGGTGAAAAAATTAGCTCCTAAGGTTGAGTAGTTTGCTCTATGGACCAACCCCTCCTCCTTGTGAGCTCAATTTTGATCTTGGTGAGCCTTTCCTTACCTTTGAAACTTGGGCAAGATGTTGAGTAGACTCGACTTGATCCTCTACTGTAGTGTGCAAAGAGAATTGAAGTGATTTGGAGTATAAAGGAAATTTTGAAAATGGAGCTCCCCTATTTTCTCTTGAAGAAAAGTGAGAATGGCTGATTTCAATTCCCTCCTAGGAAGCTTAGGAACACTCTCTGATGGCTCCTAATACTCTCTCACACTTAATCAACAATGAGCATATGCCAATTAAAGTGAATTTTGGAGAATATATCTCCCCCTATGGCAATCGGACGGCCAAAGCTACCTTTTCCATTTTGATCTAATTACCAATATGGAAAGGGTTGTTTGAGTTGTTAGGAGTTGGCACATGGTTGTTTTGAGCTAAGGAGTGCATTGGTAACCTCCCATTTGCTTCAAATCAAGTGGAGGGAGGTTTTCTATTTAGCCAATTTGAGCTACGGGATCGATTTTGGCTGACCCAAACCCATTGGGTTGGGTGCACTACCCTCCATAGGGTCTACTTGACCTATTAGGAAGGTACCAAGTTGATATGAAGAGGGTTTGACCAAATTCTCCATGGATTTGGCCAAAATTTGTTCTATGGCCTAGGGGTAGAATGGTCATTTGGTTGATTTTTGAATTTAGATAAGTTGGGTATGTTGAGAAAATAGGTTTAGCCAAGTTTCATTGGATTTGGAGTTCATTTGATATGGTTTGGCTCATGCTGACCCATTTAGGTCAAAATGGGTCAACTTGGATCAAGTTGACCAATCGATCAAATTGGGTCAAACTAAGGGATGGGTCAAGCTCATATGACCATTTGAAATGTTTTGGTGGCTATGGTTTGATTCAATTTGATTTAGTTTTGAGTTTGGCTCAATGACTTCATTTAGGTCAAATGGGTCAAGTTGACCAATTTGACCCATTTGACCTATGAGCTAGGTCATAGGTAGGTTTAGGTTTGGTTAGTCATATGAAGTGGATTGATATCTTTTTTTTTTAATCAATTTTGGTTAAGTTTGAATTTGGCTCAACATGACCTCTTTAGATCAAATTGGGTTAAAGGTCAATTGGTCTAGACCAGGTCTAGTTGGCCAATTGAGGCTTTTGTCAAGTTCAACAAGTGATTTGGAATGAACTTGACCTATTGGTTTCAATCAATTTGGCTTAGATCAAGTTTTGACACATTTTGACCCTTTAGGTCAAGTTGGGTCAACTTGGGTCATGTGGCCAATTGGGCTAGGTTAGGCTCAAATATTGACTTGGTCAAGTTTAAACATAGTTCATGAATGAACTTAAATCAATGGCTTCAATCAATTTGGCTTATGGTAGATTTTGGCTATGTCAGGTTTCATTTTGGTTAAGTGTTTACTTAGTCAACCCTTAGGTTTGACTTGGTTTGACCCAATTTGATTGATTGATCATCCCATGATGATTGTTGATCATGATGAGAGGCATAGGTCAGTTTGATTCAATCTAATTTGGTTAGGATTAGAATTTGGCTCATAAGGATACTTTAGGTCACTTTGGCTCATGTGAGCCTAAGTGGGTCAAATGGCTTGGTCAAAGCTTGATTTGGGTTTGATTGAACTTGTATATAGACTTATGATTGAAGTATAAATCCATTTACAAGTGGTATGAAGCCAAATGGGTTTTGATTCATTTGACATTTTCATATTCAAAGGAAGAACATGAATGGATTTGGGGTTTGATTTTTGACTTGAGTTTTGATTTGGTGATTGA
This sequence comes from Cymbidium sinense, assembly GCA_021442155.1. Taxonomy (NCBI): domain Eukaryota; kingdom Viridiplantae; phylum Streptophyta; class Magnoliopsida; order Asparagales; family Orchidaceae; genus Cymbidium; species Cymbidium sinense. Next base: position 65,227,173 of record CM038231.1, read on the forward strand.
AGTTTGTATTTATATTTGGATTCATGATTGAAGGATTGATTAAATCATGAAGGAAAATCAAGAGTTTAGCTTGATTTGAAATTTAATTGGCTAAGTTTAAGAATTTGACTTGAAAGGCTTAGGTTAGATTTTGATTGGATTAGGGTTTGATTTTTGGAATTGGTTTTGATTGTTTAAATTTAGATTTTATTTATATATGTGAATATAAATGAGAATATAAATGGGTCATGAGAAAATTTCTAGGATTTGAAGTGATTTGATCTTGATCTAGGCTAAGTCCATTAAGAGGAATTTAAAGGACTTAAGATATTTTAGAGTAGGGATTTGAATTTTTGAATTTGGTTTAATTGATTTATATTTATATTTCATTTATATATGTGAATATAAATGAGAATATAAATGAGTTATGAGAAAATCCCATGAATTTGAATTGATTTGATCGTGATTTAAGTCCTTAAGTCCTTAAAATTAAGGACTTAAGAAGGATTTTAAATTTGGAATTTAATTTTTGGATTTAATTTGATTGATTTATATTTATATTTCATTTATATATGTGAATATAAATGAGAATATAAATGACTTATGAGAAAATATCATGAGTTTGAATTGATTTAGATTTAATTTTGGCTAAGTCCATGAAAAAAAACTTAAAGGACTTAGGAGGAATTTATGAATTGATTTTGAATTTTGAGTTTAGTTTGATTTGTTTATATTTATATTTCATTTATATGCATGAATATAAATGAGAATTTAAATGAGTTATGAGAAAATCTCTAGGATTTGATTTGGTTTGATCATGATCTAAGCTAAGTCTTTTAAAAAAAATTTAAAGGACTTAGGAAATTTTTAGACTTAGGAATTTCATTCATGGGTTTCAATCATGGATTTCAATCACATGACATGGAGTTGATTTGAGTTTAGAGAAAATAAAATAAGATTGATTTGGAGTTTGACTTGAAGGAAGGAAGGTGAGGAATGGTTCAAGCTAAGGGTAGGCAAATTTTCCTAACACCCCTAAGGCATGACCTATTCATATGGCTAACTCTTCTAAGTCTCTAGGGCTAGGTTAAGTGTCCACCTAATCACTAGGTGTGTCTTAGGACTAAGGATCCATTAAATTCTAAGAGGAGACCTATGTCTAAGCTGGAGGAGTTGAGAGCTCATTTTAAAAATGAGGTCAATAAAAGATGCCCAATAAGTGTGGTGTGACTGACAAGGAACACCACATGTATTGGTGTTGACTGAAATGAGCAACAACACCAAAAGGTGACAAGCACTAATAGAAAAAATCTATCCCTAACCCATGGTGTAGAAAGAATCCAGAGCTTAGTGCAATATGGCTCTACTTATGTCCAACATATAAGAGAGAGAGAAGAATCAACTAGGGATAGAATGTGAACCTTCCACTAGGGAACTAGGTTCAAGTCATCCATAAAGGGGATGAGAGGTTTGATTTGATTTGAGTCTCATTGAGGAGAAATTTTTGCTGGGGAAGAGGGTTGGATTTGTTTCAATTTTTTAGGTTTGGATTTTTGAGAGCCATGGAGGCCAAGACCTAACTCAGATTTACCAATCTAAAAGGGTAGTGTACTAAACATATAGTTGGACTAGCCAACCAAAGGGATGCCTTTCGGTATGCAACAACCGTACTAGGAAGAAAGCGTAGTAGACTTACATCCTCCAAAGTTGGGATTAGTTACTGGGGTAATCTACTGACAAGGCAACAGATTGAACCTAACTTAGGGTCGACTATTGAGAGAATACTGCTAGGGGGCTTAGATGAACTCAAAGATAGTCAAGATTAATTTTATTTTTAAGATTTATTTATTTTCATGGATTCTATTGGTTTTCGATGGATCACACTGAGAAGAAGCTTATATCAGCCTAGACATATCTTATATTTACTGAACTAAAGGGAGTAGCTTCTCAGCCAAGGGCATAATATTCAACCAAAGGAGTGCCTTTCGATTTATAATGATAAATTCAAGGGAAGAAAGCTTAGGGACTCACAGCTTCCACTAGAAAAGACCACTGGGTGATCGATTGCTTTGGGCAACAAATCGAATCTGAGCTAGGATTGCTTGTCGGTTTGTAATAATCATGCTAGAAAGAATGCGTCATAGTCTTACATCTTTTAAAGCAGAATGATTACTGGGGTAACTTGCTCATGGAAAAATAGATTGAACCCTTAAGGGCGACTATAGAGTGAGAGCAGGGACTTATCTCAACTCGTGTGACAATTCCTATGGGAGTTTCACCGACACCCTAAAGATAAGATGCTGCTTGGGAAAAGGGGCCCTTTGGGGCTTGAATTCCTAATCCACAAGCGAATTAATTTTTTATTTATTTTGATTAATTTAGTTTATTTTTTCTTGGGCCCTGTTAGTTTGCGAGGGATCAAACTTAGAAGAAGCTTATATCAGCCTAGACCTATCTCAGATTTACTAAACTAAGGGAGAATCATGCATTCGTTGAACAAATTATCCAACCATAGGGGTGGCTACTAAGCAAGGAGGATTGTCCAATCCAAAAGTAACCCGGGTAATATCTAAATGGGGTCACAAAGGACTTGACCCAAATAGAGTGCCCCCAGGGAATGGGGTTGCTAAAAGCTTAATCCAAAAACCTAGATAAGATGACATGGTTAGTCATATATCCAATAGGTATTCGGTGTCCAACTCAAGGAGAAAGTGCGGAGACTCATATATGCCAAGAGTTGTATTCACGGTGATGCTGAGATAGAACATCAATCAACCTAAGGTGCCCGCCGTTTGCAATAATCGCAGGAAGAAAGCTCGGACTCACATCCTCCCATATGAAACTAATGGGATAGTTTGTCGGCTCGATGGGTCTTCAACCTAGGACGACTATTGAGTGAATGCCACTGGGGGACTTATATCAACTCAAAGATAGTCAAGAGTAAAGGAGCCTCTGGGGGACTTATCCTAAACCTCAAATATACTCTACTTAGTTAGATCATGATGATTAGTTCAAGAAGAAAGTTCGGGGACTCACATCATCTTAAACAAAATCAACATGAGGTAGCTACTTGGGCGCAAGGAACTACCATACTAACAAGGTGCTCATTGGTTTACAATGGTCAAGTTAGAAGAAAGCAGGGACTCACATCCTCCAACAAATGACCACCGGGTAACATAGCAAGCAGGTAGCAAACTTGACCAGCGCTAATGAGTGCCACAAGGGCTTGCTCCCACATCAAATAGCTCATGATAAAAGATTTATGTTTATTGTTGTGCATGTGTTAATCGGAATAGGACACCTCTGGGGGACTCTTACACCTACCTTAAACACATTAGGGGTTTGATGAAATGGTGCCATGGATGGAAACTAGGATTCCCACAAAGAAAGGATGCCACTTGGGATCTCACACACCTATCTTAGTTGTGCTAATAGAAATAAGATGCCTCTCGGGTTCTCTTACACCTATTATAATAGCATTGGGATATTGTATTTGGGTTGTGAAAAAGTGATAGGATGCCACTAGGGGACTCTTACACCTACCCTAGACATGTCACGGCAGATTCACAAGACAAGGAAACAACACTTCGAAAGAAGAGAAGATTTGATGAATGGAATCAAATTTTTGTTCTTTTATTAATAATTATTTTCAAACATGATTTGTTTCATGGATAATATTTCTTTAGATAGAGCCCATTAATTGGAAGCATCGGGTGTTCCCCTTTACAATCAATAAGCTAATAAGATCCTCCTTGGTAGGCCTTCTCTATGACATAGGGTTCAAACTGCAACCTCCCATCTTTCGATGGGCACAATTGGTCTCCTTAGACTAACACAAGTTCTCCTACTGGAAAGACCTAGGCATAGTTGTTGTGAGCTTGAATCATTTTGGCTTGTACAACTTGTTGCACTGCAACTTCTCTCCAAACCTTCAAGCTCTTTTAATTGCAACTTTGCATTCTGCTCAATAGTGATCTTGCTACCCAATGCTATCCTTAGTGATGGTAATTGAACTTCTAAAGGTAGAATGACTTTAGACCCATACACTAAGAAAATGGGAGAGTTGGAGTCGATTTGGTGAGTGCTTCAACCAAGTGCTAATTCTACTATCTTTTATTATCATCAAGAGTCTTCTTTAGTATCTGGATGAGAGTTTTGTTGAATGCTTCTGCTAAGCCATTTGTTCTAGGGTAGTAGATGATGGAGTATCTCTAATCTATGCCATGTCTTCTGTGAAGCTGTTGATCTTCATACTTTTGAATGTAATACCAATATCAGATATAATTCATCGAGGCACCCTGAACTTATATACGATATGGTTCCTAAAAAATTGAAGCACATGCTGAGCTGTGACCTCTCTGAGTGGGATGGCTTCCGCCCACTTGGAAAAGTAGTCGGTGGTAGCTAAGATGAACCGATGCCCCTTGGAAGAAGGTGGATCGATCAGACCTATAATGTTGGTACCCCAACACTCAAATGGCCATGAGGCCAATGTAGGGTGTAGAATGTTGGGTGGTTGGTGGAGGACCACACCATGTACTTAACACTGATGGCATCTCCTAGCTACATCCATGTAGTCTGTAATCATCGATGGCTAGTAGTATCCAAGTTGCTTGAGCTTCATCTTCATCTTTAGACTGGATTGATGTGCTTTGCATATGCTTGAATGTACCTCAGTTATAATGCCACGGGCTTCGTATTTGTCTAAATAGTTAACCATATTTGGTCAAAGGACCATCGGTACAAGGTGCCATCAATAAGAGCATAGGAGAGAGCTCTCTGTTTCACTTGATGGGCTTGTGACTTTTCTTGAGGTAATTTTTTGATGTTCAATTAGTCTATGAACGGTTGCCTCCAATCTAGCTCTTTGTCCATTTTGGCACCGACAACCTCCCCTTCAAGAGAAAGTCTCTCGATGAGTTCAACATCAATAAGGGATAACTTGTCTATTTTGGACCCTTATTGAAATGGACTCATCTTCGACATGCCATTTCTTTGGAAAGTTTGGCCAAAGCATCTGCTATGTTCTTGCTGGGAACCTTAGATGGTGACTTGAGAATTTATACTTCATGGTATACTCATAGTAATGACGAAGCTTGGGTTTGAGAACCTTGTAGGACTCAACAATTTGGTTGATAACCAATTGAGAATCCCCAAAGATGTTGACACTCTTGACACTGATAGTGATGGCTAACTCTAGACTGGCAATCAAAGCCTCATACTCAGCTTTGTTGTTAGTGAAGGGGTTGGAAAGATAGTATGAGAATCTCATCACATTGTGGTCTGGAGTTAGAAGAATTATTCCTACCCCCGCCTTTTCTAGAAGAGTAGATCGTGGTACTTCCCCTTTGTGAAAAGAAGCTAAACCATCAAAATACATCTCCTATCGGCGGTTGTCAGCCTCCCCTAAGTTCATGATTTATTCATCAGGGAGATCATCACTTAGTGGAAAATCAGCAGGAAGTGGGTGTACTGCTAAGAAATCCACTAGTGTCTGTCCTTTACCACATGGAGGGGTACGAAGATAATATCAAACTACGAAAGTATCATGGACCAACGTGGCAAATGTCCAGATAGTGTTGGCCGTGTCATGAGATACTGTAGTAGATTTATTCTGGAGATCAAGTTCACCTTATGAGAAAGCATATAATGCCATAGCTTTTGGGAAGCAAAGATCAAAGCTAGGCAATGTTTCTCAATAGGTGGATAGTTTGCTTCAGCAAGAATCAAATGATGATTGAAGTAGTGGAGAGCATTCTACTTCCCTTCATCATTGGCTTGGGCCAATAATGCATTGAGAGAGTCATCCAATGCAGTAGTGTAGAGGATGAGTGGCTTACCTAGGATAGGGGCTGCTAAGACTGGCGACTTCACCAAATACTGCTTGATGTCTTCAAAGGCATGCTGGCACTTGGCATTTCACTTGAACTTAGTGTCCTTTTTAATAAGTACTGAAAATGGTTTGCATCTCCCTGATATGTTGGAGATAAAGCGTCTTACATCAGCCATCCTTGAAAGGATCTGAGTTGAGTTAAACTCTTAGGAGGTGGCATTTCTAAGATAGCTTTAATCTTTTCAGGATCTATTTCTAATCCCCGATGTTGAATAATAAACCCAACGAATTTCCCTAATGCTACTCCAATTGCACACTTCAGGAGATTCATTTTGAGGTTATATTGTCTTAACTGTTCAAAAACTACTCTCAAGTCAAAGAAATGGTCTTCCTTTTCTCTGCTCTTGACTACTAGATCATCAACGTAGCACTCAACTTGATGATGGATGAGTTCGTTGAAGATCCGAGTCATGCTGGTATGTAGCACCAACATTTTAAGGTAAAGGACCCTATAATAGAAGATTCTGATCGGGGTATGGAAAGTAGTGTTTCTTTCATCTTCACGAGACATCTTGATTTGGTTATAGCTAGATGACCCATCCAGGAAAGAAAAAATTGCATGAGATGAGGCGATGTCCACCATTAATTTTGGTATAGGAAGAGAAAACTCATCCTTAGGACATGTATTATTTAAGTCCCTAAAATGGATGCATATGCAAATTTGGCCATTCTTCTTCTTAACTAGGATGACACTAGCTAACCAGGTAGGATATTTTTCTTCCCTGATGAAACCAGCATCGATCAATTTCTTGAATTTAGAAATAACCTGCTATTCAATTTCTAATCGCATGCGTCTAGGAGCTTGCTTAAAAGGGGTAGCATTAGGATCTATTGCTAGCTTGTAGACTACTACGTCAGGAGATAATCCAAACATCTCTTCATAACTCCATGTGAAGCAGTCTTTAAACTCAGTTAATAGCCTAACTAAGTCATTGGTTTATTTTTTATTTAACAAAGAACTGATGTATGTCAGGCATGGATTTTCTTCTATCCTGAGGTTGATTTCTTTAAGCTTGTCTATTGTTGAATGAATCTTTTCTTCAAATTATGGTGGTGCCTCTTTGATTTGAAGATCATCTAGATCATTTGAGGTTTCTAAACACACATTCTCATAAGAATTGGTGTTGTGTGAGAAGAACCTATCAGACTCCAAATGATTGGTAATAACTAAGTAGTAATAGTTATCATCTATTGGACCACCCACTGTACTAAATCATAGTCCTTCTCTTGATTGTGCTTCCCTACTTGTATTGTTCCATAACTTTTCAAAGTACTCTGACCTGTGCTTGGACCCGTATGAGGAACTAAACCTTTCTGTATAAGATTATGAACACAAAGTGAGTAAAAGTCAAATGGTAATTAAATTAATACTTTAAATGAATCCACCTCAAGTTCTATATCAACTTCAGGATTTGAGGATGATGATCTCAAAAAGAATCTCTTCTTCATGTTACTAGAAGACTTAGGGACTTTCTTAACTACCAAATCTTCAACTTTCTGAGATGTAAGTGAGGTTAGAGCTAAGGTTCCAACACGCCTAATAGTTTCACATAAAAATATTACTTGCTTTTTGTGGAGGCTGGTCTTTGTCTCTGTCTGGATCGAAAGTCACCTTCAATGGAACCCACTGAGAGGGGTTGGCTGGTATACTAATCACATTAGACTCATCCTCCGAGATAGATTCCAAGTCTATATGAATAGTAGGGGTACTCCTATGAACTGAACATGACCTCTATTGAATGATGGCTAACTAGGGGGAATTCCACCTCTGAAACTGCCTCTATTTCTGCCTTTGCCTCTGTATGGTGGAGGTTGAGCCATCCTACCCACATGTCCATATGATGGAATGAACTGTAGGTGGAATATAATATGCGGATCCATTTCATCTTCAATTTCCTTTTCTTGGTCACTTGGATTTTTATTTTTCTTTTCATTTTTGTTTGACTTTTCTTTTCCTTCATTTTATTTTTCTTTTGTGTTTGAAGATAGTAGCTCACATCCTGATAAATCTCAACCTCTCTAACTGAAAATGGCTTTTCATCTCCATTGACATGGTATTCAATCCCATCTTTTCTGAACTTGATGCATTGATGGAGGGAGGATGGAATGATCTTGTTCTGATGTATCCAAGGCCTACCAAGCAAAGTAGTGAATGAAGTATTCAAATCAATGATGTAAAACTTGGCTTCAGCCTTCCAGTCACCTATCTCCAAAGGTAACACTATAGAACTTAAAGCCCGTTCACCTTATTCATTGAATCCTCTCAACATCATTCGATCTCCTCAGAGTGTGGAGATGTCGATCCTCAAATAGACAAGGTCCTTAGACTCATAATGTTCATCGATGCACTGGATCCATAAGAACTCGCAAGTCCAACTGTCATGTCAAGATGTGAGGGATGTGCTCCAAGTCCCCTAAGAAGGTCTTCATGTGAAGGTGATCCCTTAAGCTTCTTTGTGTAATGTGCCTCATTTACGTGAAGCTAAGCATATTTTAGGATCAAGGAGTGCTTTGATTAGTGATTTCCTCATCTCTTTGGATAAGACAAGGGCATTGTATATGCTTAGCTTAGATGACAACTTTCTTAGATGAGAAAGGACATTGTAGTCCACCTTGGGCTGATCCTCCACAAGCATATCCAAGGGTGGAGCATCCTGTGGAGGGGCTTCTCGATCCTTATACCAATGACTTATTTTCCTCATCTTGAGGTGTTGCCTAGAGGTAGAACCTTGCCACTACGGAGGTTGACTTGGTGATCTCTTGTGGGTAATGGAAGTTCTACCTGCACATCGCTCACCTAGCCTTCTCCTATGGGACCCTCAATCGATGATTCCAAGTCTATCTCAAGAGGCAACTAGAGTGAGTTGGAAAGTCTAACTCTGAATGAGAAAGAGGAAAATCAAAATTATTATAATTATTTTGACTTGAAGAGTTATCATTTGGAATAGAAGAAGACAACCCATAGGAAGTGAAATGGATGTAATTCAAACTAGCTTTATTCTTCAATTTCTTGAATTTGTTTGGAGGTATAAAGTAGAAATCAAGTAAAGTGAGAGGGTAAGGGATTTGATGCCCTTATCATATACAAGAGTTCTACTAGTAGAGAAGAAGAGCTAGATGAAGTGGAAGAAGTATCAGTGTGGTAGCTAAGGTGAGGAGGCTAGACTCATGGTGGTTGCTACAGGGCTATCCCGGTGACATGCCGCTTGCTGTCTGTTGAGCTCCCCTTTCCTCAGAGTTGGCAACTTGCAAACCTTCCCTTGATGTTGAGGTTTGACTCAGCACCCCAAGGAAAGCTTTCTTGATCTGATGATCTTTTTAGAGGTTTTGGATAAAGAAATATCCCAACCTTCTTTAATTTTGGTAGGATCACATGTATCCCCAAGGATTACCCTAATGGAACTAGATGGTTGTTCCACAAGGTATTCCTTTGGGATAACTACATCACCGATCTTGAAGCTATGTTCAAGCCAGTCCTTGAATGTGAAGCAATCCTCCAAAACATGGCCTAGCATATGGTGGTAAGGGAAAATGTTTGGATCATGGCTTTTGCCTACTTCCTCTGGTCTCCTAGGTTCGGGTAGCTAAAAACCATGCTTCTTTAGGAGATTCTTAAAGATCTTCTTGATTACCTCCCACTTAAATGAATAAGGTTTGTTAAGCTTATTTAAAAAAGTAGGTGGACCATAGCTACCCTATGGGTATGAGTGTCGCTGGTGGTATGGTGAGGCGGGTCCTAGTTGGAGGTCACAGGTGAGGCTAGTAGGGCTACCCTGGTGGCAAAGGAGGTGGAGGCTAAGGTCATGGTCTCTGGACGATCTCTAGCCGGTTGCTTCCCTTATCTACCATCCCACTACTCCCCGGCTTCTTCTCATAGACCTTTTGTGGCTTTGCTTAATAACCGGTCTTGAAAAGGCAACTTTGGCCTCTCCTTAGACTACCTTGTTGATTAGCTTCTCAAATGTCTTGGCAGTGAAGCCCTTAAGCATTATGGCAACCAGGCCATGTATATTCTTAAGAAGAATCTTAATGGCATGTTGTTCAGACAATTGTGGCTCATATTTCATACTCAGGTTATGCCATTAGAGAATATAATCAATAAGAGACTCACTTGGGTGTTGTTGTGCTACAACGAGATCACCTACAGTAACTCTTTGTTGAGCTGCAGCAAACCTCTTGATAAAGTGTTGCTCTAACTCAGCAAATATCTTTGAACCATTGGTTCAACATACCAATCAAAAGCAATACTAGGCTACTAGAAGAGGCGTAGTAAAGCGTGCAATAACCCACCGGTGTGCTATGTGCCTTGGTTTCCACCGCCATCAAAGCTTTTGAAGGAGGCATGAAACCCTTGGGATATTGGATTGAATCAAATTCCTCTGGTAGCCCCTTTGGAACCGATGATCCTCCCTGGGCTTGAGCCAATGCTTCCTTCACTTGCTACTCAACCATGGATTTTATGTCTTTTTCATGTATGGAGGTACTTTCCACTACCTTCCTATACATGCTAGTGCTACCTTGCTCAATGGGAGGTAAGGTCTTGGCTGGGTCCAAGACATGCACCAACTCAGGCTGACTAATGTCGGCTGTAGTAGGATGAACTACTGGGCTTATTTTTGGAGTATTGAAATTGCTGCTAACAAGTCCTCTTATGGACGTGCCATCCTATCTATCTGCTCATCTTTTTATTTCAACTCATATCGGAGGTGTTGGGATGATTGGGTCGTGTCTTCTTGATCAACCTCATCACCTTCCATGGCCTGCTGCTCTTTGAGAAGAGATCCTCTAGTATCTACCATACAAACTCCAGCTCAGTCTCCCAGCAAGTCATCTTTATTGGGATCGAAGCTAACTTTCTCTTGATCTGACCAATCATACCCCAAGATCTCCTTCTTCTCCATGAAATAATGAGCTACTATCTCATCTAAAGAATGATCAATCAGTGTATAATAATCTAGGTCGACTGTGAGATCACTATCATGCATCGAGACCAAACCTCGCTACTCTGGGAGAGTCAATAATGAGGACGCATCACTGGATGAGACACTAATCCACTAGGTTTTAGAGGGGTGACATTCCTAGGAGAGGTTCCACTATCACTCGACTGAAAACGCTTCACACTACCATCGGGGGTGAAGGTGAGCAAGAGAGCTCGACCACACAATAGGTGGTGTAGATGGAGTAGGATCATCGGCCATAGCCGATCACCAACGGGTAATGCCTCCTGGATATGGCCTTCATGGCCTTTAAATGGAACTAGAGATGCTGACTGGTGATGGCGATGGGGTAGAGGTGGTGGAGACACCACCGACTCTATGAATAGAGTCACCTCCGTGATGAGGGTCCCAAGTAAGATGCTATTGGTATGGTCGGGTAGCAAGATGAGAAAATCAACAAGTGCGAAGGCTGAGAACCAAACCCACCTCTCCTACTAGTAATGAGCAAATGTTTGGGCCTCTCGCCCTCTCTAGATTTGTTTCCCACACTGGGGGGGATAATGGATCTTCATTGAGTTCGACTGAATGTCCGTAACCTCGCCCACCCGCAAGACCGACGTCAAGATATGACCTCCTACTCTAAAGGCTGATGCACCATTGGTGGAGGTGATATAATCCTCCTAACATCCTCTCTATCAACCAGAGAGGATGGAACCGGGTTTGTTGTAACCAGAAGTCAAAGAAACTCCTCAACAACCTAAAGGGTGCGCTCCATCTCTGGCAATTCTAGTGTGATACCGCTTGATCATATGATTTTTGTTCCAATGCTATGTCCTAGTAGAATGGGAGGAGTGAGAGCTAGACCCATACTCAAAAATAGGGGATGAAATCCTCGAGATCAAGGGAACCTTACCCTTAGAGGGTACTAATGAGAGGGTGCTAGCCTCACTGGGCGATGAGAAACCATGAGCATTGGTCTGACTCACTACCGCCACTATTGAAGGGCCGCCACCGCCTCTTCAATGAGGAGATGTTAGAATCAAGGTAGATCAATCGATGACGCCTGCCATGGTCCTTGACCGAGGGGAGTGCCCTCACATGTAATCCTCCCTCAAATCCCCACCTGGATGTGTATGATCCAATGGGGAGGTGACTGGTACAAAGCCAAATCCATTCCATGAGGAAAGTGAAAATAACTGAAGTCCGCCATTTCAAATCAACGAAAAGATAAAAAAGTTGTAGTCACTATAACCGATGGTGAGAATCTGAAATGAGCTGATCGAATCTTTATTGATAATTTGAAATGAAAATTTAAACCCACATCCAACATCTTGGAAGTCTTGGGATTCAAAATGGATTTGAGAAGATTTAGAAATTGATTAAGAGAATTTGAATATGAATCCAACTTCAAATTTAGGTATGTTGAAAAGTTGATTCAAATATTTTGAGAAGGATGCTTCATAGGTTCATGTTTGTTTGAATTTAGATTTTGATTAAAGACCTTGAACAAATTTGGATATGTTAAAGTAAGGGTCAATTGATTTTGTTTTGATATTTTTACTTTACTTAGCAAATTTGGGTATGCTAAGTGAAGTGTTTGAAAATAATTGTTTCTTTTGTGAATTATTATTTGATTTTGAAAATTGGAATTCTTTAGAAAATTTAGTATGCTAAGTGAAGACCCAAGTGTGTTTTGTTTGATTTGAAAATGATTTTAGCAAATTTGACATCTTAAAGTGTTTCATATTTTGATATTTTTGATTTTTTGAAAAGTAGGATCCTTAGCAAATTTAGGTATGCTGAAATTAATTCAATTTTTTTTTTTTTTTGATTTTTGAAAGTGGAGATTACTTTAGCAAATATGGTATGCTAAAGATGAAGTACTAGTTTTGTGAAATTCATTATTTAATTTGAGTATGATAAATGAAATTCCAAATGATGTGTAAAATTTTGTGTTTTTATTATTTTAAAATGAAACTTCTCTTTAGAAAATTTGGTATGCTAAAGAATGAAGTTGGTGTTGTTTATTTTGATTTGGAGATCACTTAGCAAATTTGAGTATGCTAAATGAAGTTCCAAAATGTGTTTGAAATTTTTTTGATTTTATTTGGAGACTTTTAGCAAATTTGAGTATGCTAAATGAAGTTCCAAATGTGTTTAAAATTTTGGAATTTGAGACTTCACTTAACAAATTTGAGTATGCTAAATGAAGTTCCAAATGTTTGAAAATTTTTTTTTTGTTTTGATTGAGACTTCACCAAAATTTTAGTATAAAATGAAGTTCCAAATATGTTGAAATTTTTTTTTGAGACTTCACTTAGCAAATTTGAGTATGCTAAATGAAGTTCCAAATGTGTTTGAAAATTTTGATTTTGATTTGGAGACTTCACTTAGCAAATTTGAGTATGCTAAATGAAGTTCCAAATGTGTTTGAATTTTTTGATTTTGATTTGGAAACTTCACTTAGCAAATTTGATGCTAAATGAAGTGTTCCAAATGTGTTTGAAAATTTTTTATTTTGATTTGGAGACTTCACTTAGCAATTTGTATGCTAAATGAAGTTCCAAATGTGTTTGAAAATTTTGTGATTTTGATTTGGAGACTTCACTTAGCAAATTTGAGTATGCTAAATGAAGTTCCAAATGTGTTTGAAAATTTTGATTTTGATTTGGAGACTTCACTTAGAAAATTTGAGTATGCTAAATGAAGTTCCAAATGTGTTTGAAAATTTTGATTTTTTGGAGACTTCACTTAGCAAATTTGAGTATGCTAAATGAAGTTCCAAATGTGTTTGAAAATTTTTGATTTTGGATTTGGAGTCTTCACTTAGCAAATTTGAGTATGCTAAATGAAGTTCCAAATATGTTTGAAAATTTTTGATTTTGTATTTGGAGACTTCACTTAACAAATTTGTGTATGCTAAATGAAGTTCCAAATGTGTTCAAAAATTTTTTATTTTGGATTTGGAGACTTCACTTAGCAAATTTGGGTATGCTAAATGAAGTTCCAAAATGTGTTTGAATTTTGAAAATATGATTGTTAAGTTTCAATTTTTTAAAAAAGGACTTCCATTCAATAAATTTGGGTATGTAGGAATGGAGATTAATCTTATTTTTGAAATGTGAAAATTTTGTTTTTGTGTGATTATTGCTATTTGAAAGAGGGGAATTCCAACTTAATCATATGTGAGATATGTTTAAGTGGGATTTCCAAATGATATCATTTTTATTTGGGAATGAAATCTTCATTCAATAAATTTGAGTATATTAAATGAAGATGTTCATATGTGCTTTTGAAAATTTTAATTTTATTTGAAAATGAAACTTCCATTCAATAGGTGTGAGTGTATTGAATGAAAGGTTCATGTGTGCTTTTTGAAAGTTTTATTTTTTTGATTTTGATTTTGGAAAGATGATTGTTCATTTTATTTTGAAAATGAAATCTTCATCAAAATGAATTGAAAGAAGATGTTCATTTGTGCTTTTGGAAAAGATTGTTAGTTTTATTTTTGAAGATTCCTACATATAAAAATTATGAGAATTGTTAAATGAGGGTGCTAAAATTTTGTGGAAAATATTTTATTATGTGCATTTTTTGAAAGAGTGCTTTTGAAAAGCCAGATTCTTATGAAAAATTTATTTTGACTTTATTATTTTAGAATGACCTTTCTTTATCATAAAAAATGATAAGGAGGAAGTCTTTAAATGTTTTCTTTTTCATTTAGATCTTTTTATTTTTACCCATTGGAGAACCCAACGGGGGTTTTAAGACCAACACGGGGTGAGGTCCTAAAACTTAAGGATGTTGGATAACTCAACTTAAGAATGAAATAAGCTAAGTGCTAACAGAAAGAAAGATAGTCTCGGATTCATACCAAAGTACAAACTCACTATCGATATTTAAAGACAATGATCATTTACAAATGATGGAGAGAGGAACCATCCTCTCCAGAGTCGCCAGAAAAATCCGTGATAAAAAATTTCTATATGGTCACCTTCATCTTGTGGGCAAAAGGTAAGAATATAAAAATTCATCTTTGGATGCCAGATCTATGTACTTATTTAGTGATCGAGTACGCCATCAAGGAATAGTGTACTATCTCAGAGATAGTCACTACCCTTTAATGGACCCAATCACCAATAAGGACTCCTAAGGATAATGGGTCTACATATGTACTAGAGATTCTTCCCTACTTTACATGAAAAGTAAAGTAGGTTTATTTTAAATGTTCATTAAGTTTCCTGGGAAAGCCCCATAGTTAATTACATCCTAAGGAATGGATCCCTTAGAATACTCTCGATTAAGGTAAATGATCATTATCTCAAAGATTTCAATAGGAAAGGACTATCAATCGATTAGTTCACTTTTGAAGATCAAATGGGATTGATCAAAGAGAGGGAGTTATTATCGAATCCAAAAGAAAGATAAGTAGGAGATGTCCATGATACTAGGAAACCTAGCGAGCATCTCAAACTATCCTATGGTTGGATTTTACATTTTTGAAATTGATTTAATTTGTTTGAGTTGAATTTTTTATTAGAAATTTAGGACTTATGATTCCATAACATAAGATTAAGGAAATGCTAAGAGAGGATTTATGCTTATGGCCCACAAAGGGAGAAGCAACCTTAGAACCTCTAGATTTTCAGGGCCAAAGCACAAACCTAAATCTAAGAAAAATGGGTATTTGGTTTACCTCATAAGAGAAACAAATCACCACTACTTGACTTACAATTGTGGGTGCCAACTAACTCCTCCTACGATTTTAAATTCATGTAGGTAAGTCATATGCTTTATGCAAGATAGATAAGCTATTATTTATTTAGAAAGAGACTAAGTCCTTAAACTCATCCCAAAAGAGACTAGATCATGTAAGGACATGCTTTAAATGACCTAAATCTAATGTAATTCAGATTTCATTTTATTTTCATTTTTGGATAATTATTTTGACTCAGGCTAATAGGATTCATATGCCTAATGCATGAGAAATGAGATTATTGGCCAAAATCAATGAGAAGGGAGGAGGTGTATTTCCACCATGGCTCTCAAAGGTCAAGCCAAGTTTCTTTGGAAAAGGTGGAAGCCCTCCAATCAAGAGTGAAATAAGATGCATTTGTGCATGATGTTATAAAAGAAATACTCATCCAACTAAGGGGTTGCTAATTCTTTTATCTTGATTTTAAACCTAAGCTTTAGGTGAGGTTATGAGTTCTTTATTTTAGTTTTGAATTGTTAAGTTTGGTAAAAGATTTATTTTTCCTAAGAGCCTAATCCACATCCAGCCATACATAAAGCAAGGAAGAAACTAGAAAAGATGCCACTTAATGCACAAGCTAAACAAATCATCAATCAATTTATAAAGCTAATCCAAAAAAGAATAAGAGCCATTGTGGTACCACCACACAAACCCAAAATAAATTGGGTCGAGCTCTACCCTTATACAACCCAGATTACAAATGAATTAAATACAATTAAGGAATTCATTGTTATGGGGTCTTCAAGCTTCATTTCTTCATTCTTCTTTCTTCTTCTTCTTTTTCTTTCTTTGGTTCCTTCTTTGATGGTTGGAAGGTGGATTCCAAAGGATTCACATGGTGCATAAGATAGGATCTTATGACCAATGCTCATTCTAATCTCCATAACAATCATTCCAAAATCCTAATTGCAAAAATTTACATGAAAAGGAAAAGTAAATCTATCTAACACCTGCAAAACAAAGGTTAGCTAAATAAATCACCAAATCGTAAGTATGTATATTGGACTTATCACCCTACACATGGGTAGCTAAGTCCACCTAGCCTATTAGATTATGCTTAGGGGTATAAGCACCTACACAGTAAAAGTATTTATATTTTTATTTATTATAACACCCTTTAAGCACAATCCCTTATAGAAAATAATGGTTAGACTAAGATCATCCTGCCATTCATTCTATGCACATACATCCTAACATCCAGTCTAAAACATATATCACAAAACAAAAGCAAGCATCAAGCCATACACCACCCTAACCTAAAGCTAGAAGTGGTGACTTAGCCTAATGTGTGTGCTTTAGATGTTTGTGTGGTATGCTTAGCTATGGCTTTAAGTTAGAATTTTCTCAGTGTGAAGCATGTTCAACTTAGAGGAGGGTTTCATTTAAGTGATTTAGATGATTTGGGTTTATTTTATTTCTCATTTTGATTAGGTTCAAGTGAATCCTACAATTAATTACTAAGTTATAAGAGAGGAAAGAGAAGAGAACTTCTTTCTTCCCTAACCTAAGTAATTTCTAAAGTAGATTCATATTGATTTTTGTTTAGTGAATGTTTTGATTAGTTTTAATTAATCTAAGTTTAGATGAACTCTAAACAAACCTATTCAAAAAGAAAGTCATTTTAAGATTAAATAAAATGAACCAAATTCACAAAACATATATCACTTTATTTCTTTCCCAACATATATAACATGCATATGAATGAGTCCTAAGCATATCTATACACATAAATGAGAATGTTTAACACAGTTTATGATGCATGCTAAGTAATTCATTTAAGGAAATTTAAAAGTTTATGATGCACGATTTTCATTAAGTAGAAAAGGGATTTCTTATCCAATTTCTACATGCACACATGAAAGTAAGAAATGCATATGTGAGTACAACGCCATTGTTAACCAGAGGTGTAAGGTACAAGACTTACTTAAAGCCTCACAACCTCAGGATTGTCTAGACTAATATACCACTTTTCTTAAATACAAACATGTGTACAAAAGAAATGAATGGAAAAGAAAGAATGCAAAAGTTTGTATTAGTTGATTTATTTTATTTATGCAATTTATATGTGCATAAGTAATCCTTCTTAAGTAATATATAGGAATGAATAGGATATGGAATTAGCAAGTGTTAGGTTCTTTTCAAATGAACCATACATCTTACCAAATCCTATTCAAAACTATACTAAAAGAGAAGAGAAGGAAACCTATACTAAGCATCCTTATATCTTACTCACATGCAAGCTTATAATTAAATATAAGTAACACACTTTTGATTTTGATAAATGATTCATATATTTCAAAAATAATTTGAATTTAATAGTGATAATAGCCACTCATATTATTACTTTAGCCAACACATGCACTTTGACATAAAGTAAATATTTTCATTTTAAATTTAATTTTTAAAAAGCATGGATGCATGAAATCACATGACATACATATTTAATATGTTGGGGAAAGAACTAAAGTAATGAAAGCATGTAAACACATTCATTTTAATTAAATCCTAAAGGCAATCTTATGAAATAAGAAAGCTTAAAGTAATTCAAAGTTCATTTAGTATGATTTTTGTTTGATTTAATTTTGAAAATGTGGATTGAGTTTGTTGTTCCTAACCTATTCCCATATGTGTTTGGTATTTTTGTTTAATTTTTAGATGATTAGATTCATTTTAGATTTTGATTAGGTTAAGGTATGAATTAAACAAGTTAATTAACCCTTACCTACACCACCTTAGCATAGTTAACCAAGTAATTATGAGCCAATGAGATGACATAAAACCTCACAAGAAATTTAAATTTGCAATGCACCTAGGAGGAAAAGGGTCAAATGCAATTTAGCTTATGATTAATGGTTAATTAAGCTAAGGGGTTTAACTTAAGTAATTTAAAAAATACCCCTCACACATGTGACTTGAGTTTTGATTTCCTTAATTGAACTTAGGTTGTTGAAC
This sequence comes from Cymbidium sinense, assembly GCA_021442155.1. Taxonomy (NCBI): domain Eukaryota; kingdom Viridiplantae; phylum Streptophyta; class Magnoliopsida; order Asparagales; family Orchidaceae; genus Cymbidium; species Cymbidium sinense. Next base: position 65,245,690 of record CM038231.1, read on the forward strand.
ACCTAAGCATGTACTCAGAGTGGATTAATTAAGTTCTGGAAGGTATTAGAAATTTTAGAAATTAATTAAGAGGGAAATTAATGAATTATCCCTTAATTAAGAGAGGATTAATAAAAAAAGGGGGTTTAGGGATCAACTTATGGGAAATACCCCCAAAATTATTCCCTAAGCCTCCTATTAACTGGATCAAACCTTAATCAACTTCAATAAGGGATAGCACCCTCAAAGGGTAAGGATCCTCGGATCCCAGAGAATGTCTCCCCTGCTTTTGAGGTTGTGTCTAGTTATTACTCAGCTTGCCCAACCAAGACTCAGAGGAGGAACAAAAATTGCATGATTAAGTGGTACCATACACGCATCGCCAGAGAGATGGAGGTAGCTACACGATAAGTTATGGAGGAGTTGCCCACTCTAATTTTCTTGCTGGTTATATTAAACCCAATCCATCCTCTCTCTAGGTCTGATAGAGAGGATGCTAGGAGGATCCCTACTTCACCTCCATCAGTGGTTTGATTTTAGCAAAGTGTGAGTAGAGGTCGAGTCGCCTCCTGCCTGCCATGCTAGGTTGGTGGAGCTCATGACGTTCTGAGTTTGGGGCTCAATTTGACTTGAGATCTATTATCCCTCATAGCATGGGGAAGCATCTATGGTAGGAGAGGGCCAGGGAGGCCCATACTACAACTCATATCACTATCCTGAGAGAGGTAGAGGTTTGGTCGAGCAGTCAGTGGCCTCTATACTCATTGATTTCCCTGATCGGTGCACTACCCCATCGATCACACAGACAATATTTTACTTACGGAGACTACTCATCAAAGGAGGAGAGCCACTATTCTGAGAGAGTCCGTGGTGTCTCCACCACCGCTCTACCCCCCTTCCATAGTCACCCATTCATGTTTCAACATCTCCAGTTCCACCCAAGGCCATGAAGGCCACATCCGTGAGAAGAGAGGACACAGATTTGGCTGCACCAAGGGATCCCATTTCATCTACACTGCCTACTATTGTGAGGCCGAGCTCTCATGCTCGACCTTCTGCCCCAATTATGGTGCTAAAGGAATGGTGACCTCGAAGCATAGTGGTCATCCCTTCACTATCACCACCGCATCATGATCTAAAGATGGCTACAATAATTGCAAAGGGAGAGGGTGGCAACCTAGTGTACATGATCATAGAACCTCCTAAGAGTGTCACGATGTGAGTCGACATAAGTGTATATCTGAGTACAAAATTGTGGGTTTGATTCTCCAAAAGAAGAGGGAGGTCCTAGCGCTCACAAAGACATGATTTTAGCAATACGTAACCGAACGGAAGCAGTCCCTGATAGATCATTCTTTAGATGACATAGTAGCTCACTATTTCATGGAAAAGAAAGCGATACTAGGATATGATTGGTCTAATGAGGAGAAGATCAGTTTTGATCCCAATGAAGATGATTTGTTGGGAGACTCAGTAGGGGTTTGCATGATAGAAATCAGGGGATCCCTCCTCAGAGAGCATCAGACTATGGAAGGTGTTGGGCCCGAGCAGGAAGAAACAGCCCACTAGACCCAACACATCCTAGCACAGATAAAGCAGAAAGATAAAAAGATAGATATGATGAAATGATGGAAAGAGACTAGCAATGTCTTAGCATTGCAGAACAAAGCCGATGGTTCATCTACTATAGCTAAGTCGACGAGTTGGTGCATGTCTTGAACCCATCCAAGACTTTACTTCTAGTAGAGAGCAAGGTAACACCAGCATGTATAAGAAGGTAGTGGATAGTACCTCCATACAAGAAAAAGATATGCAGTCCATGATTGAGTAGCAAGTGAAGGAAGCATTAGCTCAAGCTCAAGGAGGATCATCAATTCCAAAGGGTAGACCCTACCTAGAGGAATTTTATGCAATCAAATATTCTAAGGGTTTCATGCCACTTTCCTTCAAGAGTTTTGATGGTAGTGGGAACCAGAGCCAGCACATCGTGTATTTTAGAGCTAGTTGTTGCAATGCTAGTGGCAGTGATGTTTTACTTTTTTGTCTCTTAAATTGGTAGCTTAGCGATAGCTTTGATTGGTATGCTGAACTTCCTAATAGTTCAGTAAAGACTTTTGCTGAGTTGGAGCAACTCTTTATCAAGAGATTTACTGGAGTTCAGCAAAGAGACACTGTTCACAATCTCGTTGTGGCTCAACAAAACCATGGTGAGTCCCTTATCAATGACATTCTCAGATGGCATAATTTGAGTAAGAAATATGAACCACAGCCTTCTAAATAGCATGCCATCAAGATTCTGCTTAAGAATATCCATGGCCCGGTCGCCTTCATGCTCAAAGGTTTCACAATCAAAACATTTGAGAAATTAATCAACAAGGTGGCTAGCTTGCAAGGAGAAGCCAAACAGTTACCTTCTCTAGATCTGCCAACAAAGCTGAAGCTACAAAAGATATATGAGAAGAAGCCCGGGGCAATGATAATAGTAGATAAAGGGAAACAGCTGGCCAGAGAGCAGTTTGAGAGACCTCATGCTCCATAGTCATTGCAGCCACCACAGCAACTCCATGGCCTACACCGCCTCCTCCTCAGCCATATCCACACCAGTAGTGATACACATAGCCACCACCAGGTAGCTACCATCCACCTACTCTTATGGATAAACTAAATAAACTATATTCATTTAAGAGGGAGGTAGTTAGAAAAATCTTTAAGAATCTCTTAAAACTTCGACTTTCATTTCGACCTAGAAGTGGACAGAAATGGACAAAATGATCCTAACTTTTGCCCCTACCATCGCATGTTCGGTCATGTTTTAGAGGATTGCTTTACATTCAAGGACTGGCTTGAACATAGTTTCAAAATAGATGCTATAGTTATCCCGAAGGAATATCTTGTGGAACAACCATCCAGTTCCATTAGGGCAATCCTTGGGGATGGCTATGATCCTTCCGAAATCAAAAAGGTTGGGATTTCTCTTCAACTAAAACCTCTAAGAAAATTATCTCCAAAATCAAGAAACTTTCCTTACAGGTGCCTGAGCTAGCTCAAACCTCCAACATCAAGAAAGGTTTTCAAGTTGCCAGAACTAACTCAGGGAAAGGGGCGATGAGGAAAGTAGCGATGCATGTGCTTGGTGCCCAATAACCGCCATCGATCGAGTCCGACCTCATTTTGTAGCAACCACATCAACAACTACCGCTACTTCAACTAGTTCATCTTCTTCTTTTAGCAGACATCTTATATTTTTGCAGATGAGGGCATCAATTCCGTCACCCCTCTCACTTTACTTGATTTCTACTTTGTACCTCCTATGATTCAAGAAATTGAAGAATAAAGCTAGCTTGAATTACATCTGTGTCACTTATGATGGGTTTTTTGAATATATTCTAAAAAACTCTTCAAGTCTAAACAACATCAGTAATAATTCTGATTTTCCTTTTTTTGATTCAGAGTTAGATTTTCCTACTCTGAATACTACAGGTTCACCTCTTGAGATAGACTTGGAATCGTCCAATTATGAGGGTCCCATATGAGAAGTTGTAGGTGATCCTGACGTGCAGGTAGAACCTTCCATTACCCTGCCACAAGAGATCATCGAAGTCAGCCTCCATAGTGGCAAGGTTCTACCTCCTAGGGTAGCACCTTAAGATATAGGGAAACAAGTCATTGGTTTAGAGGATCAAGAAACCCATCCATAGAATGCTCCACCCTTGGATATGCTTGCGGTGGATTAGCCCAAGGTGGACTACAATGTCCTCTCTCACCTAAGAAAGTTGCCATCTAAGCTAAGCATATACGATGCCCTTATCTTATCTAAAGATATGAGAGAATCAATAATCACGGCTCTCCTTGATCCTGAGATATGCTTAGCTCAGCTGATCGCTATTGGTGAGGAGGCACATTATTCTAGATAAGCTCAGAGGATTACTTTCACAGATGAGGACCGTCTTCTAGGGGACATGGAGCACAACCGTCCCCTCTACATTATAATTGACATGGGCAAATTCAGACTTCCCAGAGTTCTCATTGATTTAGGTGCATCGATGCACATTATGAGTCTAAAGACCCTTTCTTAATTGAAGATTGACATCTCCACACTTCAAGGAGATCGAATGATATTGAGAGGACTCAATAAACAAGGCGAGAGGGCTTTAGGTTCCATAGTGTTACCTTTGGAGATAGGTGAATGGAAGACTGAAGCAAAGTTTTACATCATTGATTTGAATACTTCATTCACAACTTTGATTGGTAGGCCTTGGATACATCATAACAAGATAATTCCATCCTCCCTCCATCAGTGCATCAAGTTCAGGAAAGACATGATTGAGTATTAAGTCCAAAGAGATGAAAAACCATTTTCAGTTTGAGAGGCTGAGATATATGAGGATGCGACCTACTATCTTCCTCAAAATAACCTTTCTTGTAAACTTGGATAAAATTCAAATTCAAAAGAAAAAGAAAATAAAGAAAAAGAAAAAGAAAAAGAAAAAGAAAAGAAAAGTAAAATCCAAGTGAACAAGAAAGGGAAATTGAAGAAGAAATAAAGTCGCATATCACATTCCACCCACAGTTCATTCCTTCATATGGACATGTGGGTAGGATGACTCAACCTCCACCAGGCAAAGGCAGAGGCAGAAATATAAGCAGTTCCAGAGGTGGAAGACCTTCTAGTTGGCCATCAACCAACAGGGGTTATGTTTCAGTTCATATGAGTACCCCTACTATTCACATATACTTGGAATCCAGTTCGGAGGATGAGTCTAATGTGATTAGCATACCAGCCAACCCCTCTCAGTGGGTCTCATTGGAGGTGGCACTCGAGTCGGACAGTGATGAAGAATGGGACTCTAGACAAAGAAAAGTATTTTAATCAGATGTTTGTAAAACTACCAGGAAGTAGTTTGGAACCTTAGCTCTCACCTCACTTTCACCCCAAAAAGTTTAAGGTTTAATAGTTAAGGAAGCCCCTAAGTCTTCCAGTGATATGAAGAGATTTTTTTTAGGATCATTCTTCTCAAGTCCTGAAGTTGATGTAGAACTTGAGGAGAATTCATATAAATAATTAATGGAATTATCGTTTGACTTTTACTCGCCTTGTGTTCATAATCTTATACAGAAAGGTTTGGTCCCTCATACATAGTCCAAGCATAGGTCAGAGTATTTTGAGAAGTTATGGAATAATACTGGCAGGGAAGCGCAATCAAGAGCGGGACTAGGATTTGATACAGTGGATCTAGTCGATGAAGATGATTATTGTTTAGTTGTTACCAATCATTTGGAGTTTGATAGTTTCTTTTCACACAACACCAACTTTTATGAGAATGTGTGTTTAGAAATCTCAGATGATCTAGATGATCTCTAAATCAAAGATGCACCACTAAAATTTGAAGAGGAGATCCATTCAACAATTGACAAGCTTAAAGAAACCAACCTCGGGATGGAAGAAAATCAACGCCCAACATACATCAGTTCGTTGCTGAATGAAGAAGAAACTAATGACTTAGTTAGGCTATTGACTAAGTTTAAAGGCTATTTTGCATGGAGTTATGAAGAGATGCCCATATTATCTCCTAACGTAGTAGTCCACAAACTAGCAATAGATCCTAGTGCTAACCCTATCAAGCTAGCTCCTAGATGCATGCAATTAGAACTCAAACAACAGGTTATTTCTAAAGTCAAGAAATTGATCGATGTTGGTTTCATCAGGGAAGAAAAATACCCTACCTGGTTAGCCAATGTTGTCCCAATTAAGAAAAAGAATGGCCAAATTTGCATTTGTATTGATTTCAAAGACTTAAATAAGGCATGTCTTAAAGATGAGTTTCCTTTTCCTATACCAAAATTAATGGTGGACATCGCCTCATCTCAAGCAATTTTATCTTCCATGGATGGGTCATCTGGCTATAATCAAATCAAGATAGCCCCAGGGATGAAAGAAACACTGCTTTTCAAATCCTGATCAAAATCTATTATTATAAGGTCATGCCTTCGGCTTAAAAATCTTTGGTACTACCAATGGGACATGAGTCGATCTTCAATGAACTCATCCACCATCGAGTTAGGTCTTATGTTGATGATCTAGTAGTCAAGAGTAGAGAAAAGAAGACCATCTCTTTGACTTGAGAGTAGTTTTTGAACTGTTAAGACAATATAACCTCAAAATGAATCCCCTTAAGTGTACATTCAAAGTAACTTTAGGGAAATTCCTTGGGTTTGTTGTCCGACATAGGGAAAATAGAAATAGATCTAGAAGAGATTAAAGTATCTTAGAAATGCCACCTCCTAAAAGTTTAACTCAACTCAAATTTTTCCAAAGATAGTTGGCGTATCTAAGATGTTTTATTTTTAACCTATTGGGGATATGTAAGCCATTCTTAGCACTTTTCAAAAAGGATGCCAAGTTCAAGTGGGATGACAAGTGCTAGCATGCCTTTGAAGTTATCAAGTAGTATTTGGTGAAGCCTAGCCGAGCAGGCCACTCATCCTCTACAGTACTGCATTGGACAACTCTCTGGTGCTTTGTTGGCCCAAGCCAATGACAAAGGGAAGGAGAGTGCCCTCTACTACCTCAGCCATCATCTGATTCCTGTTGAAGCAAACTATCCACCTATTGAGAAACATTACCTAGCTTTGATCTTTGTCTCCCAAAAACTATGACACTATATGCTATCTCATAAGGTGAATTTGATTTCTATAATTTATCCATTGTAGTGTCTCATGATATGGCCAACGCTATCCAGATATTTGGTATGATGGTTCATGATTCTCTCACAGTTTGATATCACATTCGTACCCCTCCGTGCGATAAAAGGACAAGCACTAGCAGATTTCTTAGCAAAGCTTCCTGGGTTCTCGCTTGATGATCTCACGATGAACAAATCATGAACTTAGGGGAGATTGACAACTGCCAATGGGAGATGTATTTTGATGGTGTAGCTTCTTTTAATAAAGGGGAAGCACCACGATCTACTCTTCCAGGAAAGGCACGGGTAGGAATAGTTCTCTTAACTCCAGACTGCAATGTGATGAGATTCTCATACTATCTTTCCAACCCCTTCACCAACAACAAAACTGAGTATGAGGCTTTGATTACCAGTCTAGAGTTAGCTATCACAGTGTGTGTCAAAAGCATCAATATCTTTGGGGATTCTTAGTTGGCCATCAATTGATTGTGTCCTGATCTCAAACCCAAAACCCATCATTATCATGAGTATACCATGAAGGCAAATTTGTATACAAGGTTCCCAAGGTTAAAGGTGCTTCCGATAACTTGGCCAAACTTGCCAAAGATGAGTCCATTCAATAAGGGTCCAAAATAGACAAGTCATATCTCTTATTGATCTTCATCGAGACTTTCTCTTGAATGGAAGGTTGTCGTTGCCTATAAGGATAAAGAGCTGGATTATAGGCAATCATTCATAGACTATTTGAACACTGGCAAACTACCTTAAGAATATTTATAAGCCCATCAGGTGAAATAGAGAGCTCTCTCCTATGCTCTCATTGATGGCACCCTATACCGATGGTCCTTCGATCAAATATGGTTATATTATTTCGATAAACATGAAGGCCATGGCATTATAATTGATTATTGAGTCAGAATCAATTTGGTTTGAAGGTGAAGATGAAGATCAAAGACTAGGATACTACTAGCCTCGATGATGGATGTAGGCACATGGATGTGTTAGGTACACGGTGTGGTCCTTCATCAACCTCCCAATATTCTGCACCCAACATTGGCCTCATGGCCATTTGAGTGTTAGGGTACTGACATTGTGGGTCTGATCGATCCTCCTTCTTGCAAGGGTCATCGGTTCATCTTAGGTGCCACTGACTACTTTTCCAAGTTAGCGGAGGCAATCTGACTCAGAGAGGTCATAGCTCAACATGTAATTGAGTTTTTTTAGGGCATATATATGGTTTAAGATGCCTGCACAAATTATATCGATAATGATGCGCATTCAAAAGTACCAAGATCATGCTTTTCCGAAGACATGATATAGATTGGAGATACTCCACCATCTCCTAGCAAATGTCTTAGCGAAGCATTCAACAAAACTCTCATCCAAATACTAAAGAAGACTATGATATAGAGTGCGATGAGTGGTTTGGTTTGAAGCCTTGTACCTCACCCCATTTTCCTTAGTGTATGGGTCTAAGCTGTACTACCTTTAGAAGTTCAACTCCCATCACTGGGATAGCATTGTGTAGCAAGATCACTTCTGAGCGAGAATGCAAAGTTAGTTAGAAGAGCTGAAGGTTTGGAGAGTCACCTACAAGAGTCTTAGAACCTCGAGTTGTACAAGGCCAAAATGATTCAAGCTCACAATAAGTTGGTCTGCTCTAGGTCTTTCCAAGTAGGAGAACTTGTGCTAGTCTTAAGGAGACCAATTGTTGCCTATCGAAAGATGAGAGGAAAGTTTGACCCCACCTGGGAAGGCCCCAATGTCAAAGAAAAGGCAGACCAAGGAGGATCTTATCAGCTTATTGATTATAAAGGGGAAAACTCGATGCTTTTAATTAATGGGCTCTATTTGAAGAAATATAATCCATAAAAATCATGTTTAAAAATAATTCTATCAATAAAAAAATTTCATTGCAATTCATCAAAATCTTCTCTTCATTCCAAGCGTTGTTTGCTTGTTTTGTAAATCTTCCATGACGTGTTTAGGTTAGGTGTAAGAGAACAAAAGAGGCATCCTATCCTTCTTCACAACATGAACACATTCCCAAAGAGCTACTAGAATAGGTGTGAGAAAACCCAAGAGGCATCCTATTTTGATTAGCACTAAGTTAGGTGTAAGAGAACCCGAGCAACATCCTTTCTTAGTGGGAATTCTTGGTTACCATCCGTGACACCATTTCATCAAAATCCCCAAGCGTGTTTAAGGTAGGTGTAAGAGAACTCGAGTGGCATCCTAATCCCTTTAACACGAACATAAAAACAAAGAAATATCTTTTATCTCGAGGTATTTTTAATGTGAGAGCAAGGCCCTTGTGGCACTCACTCATTAGCTACTCTAGGTCGGGTCTACATGCTACCTCGCTAGTATGTCACCCCAGTGGTCACTTATTTGGAAGATGTGAGTCCCCCTGCATTCTTCTTAACTTGACCAGTGCAAATCAATGGGCATCTTATTAGTATGGTAGACTTCACTGCCTAGCCAATAAGCTACCTCATATTGATTTTATTTTAGAAGATGTGAGTCCTTGAGCTTTCTTCTTAAATTAAACATTGTGATCTAACTAGGTCGAGTATATTTGAGGTCTAGGATAAGTCCCCCAGAGGCTCCTTTCCTCTTGACTATGTTTGAGTTGATATAAGTCCTCTAGTGGCATTCACTCCGTAGTCACCCTAAGTCGGATAGAACCTGAGCTAGAAGCAATTCTCCGTATTGGTTCCACTATAGGATGATGTGAGTCCCAAGCTTTCTTCCTGATTGTTGCTGTGGTGATGATGGGCACCTTAAATTGGTTGATGTTTGTTATGTTGTGATGACTCACGTTGGATACACCACTATTGCAGTGAGTCCCATGCTTTCTCTTGAGTTGGCCACCAAATACCTATTTGATATATGACTAGCCATGTCATCATCTCTCTGGTTTTGGATTAAGCCCTTAGTGGCCCCTCCCCTCATTCTATTTGGATCACATCCTTTGACCCCATTTAGACACTACCTGTTACTCTTGATTGGAGCTCCCTATCCTAGTAGCCACCCCTGTGGTTGGAGAATTTATTCAGCATATGCACAGATTCTCCCTTGGTTTAGTAAATCTGAGATAGATCTAGGCTAATATAAGCTCCTTCTGATCCCTCAAAATATCCAGATAAACAAACTAAACAAAAAAAAAATAAATTAATTCACTTGTGGATTAGGAATTCAAGCCTCCAAAGGGCCCCTTTTCCCAAGCAGCATCCTATCTCTAAGGTGTCGGTAGAACTCTATAATTGCTAACTACCGAGTTAGATAAATCTCTGTCCTCACTCATGAATCATCCTTAGGTCGGGTTTAATCTATTTTTCCACAAGCGGTTACCCCGACAGTCATTCTGCTTTGGAAGATGTAAGACTATAATGCATTCTTTCTAGCATGACTGTCGCAAACCGACGGGCAGCCTTAGGTTGGGTTCGATTTATTGCCCAAAGTAACTGATCACCTTAGTGATCTTTTGTAGTGGAACATATGAGTCTCCGAGCTTTCTTCCCTTAAATTGATCATTATAAATTGAAAGGCACTCCTTTGGTCGGATAGTTCTCCCATCAGCTGGTTCAGTAAATCCGAGACAGGTCTAAGTCTCCATGTCTCTTACTTAGTGCAATCCATCGCAAACCAGCGGAATCCATCAAAATAAACAAATTAAAAAATGAAATTATTCTTTGACTAACTTTGAGCTGATTTAAGTCCCCAGAGCATTCACTTAGTCGCCCCTAGGTCTGTTCGATTTCCTGCCAATAAATCACCCGAGTGGTTTCTTATTTCTAGAATATGTGAGTCCCCGCACTTTCTTCTTAAGGCTTGACCATTTCAAGCTGAAAGACATCCCCTTGGTTGGTTAGTCCTACCTTGTGGTTGGTAGACTACTCCCTTTGATTTGGTAAATCTAAAGTAGGTCTATGCCTTTGTGGCCCTGACTCAGTGTAGTCCATGGAAAACCAATGGAACCCATCAAAACAAACTAAAAATAAAATTAATCTTGACTATCTTTAAGTTGATCTAAGTCCCCCAGCAACATTCACTCAATAGTTAGCCCTAGGTTGGGTTCGATCTATTGCCCTAGCAACTAGTCCATACTTTGGAGGATGTAAATCTACTACGCTTTCTTCCTAGTACAGCTATTGCACACCGGAAGGCATCCCTTTGGTTGGCTAGTCCTACTATGTGTTTAGTAGACTACCCCTTTCGGATTGGTAAATCTGAGTTAGGTCTAGGCCTCCATGGCTCTTACTCGGTGCAGTCCATCGCATACCAACAAGGTTTATTTCAAAATCCAAAGTTAAAAATCTAAAACAAATAAAAAATAATTCAATCCAAATCAAACCTTTTGCTCCTCCATAGCGAGAAGCAAATCTTTCTAACTCCCTAGTGGGCAGACTTAGAATTCTAACCCCTCAGTGGATTTCACAGCCTTTCCTTTCTTGTGGATGACTTGAACTTGCCTCCAGTGGAGAGTTCACTTGTCATTCATGGAGTCAAACACAATTAAACAAACAACAAATTGAAACAAATTCAATCCTCTTCCCAAGTAGAACTTAACAAATCAAATAAAATTTCTCCTGGTGAGACTCAAATAAAATCAAATCTCTTATCCCCTTGTAGATGATTTGAACATATTTCCCTCGTGAAAGGTTCACATACTCTATCCCTAGTGGATTCCTCCTTCACTCTCTTATGTCTTGGAAATTAGTAGAGTCACATTGCACTATGCTCTTGATTCCTTCTACACCTTGGGTTGGGAGTAGATCATTTTTTTTAGTGCTTATGAATGTCTAGTGTTGATCATTTTGGTCAACACCATACATGTGTGTTCTCACCTTGTCACACCACACCTATTGGCCCTTTGTTGATCTCATTTTAGAATGAGCTCAACCTCCATCTTAGACATAGGACTTCTTAGACTTTAAGAGTTCCAGTCTTAAAACACATCTAGTGACACTTAACCCAACCCTAGAGACTTAGAAGAGTTAGCCATAGGAATAGGTCATGCCTTAGGGGTGTTAGGAAAAATTTTCCTACCTTATTGCTTGAACCAACTCCTCACTTCCTTCCTTCAAGTCAAATTCAAATCAACTCCAAACTCATATCAACTTCAACTCCAAATCAAACCTTGAATCAATTTCAATGGATTTTCAAATCATGAATCAACCAAATTGAAACCCATGATTGAAATCCAAATTCAAATTCCAAAATCTTTCCTAAGTTTGATTCTATCTTATGGACTTAGCTCAAATCAAATCCAAATCAATTCAAATTCAAGAAATTTTAACCCACTTATATTCTCATTTATATTCACATATATAAATGAAATATAAATTCAAATCAATCAAACTGAATCAAAACTCAAATTCAAATTCCAAAATCTTTCCTAAGCTTTCATTCTATCTTATCTTCTCTCAAATCAAATCCAAATCAATTCAAATTCAAGAAATTTTCTCATAACCTATTTATATTCTCATTTATATTTACAAATATAAATGAATTATAAATTCAAATATCCAAAACCAAATTCAAAACTCAAACTCAAACCAAAATCCAACCTAAGCCTTTCAAGTCAAATTCTTGAACTTAGCCAAATCAAACTCAAATCAAGCTAAACTTTGATTTTGCTTCATGATTTAATCAATCCTTCAATCATGAATCCAAATATAAACATAAACTTCAATCATCAAACCAAAACTAAATTCAAAAAATCAAACCCAAGTCAAACTCATGTATCCTGACTTGAAATTATCAAATGAATCAAAACCCATTTGACTCAAATCACTTGCAAATGGATTTATATTTCAATCATAAATCCATATGTGAGTTCAACCAAACTTGAATCAAGCCTTGATCAAGCCAACTAAACCCAATTGGCTCACTTGACCCAAAGTGGCCAATTTGACCTAAATGAATCAAAATCTAATTCAATTCAAATCAAAGTGAGTTAAGACAATCCAAACTTTATGTCATGTTTGTTGATCATCATAGGTTAATCAATTGTCATGAATAAACCAAGTCAACCTAGCACGTTGACCAAGTCAACCCTTTAACCCACATGAACCCAAACTAGCCAAATTGCAACCTAAACTAAATTGATTGCAACCAATGGCTCAAGTTCACTCCAAATTGATTGTTGAACTTGACCAAATCCTCAATTAAACCCAATTTGACCAATTTCCAACTAGACAACCCAACCCAATAACCATGAACCCAACTTGACCTAAAAGGTCAAACCAAGCCAAAATCAAATTAAACCAAAATTTATTGAAACCAAAGTTTGCAATATATTCCAAATGATCAACCAAACCCAAACCAAGCCATGATTCAAGCTTTTGTCAATTGGTCAATTTCAATCAACTTAGCCCAAATTGACCTAAAGGATCAAATTGCCAAAATCCAAATTAAATCTAAATTAAACCAAATTGATTGAAACCAATTGAACCAATATACCAGTCATTTGAACTTGACCCAACTCTTGGTTTGACCCAATTTGACCAATTGGTCAACCTAACCCATTTTGACCGATTTGACCCAAATGGGTCAAATTAACCCAAATTAAACCAAATGAACTTCAAATGACATGAAATTTGGTCCAACTTACTTTTGACTCATTTCAAATTTGTCCAAATCAAATTCAATGCCAAATGACCACTTTGCCCTTGGGTCAAGGGCATCCCATGAGAAAAGACACTTTCCTAAGTGGTCATTTATCTTCCTTGGTCACATGACACTCATCCATTGATCCACATAGGCACTAAGGACACTGATTTTTTGACCCAAGGAGCAGTTGGAGCAGCCATGACTCATGGGGAGGTGAAATCACCTCACCTCTCCCATTGGAACACTTGGCATGAAGGACTCTAACTTACCCTTGGCTAGGACACACATTTGTCCTTCATGATAGCCACTTTCCATGCCTTAGCCAACCATAGAGAGCCACCTAGGATGATTCTCTTCCATTCCAAACCACCCCAAGCCAAATGACATGAGTTTGGAGCCAAAAGTTTAAACAAAATGGTTCATTTCATTCACTTTGATTCCAAAGCATTATAGGCTAAAGAAAACACCCATTCCTCTCATTCTCCCTCTCCTAGAGCTCCCAAACCAATTGGCAATCACCCCCACTTCATTTGGGAGAGAAATACTTCAAAATTAAGTGGATTTCAGTGAGGAAATGGCGATCACTAGTGGAAACTTTATTTTGACTTGAAAGTGAAGATCCAAGCTCATTCTAAGGCCTCATCCCTTGCTTAATAGTGTGCTCGAGTCATCACCACCACTGAAAATCATCCCATGTGAGGTAACTTTCAAAAAATGTAGTCGGCCTTAAGATTCTTCATTTCTAATGATTTTATGTGATTTTAGAATTTACCCTAGATAATCTTGCATTTTCACTTTAAATCATCCCAATTAGAAAATAGAGTTTCTCTATTGTGAATCGATGTGAAAAAGAGTCTATTTGAATAAGTTTTTATTTAGAATTTCTCTTTTTCCAAAATACCCAATGCCACCTCCAGTAGCAAGCCATATGAACGATTCACGAGATCAGAAGGCTCGGATCACATGTGGATCACGCATTTGATCGCTTCAATGATCTTGCTCCGTGATTGCGACTCAATCGGTCACATGATCTCCGGCCTGATCGCAATCCCAGCAATCATGCAATCTAATCTAGACCATCCGATAGGTGATCAGATGGTCCGGATCAAACCATGCATCATGGTCAACATGGACCGATTTCGCCCATCCTGATGCGGCACCACGCGAATCGCGACGGTGCATGCGTGGCCACATGGCACCGTGTCAAATCATGCAACACCATGTGGCGTGGCCATGTCGAAGATCACGCATGCGTACATGCTAAATAGGAAAATTAGATTTTTTGATTTAAAAAATTACTTTAAATCACCTAAAACTTCAAAAATTCATTGAAAATAAAATACTTAATGAAAAATTAGAAATAAGGGCTTGTTGGATTCGTCTTTTCGAGACGAATCCAACAAATCCAAAATCTTCAAATTTCAGTAAATATTTTGAGCTAAATTTAAGTTTTAAGAAAAAATAAGTTTCATTAATTAAACCAAAAATAAATGTTAGATTAAGTTGAAATTTTTAAAGATTAAAATTAATGCTAAAATACTCCTACCATAAGAATTTCAAGTCAAAACGATCTTTGGATTAAAAGATATTAAATTTTGAGTGTTAAATGATTTATTTTAATAAAATAAATTAATAGAATCCATACAAATCACTTAAATCAATTGAAACTTCCTAAATTCATAACTAATTATAAAAAAAAAAAAATCCAAAAATATAAACTTGGGTTTATTTTAAAGATAATTTAGAGGAGAATCCAATAAAGTGTTTCTAATTGAATTTGAATAATAAATTTTCCTTAATTAGGGTTTATTTAAAAACTTAATAACCTACTCCTATAATGACTTCATTAATTAATTTCAAACTTTGAGGCATGTTTAGTGGGATGACTTCTTCCTCCCCTAATTTTCTTGGAATTTATTAATGAGTTAATCAAAGAAATTAATTAATGAACCCCTAATCACTCTCTTAATGTAATTAAAAATAATTAAGCATGTAAATAGTGATTTAATTTCTTGATTAAGATAATTAAACATTGTTTAAGTGATTAGGAGATTTATGGAATGATTTTGGGCTATTTTTCTTAAGCTATTCTCTAAACCCCCTTTCTTCCTTAATCCAAATCTAATTAAGCATTAATCCAATAATGATCTACTTAATTAATCAAATCAAATTCTCAAAACCAAAATTAAACTTGAAACTCAATCAATCCTTCTTGGATAGATACTTAGGTGTTCAATAACCTAAGTAAACTTAAAGAAATCATACCTAACCCATATGTGTGGGAAAGGTTATGAAAGTACTTAAATTAAAGCTTTAGCTTAATTAATCATTAACTGTGAGCCAATTGCATTAGGTACCTTTATTTCCTAGGATGGATTGCTGACTTAAATTCTTTGTGATTTTATGTCATACATTGGCTCATAATTATTTGATTAAATATGTTGAAGTGGTATAGGTAAGGGGTAATTAATGAACTTAATCTACACCTTAACCTAACCAAAGCATAAAATTAATCTAATCACCTAAAATTAAACTAAAACAATACACACATGTGGGAATGGGTAAGAACCAGCAAACCTTCTTACACTTTCTTAATTCAAGTCAAACTCAAAATAAAATGAAAGTCTCCTTAAACAACCTTTGATTCTCTTTAAATGATCTTACTTCAAAAGATTATCTTTAAGAATTAATTAGAGTGAATGAAATTACATGCTGACATCACTTTATTTCTTTCCTAGCATGCTAAATGTGTATGTTATATGAAAATCATGCATTTATGTCGTTTGAAAATAAAATTAAAATGAAAAGTTTCCTTTATGTCAAATTGCATGTTTTCGGCTAAAGTAAGATATGAATGGCTATTATCACAACTAAATCCAAAACTATTTTTAAAACTTATAAACCAAACATTTCAAATAAAAACTATACTATCTATAAGTACTTATGAGCTTGCATGTGAATAGTATAAAATTTGTTATCTAACTTTTTCTTCTCTTTCTTAACATAGGTTTGTGTAGGATTTGCAAAGTGTATAGTCTATTTGAAAAGGACATGAAACTTGTTTTAAATCTATTCCTATACACTCTTATGTCATGACTCAAGAAGGAATTCCATAAGACACATATAAATTAAACAACCAAAATCAAACAAACAAACATAAACTTTTTGCATGATTCTCTTTCCATGCATTACATGCACATGTATAAGAAAAGTGGAGTATCACACCTGGCTTTTATACTTGTAAATGTGCATATGAAAATGGATAAAGAATCACTCTTCTACTTAACAAAATCATGCATACATGAAACATTTTAAATTTCCTCTTAGCATTCTCTTTCTATGCATTTCTTTATGCACATGTATTTAAGAAAAGTGAATATTATTCTGACAACCCTGTGGGGCTTTGAGTATTTTCCTTGTACCCTAGTAACAACAATGGTGCGTACTCACTTATGTATTTTATATTTATAAATGTGCATATGAAAATGGATAAAAGAATCACTTTCTACTTAACAAAATCATGCATACATGAAATATTCCAAATTTTAAGCAACCTCTTAGCATTCATTATTAAGGTGTGTTAAATACTTAGCATGTATAGATATGCTTAGATTCATTCATGTGCATGATACACATATGGGAAAGAAATAAAATGTTGTGTGTTTTGTGATAGTAATTCACTTTACTTAATATTAAAATATCTTTTTTTTGAATAGGTTTGTTTAGAGAAAATCTAAACTTAGGATTAATTTAAATACATAATAAAATATTCACTAAACAAAAATCATTAATGAATCTACCTTAGAAATCACTTAGGGAAAAGAGAAGTTCTCTTCTTTTCCTCTCTTTACAACCTTTAATAATTAAGTAGGTTCATTCAAACCAAATCAAATCATCAAATAAAATTTATCCAAATTAACTGAACAACTTAAATTGAAACCATCCTCTAAGTTGAACTTTTTCACACTTAGAAAATCCTAACCTTAAAGCCTAGCTAAGCATATTACACAAACCTTACATGACACACACATTAGGCTAAGTCACCACCTCTAGTCCTATATTTGGGAGGTGCATGGTTTGATGTTTGCTTTTGTTTTGTGATGTGATATTTTAGTTTTGATGTTAGGGTGTATGTGCGTAGAATGAATGGTAGGATGATTTAGTCTATCATTTTTCTACAAGGGGATTGTGCTTAAGGGGCGTGATAAAAATATAATTGCTTTGTGCGGTGTTACTTATACCCTAAGCATAATCCAAATAGGCGTGGACTTGGTTACCCATGTGTGGGTGCTAAGTCCAATTTGTTTATATACATGCTTGGAATGTATGGTTTGTTTATCTAATCTCTATTTTGTAGGTTTTAGTTAGATTTACTATTTTTTCCCATTTCATGTACTTTTGCAATTATGATTTTGGAATAATTTTTGTGGGGGATTAAGATGAGCATTGGTTATAAGATCACATCTTATGTATCATGTGAAGCCTTTTGAGTATCCACATTCTAATCATCCAAAAGAAGGAACCAAAAGAAGAAAGAAGAAAGAAGAAAAGAAGGAAGAAGAAATGAAGAATGAAGACCCCCATAACATGAATTTCTTGCTTAATTGTAATTAATTCATTTGTAATCGGGTTGTATAAGGATAGAGCTCAACTACCCAATTTATTTTTGGGTTTGTACAATGGTGCCCGACCACACTTAGCCTTTTATTCTTTTGCGTTAGCTTTATAAAATGTTTGATATTTTATTTAGCTTGTGCATTAGAAATGGCATATTTTTCTAGTTTCTTCCTTGCTTTGATGTATGGCAGATGACACTCTTAGGGAAAAATAAATCTTATACCAAATTAATCAACTTAAATTAAAATTAAATAACTCATAACCTCATTTAAAGCCTAAGTTAAAATCAAGATAAAATAATTAGCAACCCCTTAGTTGGATGAGCATTTTTTTTCTAACATCATGCATAAAAATATATTATTTCACTCTTCATTGGAGAGCTTCCACCTTTGCTAGAGAACTTGGCTTGACCATTGAGAGCCATGGTGGAAACACACCTCCCCCTTCTCGTTGATTTTGGCCCATAATCTTATTTCTCATGCATTAAGCATATGAATCCTATAAGCCTGAGTCAAATGATTGTCCAAAATTGAAAGTAAATGTAATATATTTTGATTTAGGTCATTTTCATGCCCTTACATGATCTAGTCTCTGTGGAAGTGAGTTTAAGGACTTAATCTCTTTCTAAAATAAATAATAGCCTAGCTATCTTGCATAAATATATGACTTGCCTACATGAATTTAAAATTGTAGGAGTTAGTTGGTGGCCACCCCTAGGCGATTGTATGTCCAACAGTTGAGTAGTTTATCCTCTCTTATGGAGGTAAACCATATGCCCATTTTTGCCTTAGATTTAGGTCATGCCTTGGCCCTCGCCAAAGCTCCCTAGATTTAGGTTCTGAGGTTGCTATTTCCCTTTGAGGCCGTGAGCATAAATCCTCGTATCTTAGGAATTTCCATGACCTTGCATCATGAAATTATAAGCCCTAAACTTCTAATAAAAATTCAACTCAAACAAATAATTCCCCTCAATTTCAAAAATGTAAAGCCCAATCATAGGAAAGTTTGAGATGCTCACTAGGCTTCCTAGTATCATGAGCATCCCCTACTCATCTCCATTTAGTTTCGATAATAACTCTCTCCCTTTGAACAATCCCATTTGATCTTCCAATTGATAGTCTAACCTTCAAATTCTTTGGAGATAATGATCATTTACCTTAATCGAGAGTATTATTAAAGAATATCATTTCTTAAAATGTAATTAACTATGGGGCCTGCCTCCATAGGGAACTTAATAAATCTAGTTTAAAATAAGCCTTACTTTACTTTTTCACATAAAGTGGGGAAAAATCTCATATATGCACCCATTATCCTTAGGAGTCCTTATTGATGATTAGGTCCATTGTGGTGGTAACTTCTATCTTTTGAGATAGTACACCTCTTCTCAATGTCATACCATCACCCTAATAAGAACATTTCATGATTCCAAAAAGAATATTTCTATTTTCATTTATCCTTTTCAAAAGGATAGATGAAGGTAGAAATATTTCACCACCCTGTAGTATTCTCTTTCATGGATGGGTCATCTAGCTAACCAAATTAAGATGGCCCAAGATGCACTACTTTTCAAATCCAGAATCTATTGTTATAAGGTCATGCCTTTCAACCTTAAAATGTTACATACTATTTATGACTTAGATCTTCAACTTCCATCCATCATGTTGAATGTTACATTGAAGATCTTGTAGTCTAAAGTAAAGAAAAGGAAGACCATCTCTTTGACTTCAGAGTAGTTTTCGAATGGTTAAGATAATTTAACCTTAAAATGAATCCCCTGAGTGTGCATTTGGAATAGCCTCAAGGAAATTCCTTGGGTTTATTGTCCAACACTGTTGAATAGAAATCTACCCAGAAAAGATCAAGGCTATCTTAGAAATGCCACCCCCTAAAGTCTAACCCAACTCAGATCATTTTAAGGGCGATTGGCATATCTAAGATGTTTCATTTTCAACCAATCAGAAAGACTCCAGCCATTCTCAATACTTATCAAAAATGATGCTAAGTTTAAGTGGGATGGCAAGTGCCAGCATACTTTTGAAGACATCAAACACTACCTAACGATGCTGCCAATTCTAGCAGCCCTTATCCCAAGAAAACCATTGATATTATATACTGCTGCATTAGGTGACTCTCTTGGTGCTTTGTTGGCTTAAATCAACTATGTAAGAAAAGAGAATGCACTCTACTATCTCAGTCATCATTTAATCCCATCAAACTAACCAAAGTAGAAATTTTTAATCTTTGCATCCCAAAAAGCTACGACATTACATGCTTTCACATAAGGTGAATTTGAACTTTGAGATCAATCCACTACAATATCTCATGACATGACTGATGCTATCTAGACAGTTAGCGCATTGGTCCATGATTTTATTATAATTCGATATTAGTTTTGTACCCCTCTATGTGGTGAAAAGACAAGACTAAACATTTTAGAGACACACTCCTACTAATTCCGCTTAGTGATGACCTCATGACCTAATCATGAACTTAGGGGACACTAGCATTCACCGTTGGGAGGTGCCGCTTCCTTTCAAAAAAGGTGAAGAACCACGATCTACTCTTTCAAGAATGGCGGGTAGGAATAGTACTTCTAACTCAATGATATGAAGATGAGATTCTCATATCATCTGTCCAATGCATGCACCAATAATGAAATCGAATATGAGGCTCTGATTATTGATCTTGAGTTAACCATTACACTATGCATCCATAGCATAAACATCTTCGAGGATTCTCAATTAGTTATCAATCAAATTGTTGGGTCCTCCAAAGTTCTAAAGCTTAAGCTCCATTATTACCACAAGTATACCATGGAGTTGTTGGCCCAAATCCTAGAGGTTAACATCTAGAAGATTCTTGAGGAGAAAATGCAAGATGTGATGTTGTCTTGCTAAGAAGATGTGGAAGATGAGTCCATACCAATAAGGGTCAAAATAAACAAGTCTTATCCCTTATTGACAGAACTCATCGGAGACTCTCTTGAAGTTGTCAAAAGGATGATGAGTCGTAATGGACCATTCATAGATGATCTAATTACAAGCAAACAAATAAGTAGAGAGCTTTCATATGCTCTCATGGATGGCGCTTCATGCTGATAGTCCTTTGATTATATGTGGTTATGTTGTTTAGACAAACACAAAGCCCATAAGATCATGATCAAGGTACACTAATCAAGCCTTTAATTATCCTTAATTACATAAAGGGGGTAATTAGGAAATGCATTTGCAATTCCCCCAATTAAGCCATCAATAAATCCCAAGAAAATTATGAGAGGTAGAGGTCATCTACCAAAATATACCCAAGAAGTTTGTGATTAATCAGTGGATTAATTAGGGAGTAATTAACAAATTAAGATATCCATTAAAACCCAAAATCAGAGAAAGATATAATTCAAAATCTATAAAAAACCAATTTTAGATTATTCTAGATTGAATTATCTTTCAGTGGAAATTTACCTCATATATTTTTTATTTTTATTTAGAGAGATGTTAATTTTTAAAGCTTAGAGGATTAATTAGAATTAATTAAAACCAAATTAAATCCTTTAATCCATAGTGTGACATGCGGCCAAGGTAACTTTCCACGCGTGGTGAGCCATCATTAAACGCTCCGCCACCGCTGCAGGTGGCGAATGGGATGTGGTTTGATACGCTCGTATATCGAATGACCAAGAATAACTCCATGGTTTTAAAAGGATAGATCAAATATAAAATGTGCATTTAATGTCAGCCATCCAACCAAAATGCGCGGATGGATGAGATCTATCCCTGCCAAAGCCTGTGAATCATAGGAACCGTCCATGATCTAAGCCTTGATCCGAGCTCAATTGAGCTTGGATTAGGATAAAATTTTGCACACACCATCATACACTAATGGCAATCCTTTCCAACGGTTGAATTTTCATGCCATGACACTTTCTTTCACAAAAGACCAACACCCCTTAAATCTGATGATCAAAAAATGACATGATGCTCGATTCCCTTGGAGGAGCTTCTTCTGGTTGAGATGAAGCTGTGGTGAAAGAATTAGCTCCTAAGGTTGAGTAGTTTGCTCTATGGATCAACCCCTTTTCGTTGTGAGCTTAGTTTTTATCTAGGTGATCCTTTCCTTTCCTTTGGATCTTGGGAAAGATGTTGACCAGACTCAACTTGATCCTCTGGTAGAGTGTACAAAGAAAATTGAAGTGATTTGGAGTATAGAGGAAATTTTGAAAATCAATGGAGCTCCCCTATTTTATCTTGAAGAAAATCGAGAATGGTTGATTTCAATTCCCTCCTAGAAGCTTAAGAACACTCTCTGATGTCTCCTAACACTCTCTCACACTCAATCGACAATGAGAATATGCCAATTGAAGTGAATTAGGGGGAGTATATATCCCCCTATGGCAATCGGACAGTCGAAGCTACCTTTGTTGTTTTGATCCAATTAGCAATATGGTAAGGGTTATTTGAGCTGTTAGGATTTGGCACATTGGTTTGAGCTAAGGAGTGGATTGGTAACCTCCCATGTGCTTCAAATCAAGTGGAGGGAGGTTTTATATTTGGCTAATTTGAGCTATGGGATCAGTGTTGGCCTTCGATCCATTTGGACTGACCCAAACCTATTGGGATGAGTGCACCATCCTCCATAGGGTCTACTTGACCTATTAGGAAGGTATCAAGTTGAAATGAAGACGGCTTGACCAAACTTCCCATGGATTTAACCAAAATTTATTTTATGGGCTAGGGGTAGAATGGTTATTTGGCTAATTTTTGAATTTAAATATGTTGGGTATGTTGAGAAAATAGGTTTGACCAAATTTCATTGGATTTGGAGTTCATTTGATATGGTTTGGCTCATGTTGACCCATTTAGGTCAAAATGGGTCAACTTGGGTCAAGTTGACCAATTGGTTAAATTGGGTCAAGTTCATATGACCATTTGAAATGTTTTGGTGGCTTTGGTTTGATTCAATTTGGTTTAGTTTTGAGTTTGGCTCATATGACTTTATTTAGATCAAAAGGGTCAAGTTAATCAATTTGATTCATTTGACCTATTTGAGCTAGGTCATGGGTAGGTTTAGGTTTGCTTAGTCATATGAAGTGGATTGATATCTTTATTTTTAATCAATTTTGGTTAAGTTTGAATTTGGCTCAACATGACCCCTTTAGGTCAAGTTGGGTTCAAGGTCAATTGGGCTAGTTAGGTATAGTTGGCCACTGAGGCTTTGGTCAAGTTCAACAAGTGATTTGGAATGAACTTGACCCATTAGTTTCAATCAATTTGGCTTAGATCAAGTTTTGACACATTTTGACCCTTTAGGTCAAGTTGGGTCAACTTGGGTCAAGTGGCCAATTGGGCTAGGTTAGGCTCAAATGTTGACTTGGTCAAGTTCAAACATAGTTTATGAATGAACTTAGATCAATGATTTCAATCAATTTAGCCTATGGTGGATTTTGGCTATGTTGGGTTTCATTTTAGCTAAGTGTTGACTTAGTCAACCCTTATGTTTGACTTAGTTTGACCCAATTTGATTGATTGATCATCCCATGATGATTGTTGATCATGATGAGAGGCATAGGTGAGTTTGATTCAATCCAATTTAGGATTAGAATTTGGCTCATAAGGGTACTTTAGGTCACTTTGGGTCAAGTGAGCCTAAGTAAAAATGGCTTGGTCAAAGCTTGATTTGAGTTTGATTGAACTTGTATATGGACTTATGATTGAAGAATAAATCCATTTGCAAGTGGTTTGAAGCCAAATGGGTTTTGATTCATTTGACATTTTCATATTCAAAGAAAGAACATGAATGGATTTGGGGTTTGATTTTTGACTTGAGTTTTGATTTGGTGATTGAAGTTTGTATTTATATTTAATTCATTGTTGAAGGTTTGATTGAATCAAGAAGGAAAATCAAGAGTTTGACTTGATTTGAAATTGATTTGGCTAAGTTCAAGAATTTTACTTGAAAGATTAGGTTGGATTTTGATTGGATTTGGGTTTGATTTTTGGAATTGGTTTTGATTGTTTTAATTTATATTTCATTTATATATGTGAATATAAATGAGAATATAAATGGGCCATGAGAAAATTTCAAGAATTTGAAGTGGTTTGATAATGATCTAGGCTAAGTCCATTAAAAGGAATTTGAAGGACTTAGGAAATTTTAGAGTAAGGATTTGAATTTTTGAATTTGGTTTAATTGATTTATATTTATATTTCATTTATATATGTTAATATAAATGAGAATATAAATGAGTTATGAGAAAATCCCATGAATTTGAATTGATTTGATCATGATTTAGGCTTAGTCCTTTAGAGGGAAATTAAGGATTTAAGAAGGATTGTAAATTTAGAATTTAATTTTGGCTTTGATTTGATTGATTTAAAATTATATTTAATTTATATATGTGAATATAAATGAGAATATAACTGAGTTATAAGAAAATATAATGAGTTTTAATTGATTTAGATTTGATTTTGGCTAAGTCCATGAAGGAAAACTTAAAGGACTTAGAAAAAAATTTATGAATTGATTTTGAATTTTGAGTTTAGTTTGATTGGTTTATATTTATATTTTATTTATATGTGTGAATATAAATGAAAATATAAATGAGTTATGAGAAAATCACAAGGATTTGATTTGGTTTGATCATGATCTAAGCTAAATCTCTTAAAGAAAATTTAAATGACTTAGGAAATTTTTAGACTTAGGAATTTCATTCATGGGTTTCAATCATGGATTTCAACCACATGGAGTTGATTTGAGTTTGTAGAAAATCAAATAAGATTGATTTGGAGTTTGACTTGAAGGAAGGAAGGTGAGGAATGGCTCAAGTTAAGGGTAGGCAAATTTTCCTAACACCCCTAAGGCATGACCTATTCCTATGGCTAACTCTTCTAAGTCTCTAGGGCTAGGTTGAGTGTCCACCTAATCACTAGATGTGTCTTAGGACTAAGGATCCCTAAAAGTCTAAGAGGAGTCCTATGTCTAAGCTGAAGGGGTTGAGAGCTCATTCTAAAAATGAGGTTAACATGATGTTTTGTAGTGGGTGTATTAAATTATAGAAATTGGTGCATCATATTTTAGATTAGGTTCTATCTTGGTGTTGGTTGACTACCCTAAAACCTAACTCCACTTCAAATTAAGGCCCTCCAAACCATACAAAATCTGTTTGGGCTTCTTAAGAGAATCTCCAAACTTTAACGAGTCCCCATGAAGTGTGCCCCAACTATAGTCCACATCACAATGCTCGTACTAAATCATCATGACCTATAATTCATAATATTAGTTGTTTTCCCATTATCTGAGATGTTAATACTATAGGATATAACAAATATCCATTGATTCTAGTAGAGACATCTTCACATCAGTTATCCTAATGTATTTTGACACTTTTTTTAGTTAATGTTGAAAAAGGTTGACATATACAAGATATATTATAAATAAACCTCATTGTAAATCCTAAATTTTCTTGTAAAAATCTTAATTGAGTGAGGATTTTTGGATGTTCCATTTCAAAAGTTTTCTTTATCTTGGTAGGCCTATCTTACTACCATGGTGCTCTAAAATAAATCATAGGAATTTTTTGATAAGGCTTTGCAAGCACATTTTAAGGGATTCATTTTCTACCCATATTTATGAAATCTTTGGAAGTTTGTTTGAAGGTTGGTAACATGATCTTCAATAACCTTACTTTTTATAACAATATTGTCAATGTAATATTCTACTTAATGATAGAATAACAAATCAAAAATTTGAGTTATATGATGTTTATCGGTAGCACCATCATTCTTCAATTTGAAAGACATAATTTTATAATAATAAACAACAATTGAAATTTTGAAAGTTGAATGATGTTCATCTTCAGGGGTCATCTTTATTTAGTTGTATCTTGATGTAAAGAGACTCTCTAATGAGGTATTGAAATGTTAAAAACCCTATACAATAAGAGACTCTCTCCACAAAAAAAAAACCTTGCTATAAATAATTAAGGAAAACCCACAAACATTAAATTAACTTTATTTTGGTTATGTAATACAATATCAATAATAATATATTATCTCAAAAGACAAAAATATTATTTTGTAATGGATTCAAAGACTAAAATAAAAATGACTTTCTTATTATTGTATCTAAATGTGACAGAGAATAACATACTATCTTGGGAGACATAAATATTATCAAATCATGGTTTCAAATACAATAACAAAATTTATTTTTGAAATTTTCATGGTATGTATTTTTAAAAATTTCTTTTATTATTTAGATTAAAATTTTATTAAGATTTTGGGGTTTATACGAGTTCTCTAAAAGGCAAGCCATTACATCTTAAGAGTTGGAACTCCTAAGAACACTCTCGATTAACACAGTAGAAAATAATTTTATTGTTTGTTCAACATTAAAGTTCAAGAACTTAATAATTTGAAAATTCAAATGGGATTGACTTAAATTAAGAAATAGTTCTTTTTAGAGTTCATTTAAACAAAAGTAAGGATTATATTATACTAAGAAGATTAGTAGTGCTCCAATTATCCCAAGGTTAGGATTTATATTTTGAATATTCAAATTATTTATGTTTCAAGTTGAACCATTTTATTTGAAAGTTAAGACTTAAAATTCACTAGCATAAAACTAGGATTAAGCCCAAGAGGTGAGGACTTATGAAATAGGACAAAAAAAAAAAATAAAAAATAAACATCAACCTTAGAACTAAAAGAAGTCGAGTCTAATGGATTATAATCCTCCCTAGAAGGCTGCCAGCTGACCTACTTAACTATTTTAAATTTATGAAGTCTAGTCTTATATGAGTGCAAGATAGATAAGATTATTATTAATTAAAAAGATTCCTAAACTTTGGCTTAACCACTAAATCTAAGTTATGTATGGGTATGCAATGCACCTAACGAATGCATTAATTTATAATTTATATTTTTTTATTTAAACACTTTGATTTATTTTGAAGGTCACTGTATATGCAAATTATGCCTACTATTCATGTAATTAGAAATGGTTAAAAGATAAATTAATTTTTAGAGATAATCTTCCCCAAGAAAGCTAGTTATCTTTATTGGAAAGATGTCCCCTTATATGTAATGGGTGAAAAGCCAAATAAAGGATATAGTGATAATATGAATTATGGTGCTACATCAAAATTATGTTTAATTGATTTTATTAATTATTTATAATTCTTTAAATGAATTTTGGTTATTAATTGTGTTAATTTTACATTTTAACTAAATAGTTAGGTAGAAAAATAAATTTATCCTAAAAAATGTCTACACAATTCTAGGCTTTAACATGCACTAACAATCACATAAATAAACTTAGGAAAAGTAAGTATTTCTAATGCGTAAATAATGTAAACATTATAATGAATCATTAGATTAATATAAAAAGGTCCCATACGATCAGCTATCACTATACAATCTGAAAGGAAAGAAAAATATGCAACTGAGCTCTACTCTTATACTGCCTGGCTTAGACATATAACTAAGCAACAAGGCTTCACTAGTATGAGGTTCATCCTTGATTCCCTTCCTTTTATTCTTTTAAAATCCCATAAGCCTAAAAATGATAATCTAAGATTTTACAAAAATTACATTTATAAAATAAAAGAAAATTACAACTCAAAACTTATAAAATAGTGATTAGCCCAATAGTTATATTTCAAAACACACATTTAAACATTCATTAAACCACAAATTGCTTAGCACTTTTAGTGCCAAGCAAGTCACCTATCCTATTGGTCATGCTTAAGAGATTTTAAACACTTAATCTTTATCATTATAAGCAACACTCATACATAACTTATTAGTTTAATTATTCACCACATCACATAGTCTCTCTAAGTATGACCATCTGTAGAAAATATTGTTAGTTTAGTTATAATAAAATTCTACAATCATCAGAGAACAATCCTAAGATAGACATCACATCATAGTAAAATATGACAACATTACATCATAGTACAACAAACAAGAGACACAAGTCATCCCTCACCTAAAGGTTTAAGGGCATTGTCCAAACTAATAAATCTAGTGTGTGCTAAATTGTGCGGATGTTCGCCTTAGTTACGCTTTATGTTTCAATTTTCTAAGTCTCGATTGATGTTCAATTTAGTTAAAAGGTGGTTTCAATTTAAATGATTAATTATGTGAAGCATTATATTTTAATTTTATTTGACTTGGATTTCAATTTATTTAAAAGGTTTTAAAGAATGCCTAAGGGTAATTAAGACAATCAGGTAGGTGAACTTTTATCACCAAAGTATCCTAAGCATGATGAAACATATCCTTCATCAAAGAAATGAGAACATATTCCATAAAACTTTCGAGTTCAAGTGATTTAATTTAAATTTTTTATGATTTATTAAATTAATTTAAATTATAATAATTTAAATATTACTTAAATAATTTTATTTTAATTTTATTTATTTATTTGGTAATATCTATTTCATATTTTTATGCTTTAATTTGAATTATTTATGAAGTTTTAAACTTTTGGTGATTAATTGCAATATTTAATTACTATTTATTTGATTTAATTGATTAATTATTATTTATTTATATTTAAAAAAATTTAATATTCTCATTAACCTCTTCTGTTTACTTAACATAATGAAATATTTAATTAACTTCCTCGATTTTTTTTTTATAATTTTAAATCTACTTTTTATATTTATCTCATCTAGTTTTTATTAAAATTTTATTTACTATTAAAATTATAAGACAAAATTTTGAGAAAACTACTAAGTTGAAAACAACCTCATGAATCCTGTGTGAATATTTTGAATTTTATTTTATTAATTTATTTTTTATAGTATTTTAATTAATCATAAAAAACTAGAACTATTTGAGGCTTTTAATTTTATTAAATTTTACTCTAAAGTTTGATTGAAATGAGAATTTACTCATAATTTTTGGTTTTATAATGAATTAATTATGATTATTCAAAATTTGGCTTAAATTTTGATTTATTTCTTCATTTAAAACATTTATACTTTTTCATGACAATTTCATACACATATTTTTCAATATTCGAATCAAAGATCTCTGAGAATGAAATAAAGCCTCAACCATCTAGTTGATAATACACCCATGTTTCCATTGCTTGGATTAGAGGTGTTTGAGTGGACGGTTCCCGCATTCCGTTGGAGCTTGAAGACAATCTTCTGATTGTCAGATTTATCAGGTTCGATTGAATTGAAGTCGATACACCCACTAACTTAGCTTGGTGAGAGGGCGGCTGATACCCCGTCATTTTGATTGAGCGGTATCTTAGGTGAAAAGAAATGATAAAGCCTCAACCATCTAGTTGATAATACGCCCATGTTTCCATTGCTTGGATTAGAGGCGTTTGAGTGGACGGTTCCCGCGTTTCGTTGGAGCTTGAAGACAATATTCTGATTGTCAGATTTATCAGGTTTCGATATTGAATCTGAAGCTGATACACCCGCCGCCCTTAAGCTCGGTTGGTGAGAGCGAGCGCGGCTGGGTACTCCCAGTCTGCGTTCGATCTCCTTCAGAGAGGGGTGCACTATCTTAGCAGATGAAAAGAAATGGGGGGTCGGCACTTGTGGGCTTGGGGTTCCTGCGCCGCTGGGATTGGTACGTCATCACGCCACAAATGGATGGATGAGACATCGTCAAAAAAAAAAAAAAAATCTGAAGCTGATACCTCTACCTGTGGCCTAGATCCTATATCCTTTACACTTTTCTATGTGGCTTTTGTGAAAGTCGAATCCACATTGTTAGTCCAATGATAATACATTGCATGAATTCAAAGACTTTCATGCGGCATATTATTATTGGACCAATAATGTGAATTCTACTTTCACAAAAGTCCCGTAGAAAGAGTAAAGGTTATAGGATCTAGGAAACATGTAGGGTGTCTGGTTCAATTTCAATATCTGAACCCGATAAATCTGACGATCAGAAGATCGTGTTGTAGTATGGGAACCGTCCACTCAGACGCCTCTGATCCGAGCAATGGAAACATGGAAATCGTAAACTCTTGCTTTCAAAAGGATCATAAATGAAAAGTGTAATGTTCTCTACGGTTTGATCCTTGCCTCACTCACATTGATTTTTAACAAAATACCAAGGCCTTAAGGCCGATCTAAGGATAAAAATGATTACCTTGACTCAGGTTGCTTCAACTTGCTATGTATGATTGATTAAAGAACTTTGCCTAGGGCAGAGCAGTGATCTTCTCGCAGTTTTCTACACTAACGATCGATTGGGACGAAGTCCGATCAACACTAATATCGAATCTCTGACAGCTAACCGAAGGGGGATGAAAGGTTTTGGGAAGGCAGATCGAATTTTGTTCTCACTCAAGGAAACTTGGGGAAGCTTTTCAGCCAAAAAAATCTTTGGGATTGCAAATTAAAACCACCTCTTGAATATCTCCTTCCCATGCCGCCTAAAGCTTAATTGAGCTGTGCAGAAGTCCATCAAACCCTTAAGTTGTTACAATCGAGTGGGCTCGATGCTTTTGTAATCGCTTTGGACGTCGTCGATGGCTGGGCGTGGCGACCATGAGAATGGCGGGAGAGGAAGCTTGTTAGAGATCCCTCTGATAAAATGGATTACTATGATGCCCTCGTCTGATTAAAATTTGAACGGCATAGATTGATTTTGGAATGCCCTTAAACAGCCTACAGCCAGTGGGTTGTCAGGGAGGCGAATAACAAACTACGGCGAGGACCACAGGGGACAATCCTGGTGTGAACTATATTTAGTTTTGATTTAATTCAGTTTAAGAATGATAAATTAATGAAAGTATAGGTTTGAGGAGAAATTATTTGTTAGGAGATTAAGGTTTAGCAATCTTGGTCAGACTTTTCTAAAGCATTTGAGTTTATTTAGTTAAGTTGAATAAGCCTAAGGGAATTAAGTGACGGAATGGTGCGAAATGGTGCCCTCTAGGGGTTCCGCCGGCTTCCGCGGCGGCGAAGGTTTTTTTCTTCACTCTCTTTCAGCTGCGAGGGTATTGATTTTTTTCCACTCGCGTTTCTAGTTTCTTCCCCGTTTTCAGCCTCCAGCTATAAGCTGGAGGTCTATACTTTTTTCAAATTTTTTGGCTGATTTTTTACATCCCCTAAATGGCGATGGATCTGTCAAATAGCACAACCTTCTCCGACCTTTCCGCTTCCTCTATTCCAACTTCTATCTTGGGTTTGTACATGAATGGAACAGCTCCTCCCTCCTCCAATATTCCTCCATCACATAATTGAAAAGACCTTCTTGCAAATCAAAATGACGAAAGTAAATCTCTCTCGCTATCTTACATCCCGACAGAGGATAGTAAGGTTGGCATTCCTCTTGTTGTCGACAATCTCACGACTACTAAATCAAGAATTACGTTCGTTAGAATCCGTGTTCAAATAAACACTTTGTCCCCTCTTCCATATTCTATCTCCATTGATTTGAATGGTTACAAATTCCAGCAGGAAATCATCTACATTGGAAACCTAAAGCTTCTAGTCGGTGTTGTTCTTTCTCTCACGATGATATGTCATGCTCTCTCAACCCGTCCACTACTAAATCTACGCAACGAAGAAGTAGAAGTCTTCCCCCAGCTAGGAGACCCAACCCTCCAAAAAAACCAACCACTAATCCTTTTGCTTCCCTTGATCCCTCCTCCAATCTAGAAGAGGAAACGCAAGACCTTGGCCATACAACTGACCTAAAATCCTCTCAACACTATCCCTCTCCTTCTTCCCTCACCATTAATGAATTGAA
This sequence comes from Cymbidium sinense, assembly GCA_021442155.1. NCBI lineage: Eukaryota > Viridiplantae > Streptophyta > Magnoliopsida > Asparagales > Orchidaceae > Cymbidium > Cymbidium sinense. The sequence continues at coordinate 65,277,317 of CM038231.1, forward strand.
TCAGCTCCCCGTCCACTCTCCTCAGTTGGAAGAACCCGTTGATACTTCCACATATATTCAGTCCAATACACTACTCCCAAACAATAGTAATGCTTCCTCCTCCTCTCATGGCGTTACCACTAGATCTACGACTCTGTCCCCCAACCGGCTGCAAGCCTCAAAGTCTACAGATTTCACATCCTCTATTCCAAGGAAATCCTCTAAGGATTCCAACTTGGATAAACTCAGCAAACCCAGTCACTCATGAATCAAAAAGGCACCAATAAGAAAAAAGGCAAGAAGCCTTCCTCCTCCTCCAATTCCCAATGAATAAGGCTGCTATGGGTTGTTGGAATGTCCGGGGCTTAATGGCATTAGGTAGACATGCGGACTACTTATGGCTTATTAAAGATTTTAAGCTGGACTTTCTTTACCTCTTACTGCAAAGCTTTCATTGGACTCTCTCAACGACACTTTTCTATTAAAAAAAATAAATCTTTTTCCTTCAAAAGATAGCTTCAATAACTTTGATTGTTGTTCGGGAAGGTGTATTTAGCTTAAATGGAACTCCTCAACTGTTTCTTTCAAGACCCTTGCAAAATACTCTCATATGATACATGGTGAAGCCGCATATCTTGGTTATTGCTCCTTTTATGTTATCTGGATATATGCTAATAATGATGCCAGGGATAGATTGCAATTGTGGAGTGCTTTAAGAGACATTGCTTTTTCAATGCTTCTCCCTAGATTATTTTGGGAGATTTCAATTGTGAGTTGTATTGTAATGAAAGTGGGGAGGGAATCCTATTCCCATCAATTGTACTACGAATTTTAAAGACTGTATGTAGGATTGTGGTCTCCTAGACCTTCCTAGCACTAGAATTAAATATACTTGGTCTAATCAGCAAGCCGATCGACTGATTCAATCAAGGATAGATCGTGCCCTCTGTATGAAATGGTTGGATAAGTTCCCTTCCTCTTTCTACGAAGTTACTAGCCCTCTTTCATTTGATCACTCTCTGATAATCACTTTCCTTCATAACCTTCCCTCATCTTCAAGCAGATTTATGTTTAGAAACTATTGGACAAAAAATGAAGACATCTTGGATATTATTAATTTAGCTTGGCATAAGTATGTGGCTAGGGATCCTCTCTTTGTGCTCTCTAAGAAGTTGAAGTACTCCATAGACTTTCATAAGAAATAGACTTGGGATTGACTTCCTCTTTTACAACAAATAGACTCTCTAAAGTGAGAGCAAGAAGATCTAATGTTGATGTTGGAAAGAGATCCTGATAATCTCTCCTTGGTAGGTGCTACTAAGGAGATAAAGAATATGTATCCTGATCTCATTATTAAAGAAGGTTTGTGGGAGAGGCAAAGAGCTAAGGCTCATTGGTTTACCCATTCGGATGGTGACCTTAAATTTTTGTACTCTTCAATTAGAGAAAAGAAAAATATTAAACTTATCAGGAGTCTCTAGTCCTCTCATGGATTACTCTTGGACTCTAATGAAATTGTCATGGAAATATGTGACTATTACAGTTCTCTTTTTAACAAAATTTCAGTTTCAACTTTAAACATTGATTCCATTCCCATTGGTAACACTATCAATCAGGACCAGTTTCTCTATATGAATTCAAGTTTTTCGGATAGTGAAATTACTGCTGCCTTGTTTAGCATTAATGAGAATAAATTCCTAGGTCTAGATGGGTTTAATGCAAAAATTTTCACTGCAAGTTGGGATATCATTGGAAAACAGTTTCTAAGAGCTGTCCATCACTTTTTCAGAATTAAGAAACTTCCTCATATCTTCAAACATAGCCTTATAACCTTGATCTCTAAGGTTAAACATTCTAACTCTCTCTTGGATTACAGACCTATATCCCTTTGTAATACCTTTTATAAGGTGGTGGCTAAAGTCTTGGCAAATAGGCTCAAAAAGGTACTTCCAGGTCTTATTCATATTTCTCAATCCGCTTTCAGTTAGAATCATTATATTGCAAATAATATATCTCTTGCTCATGAGATATGTCATGACTTCCTTCCCTCCTACACCCAAGAAAGATTTTTTTAGCCAAACTTGATTTATGGAAAACTTTTGAATCGATCAATCGTAAGTCCATTCTTCATAGGCTTCAACAAAAAGGTTTTCCTCCTTCCTTCATAAGTCTGATCAAAGCATGTATAGTGGAGATATCTTTTTTTATTGTTCTCAATGGGAAAATAAAAGGTTTCTTTAATTCTTCTAATGGGCTAAGGCAAGGGTGTCCTCATTCTCCTTTTCTATTTACAATGGCTTTGGATACTTTCTCTTGTCTTTTGGATAGAGAAGTTAGCCTCAAAAGGTATATTCTAATTTTAATTGGAAATTATGAGGTTTCTCATCTTGTTTTTGCAGATGATTTGCTAGCCACAGGACAAGCTAATGACTCTACGATATGCTCTCTCAAATATGCTTTATCCTCTTTGGAATCTTATTTGGGGTTTGCAATAAATGGTAAAAAATCTATTCTTTATTTCTCTAAAAGTATCAGTCTGGCTAATCATTTTATTGATATCCATGAAGTTAATTTGGCCAGTTTCCCTTCAAATATCTTGGCCTCCCTCTGGATGTAGGTCATCTGAAAGTTTCTCATTTCAGCTCTATCTTTGATAAACTACATTCTTGGCTTGCAGGGTGGAAAAGTAAAACCCTGTCTTTTGGAGGACGTTTCCAACTTCTCTGGGTTTCTATTAATAATTACTTATCTTACTAGTTTAGATCTGTATCCTGTCCAAAAGGGGTTATAAAGAAAATATCTGCTCTTATAGCCAAATTTTTCTACCATAGTGGTGAATCCAATAAGCTCCATACTATTTCCTGGGATAAAATGACTCTCCCTAGAGACAAAGGTGGTATTGGTTTAACTTTTACACCATTCTGAATCAGATTTGTAAGGCTAAGAGGCTGTGGAAAACTCTCAACAATTCTTCTTTGTTGGACTTGTGGTTATTCAACAAATACAGATCAATTTGGATGAAATATCCTCTTCATGTTTCTCCTCTTTGGAAGGATTTGAAATTCTGTGCTTCTTAGTTCATAGGAAATCTATATTATAAATTGGGAAATGGACATTCTTTTTCCTTCTTCTTCGACCCATGGTGTGCTGGTCTTTCTCTATTTGAGTGGTTAGGCCCAATCTGTTTTTGATCTTCCCCATAATTTGGTGGTTAAGACTATCCTCTTAAACGGTAATTGGGCTTTATTGGATCTACCGAAACTGCATTATCCTATATGCTTTGAAAAAATTTTGAGCATTAAAAGTTTGCCTAAAGGGGATATAATTCCATGGAAGGGACACAATAAGATTAATGCTAGCTTGATTAAATCCCCTCTCTTTGAGAATTTCCCTTCTGTTGCTTAGTAGGATGAGAATTGGTTTAAATGTTTTGCAATCAATTATTCCATCTTCAGTTGGATGGCTTACTTGGGGGGTCTTCGAACCTCTGATGCTTTCTCTAACAGGGGATTGGGTTCACCTATAATATGCTATTTTTGTAAACTAATAGATGAATCACATGCTCATCTTTTTTTTTGAGTGTCCTATTTTGATGGGTTTAATTAGAACCCTTCTTCCAAATGGCTCTTTTTTGTTATGAAAAATACTTTACAACAAGTTCTAAGTGCTATTAATAACTTTGACCACAAGGTTATTAAAAGATTAGGCTTCCTTATTACAACAATCACTATTTATCACATTTGGAGAGAAAGGAATCAGAGGTTTCATAATTATGTGTCGGAATCAGTAGCCAACATTGTATCTAAAATTAAATCGGTGGTCGCCTTCAAGTTGCGAAGGTGGAAATTCAAATCTTCTTGGCCAGCCCATGTTTGCCTGCTTATGGATAAATGTCTGAATATAGAGTCATAGAATTTTTGCTCTCTTTCCTTTTGGTTTCTATTTCGACTTTTTAGATAGATTTTGTTGGGTTTTCTTCCCACCTGGATGATGATGACTACTTTTTATGTTTTGTTTGATGCTTGTCACAGTGGTTTTCATCTTGGAGGACATATCTGCAACTGGATATCTTCTGTTGCCAAACTCGTGATTTGATTTGTTGGATACCCAGGACAGTAGTTTTTGGCCACTGATAAGATCCCATCAAAGTCCTACTCTAAAGGTCTGATTTCTGAACCCGTTGGAGGTATGATCAATTATGTTTGATTGTATTCTCCGGTGGTTTTTTTCTGAGTCCAGGTGGGAAGTTTTTGTCTTCCTATTATATTTTTGTAATTTTTCTTGCTCTTTAGGGAGGTTCTTTTGTTTTAAATCTTTGTAATGTCCTTCTTCTTCTCCTTTTGGAATGAAAATTGGGCAAAGCCCTTAACTTTTCCAAAAAAAAAAATGGTTGAATAAACCTAACCTAATATTCTAAAAGGTGCAAGTTGAGCTAGGTTGTAAACAAGGTTCTATTATAATTCTCAAATTTAAACAGATTGCTAAGGGTCTATTCGGAATCATTTTTATTTTGTCTATTAATAAAGCATGTTTGATGGTTATTATTATTTTTGAAAATACTCAAAATATCTAAAAATTGTTTTGAATATTTTTAAATATAATTTATTTATTCTTGAAATTAAATTAAAAACACATGATAAATAAATAAAAAATATTTTTAAAAATGGCATAAAAATAAAAATAAAAACACAAATCCCAAACATCCCCAAAGAAATTAACAATCATTGTTTAATTTTATTAACACTTTTATTTTATTTAAATAGTGAAGGTGAGTCTCTTGAAAAAATTTCATCCAACCTTACTGAATATTAAAATTTATTTAATTGATTGAATTTTTTAGTTATTAATCTAATAAATTGTAATAGGTTAATAAAGCTTTCAGATTCAATTTAAGTTAAACTAATTTTAAAATTGGTTAGGATAATTCACATCAATTTTGTTATTAAATCTTTAATCAATTTTCATTTGAAGTTAATTCACTTGATGAAATTGATTAATATTTTTACTTGTTTATAAGTGAATTAAGATATCCTTTGACTTATTATGTCAATGAACTGTTTAAGTGATTTAGATTTTATTAGATTTATATTTAATTAATTGGTTCATTGGGATTAGAAACAAATAGAATATTTTTGTCTCTTTCCAAAAATGAGGTTACAACCACATGACAAAAAATAAAATGCAAATTACAAGAATTGAAGTATAGTTATGATCTAGAAAGTCTTATAATTTTTCATTAAGTCTCAAAAATTATTTGGGAATTTCTCTCAAGATTAGTATGGTGAAACTTTCCTTGGCTGACTAGTTGTTTGGTTACTTAGGGTTATTAAAACTTGGCATTATAGTGAAGAAAAATTGAAATATACACTTGTAGATAAAATATTAGGATGTCTACTATGGTTCGGGACACCCTAACTAGAACAAGATTAGGTCAAGTTTGACCTGACTTTGGTCAAGCACTTCTAATGAAGTTTTTGATGCTTTTAAGTTGGGGAATTATATGGCAATCAATTTTTTGAAACTTAAGAAAACAAAAATGAAACACCATATGAGAGAGCACTAATAAAATATCAACATAAAATTTAGTTCACTTACTTAAGTGATCTAGGCTTTAGAATCACCAATTCCCTCCACTATGGTTGTTGGCCACCAAGCCCCAAAATCTTTAGAAATCTTCCAAGGTTTTTAAAAAAAGTCACTAAAAGTCATCGCAATGAAAAGTTTAATGCAATCACATATGTTTCAAATGAAAAGAGAGGGAGATATTAGAGAATGAGGGCTATTCAAATCCGTAACTCCTCCCTCCATCTTTTGTTTCCAATTAATTAAAATTCAATACTTACTTCTCTCCACATCCTATGACATCAATACCACATCAAATTACAAAAGCCTAACAACATTAGTCTCTTACAAACATTAAAACATTATATACAATTGATATAAAATAAAAGTGGCTAAATTCATCCTATGTTAAGAATGGTAAAGGTAGGCCTAAAAATACTTGGTTAGGAATTATAAAGAATGATCTTATTTTATTAGGATTAAATGAGAATATGACACTTAAAAGGACACATTATTAGAAAAAAGATTCATGTAGTTGCCCCACATAATGAGGTAAAAGGCATGTTGTTGTATAAAATTAACATAAAATGAAAGTGGCTAAAATCTTTAATGTACTTTATTATGAAGATGTAAATTTCATTGAGTAAAAGAGATATTACAAAACACAACCTCTATTAAAGCACATGCCAAAGTTGTCCTATATAGCTAAATGTTTAATAAATTTATATGCTTTAAAGGAGATGACTATTACCTGATATTTTGCTCCATGCTTGGCAAGATAGTTAGCTACAACATTGCCTTCGTAGTGGATGTGAGTGAGACAAAGCTGAATAGAAGAACTCAGCTTCTATATGCTTTTAAATTTTTAGAAGAAAGGCCAAGGTGGTTCAATCTCCTCATAAAATAACATTGATTATATTTAATGAGCTTGCTCAATCAAAAATGCATTGCTTGGAAGGCTTGGGATACTCATAGTACAAAATATAGACCATCAAATTTTGCTTATAGAGAGTTACTAGCTTCACACAGTTTGCCAAAGAGACACACTATATTACATTTCCATTCTTTCATGACTCCATCAAAGACTGCATTATTGTCAAAATTTGAGAAAGATCCATCAATGTTAATTTTCAACCAAGAATTATTTGTCTTAATCCAGTTAATAAGTGTCCATCTATGCTTGGTCTTTGTGGTGGCATAGATTAGGCTTGACAAAATAAGCTCTACTGTCAGGTTAGGATTTTTTAATAAACAAAACATCTGTTCTCTTCTGAGATAAAAAATAGCGAGGTGTATAATTTGTTCAGGTGTCATATATGAATTTTAATGGTTGGTCTTATTTCTATCATACAAAATAAACCAAAATACAAGTAGGGGGTTTGGATTCGAATATGGTTAGTTGAGTTAGCTCTCCTAGAATCCATCCAAGCCATAAACACTTTACACAAATCATTTAACTGTCTTTCTAATGCTCATAATAAAATGGCTTTCAATGATGTTCCAAATAAAGATACTTTTCAGATAGTGTAGAAATAGATTAGAGGTCATCTCCAGGTTTTTACAATGTTGATACTTTGAGGCTAAAGGGGTCCCTTTCTTGCATATATTATCATTAGTTGTGATTAAATTCCAAAATAATTGCTAGCAAAAGATTGATATTGATGGTTTCAAGCTTCTGTGCCAAATAAGCTTGCCCCAAACACAACAAGCAGTTCTCCCATTATTATAAAACACTTTAAAAACACTGTAATGCAGTGGATGCCAAATTGTTACTTGCCTATTTGGATAGTTACAATCAATAGGTACTTCACATAGGTTGGTTGCTACATTACTCAACAACACTTTGTAGATTTCATTTGCATTCTAGGTTGTTATATCTTGCTAATGAAGGAAGAAAAATTTGGCTTTGAGCTATCCATGATAATTACATTCTTGGTTATAAAGGTTGAGTGTGTGAATTGGTTATTTTAAAAGATTATCAAATTAAAACTTTATTTTTAATACTTTGTAGAAAAGGTAGTTACAAAATTTATGAAGTTATTTATATTGAAAGATTGAAGCAACAACCAAATTAAATGATGAAAAGTAGTGAGACAAGAGGCACAAAGATTATCACGTGGTTTGGCTAAGCCCAAAAATCAGCTTATGTCCACGCCTTATCACCCTAACTAGAAATTCAATAATCAAATGAGATTACACCCAGTCTTTCATACTCTTCTACACCAGGCAAGTACAACCCCAACATATACTTTCCTTACACAGAAAAGTATAACTCAACACCATACTTTTCTGTATGAGAAAGTACAACCTAACACCATACTTTCCTACACAGGCAACTACAACCCCAACAAAGCACAAGAGAATAAACGAAGAAAATATAAAAATATTTTGCACTCAAAACCCAATTAACACCATATTAAGACAAATAGTAAAGAGAGCTCAAGGTGATTGAATTTATTATTTAATTAAAGTTAAAGTAATTATATGGACTTTATATGAAATATTTGAAGTAAACATGTGTTAAAAGAAATTTTTTTACTTTAAAACAAATGAAGACTTAAAATGAAAGAACTTGACGAGCTATATTAAATCAAATCACATGGATGATAAAAACATTTGCATGAAAGTGTAATTCAAATAAGTTATGCAATAAATACTTTCAAACAAATAATCTAATATTGTCTTCTTATTTATAAAATTAATTTAATCAAACCAAAGAGAAAATCTTTCAAATCTTTTGAAAGAAAAATGAAAAGAGATCAGGTGAATATTTTTTTAATAAAGCACATAAAACTTTTCATTCAAATCAAACCAATGAACTTAAATATTTAAGAGAATAAATGAAAGAACTTTTCTTACTCAAGTCTTTTATGTGTATGTAAAGAGATCTATGACTTGAAAGTTTCTTGAAAGATGAATTTAAAAAAGGACTTTAGAAAATCTTTACCAATGTTAATGTAATTTATTTTTGTTAACACAACATGAATGTCAAATATTTTAAAGATGAAATTTATGAAAGATAATAAGTATGAGAAGTTTTAAAGAGATTATTTTAAATTAATCAAGACAGAAATAATCACTTGAAGATGAATACAAAGAGATTGTAGAAAATCCTTAACCATAAAGACATAAATATTTTAAAATCAAATCCAATAAAACCAATGATTCGAAAGATTGAAATAAAATAAACACTCTTACTTAAGCCTATGTATCTAAGCAATGAAATCAATTGACTTGAAAGAGTTGAAGAAGGTCCCCACTTGAATGTAGTTGAAAGAGTGAAGAAGCGAGATGAGCATTAACACCTTTACTCCAAGAAATTCACTAGTATAGGCTTGGCCAAGGTGAAAACAATCAAGAGGGATTAAGTCATGATATCCACTCTTTAAATAGAGTTTTTTTTTTTCATGAAAATTTCGGCCAAGCCAAAGGAGAAGATGAGGGAAATAACAATAGGGAACAATCAATAAGAAAAGTATTTGATTTGAAACAAATGTTCACACACAAAATAAATGCAAAAAATAGTGTTTCAATTTCAACCAAGAGAGAGAGAAAGAGATAGAGAGAGAGAGAGATATGAGAGAATACAAATAGTTATTCCAATCAAATAAAATCAAATTAATAAACCAAGGATTTTCAGTTAAAAAGGAATAAATTAACTTGGCAAGAATTTGAACTTGAATAATTAAGCACATGACATCTAATCAAAATCAAATTTGAAATCAACTTAATGAGGTCAGTCATGCAAGGATGGAGGGAAATATTTTGAATCCACTTAACATAATTAAGCTCTCCTTAATTAATTAAGAATCAATTAAGAAAGTGACTCAAAATATTTGAATTTAAAATATATTTCAATTATAATTTTCTTGGAATGGCCAAGCTCTTTCCTAAGAGAGTTCAATCATGATTTAATTCAACAAATATGAGAGATCAAATAATTAATGTAGATTTGAAACATTAAGATAAGTCATAAAATAAAAATAATAAAATTAATCAAGAGAAAATCAATATAGGATTTTTGGCCAAGGGGTTCCCTAAATAAAATTGATCTCTAATTAATGTAATTATTTAATTAAAATCAAGGATGAGTAATTAAGAGACTTTTTGAATAATAAACATAACTTTAAATAATTTAATTCAAATTGTGGTGAAAGGTTTTTTTTTTGTACTTTCTAAAGATTGTATACTCCTATCTTCAAATTCTACGTGGATAGAAATGAAGATAGCAATATACACTCTTTATGCATTTGGACACCACGTAGATCTGGAGATGTGCTTATTTAGGTGATTGGGTATGTTATCAAGGAATAGTGTACTATCTCGAGAGATAGAAGTCACTACCCTTTAATGGACCTAATCACCTCAATAAGGACTCCTAAGGATAATGGGTCTACTGTGTTCTTCCCCTAATTTACATGGAAAAGTAAAGAAGGTTTATTTTAAATTGGGTTCATTAAGTTCCCTATAGGGGCAAGCCCTCATAGTTAATTACATTCTAAGGAAGGGGATTCCTTAGAAATACTCTCGATTAAGGTAAATGACCATTGTCTCCAAAGATTTCAATAGGTAAGACTATCAATCGATTAATTTATTTTAAAAAATCAAATGGTATTGATCAAAGAGAGAGTTCTTATTAAAACCAAATAGGAATGAGTAGGAGATGCTTAAGTTACTAGGAGGCCTAGTAAGCATCCTAAACTATCCTATTATTGGGCTTTACATTTTTGAAATTGATTTATTTATTTGAGTGGATATTTTATTAGAAATTTAGGGCTTATAATTCTTTGACACAAGATCACAGAAATGCTTAAGAGGTGAGGATTTATGCTTATGACCCATAAAAGGGAAAAGCAACCTCAGAACCTAAATATAGGGAGCTTTGGCGAGGGCCAAAAGCACGACCTAAATCTAAGGTGATAAATGGGTATTTGGTTTGCCTCCACAAGAGAGGACAAATCACCTGACTGTTTAGACTTAACAACTGCCTGAGGGTGGCCACCAACTAACTCCTCCTATGATTTTAAATACATGTAGGCAAGTCATATACTTTATGCAAGATAGCTAGGCTATTATTTATTTAGAAAGAGACTAAGTCCTTAAACTCACTCCCTAAGAGACTAGATCTAATGCAAATCATGTTACATCTTATTTTCATTTTTGAATAATCATTTGACTCAGGCATATAGGAATCATATGCTTAATGCATGAGAAAGAAGATTATGGGCCAAAATCAGTGAGAAGGGGAAGTGTATTTTTACCATGGCTCTCAAAGATCAAGCCAAGTTCACTGGCATGGGTGGAAGCCCTCCAATCAAGAGTGTATCAATATGCTTTTTATGCATGATGTTATAAAAGAAAATACACATCCAGCTAAGGGGTTGCTAATTCTTTTATCTTGATTTACAACATAGACTTTAGATGAGGTTATGAGTTCTTTATTTTAATTTATAATTATTAAATTTTGTAGAAGATTTATTTTTCTAAGAGCCTAATCCACATCCAGGCCATACATCAAGCAAAGAATAAACTAGAAAAGGGATTCCATCTTAATGCACAAACTAAAAAAATCATGAAATATTTTATAAAGCTAACGATAAGAATAAAAGGCCATTTGTGGTCGGGCACCACCACGCAAACTCAAAAATAAATTGGGTAGTTGAGCTCTACCCTTATATAACCCAGATTATAAATGAAATAATTACAATCAAGTAAGAAAATTCATGTTATGGGGTCTTCATTTCTTCCTTTCTTCATTCTTCTTTCTTCTTCCTTCTTTTGGTTCTTCCTTTTGGATGGTTGGAAGGTGGTTTCTCCAAAGGCTTCATATGGTACATAAGATGAAATCTTATTACAATCATTCCAAAATCCTAATTGCAAAAATTATATGAAAAGAAAAAGTAAATCTAACTAACACCTACAAAATAGAGATTAGCCAAACAAACCATACAAATCTCAAGCATGTATATTGAACTTAGCACCCCACACATGGGTACTCAAGTCCACCTGGCCTATTGGATTATGCTTAGGGGTATAAGAACCTACACAACAAAAGTAGTTATATTTTTATTTATTACAGTGTCCCTTAAGCACAATCCCCTATAAAAAATAATGATTAGACTAAATCTTCCTACCATTCATTCTACGATCATACACCCTACCATCCAGACTAAAATATTACATCACAAAATAAAAGCAAGCATCAAGCCATGCGCCTCCCTAACCTAAAGCTTGAAGTGGTGACTTAGCCTAATGTGCGTGCTTTAAAAGGTTTGTGTTGTATGCTTAGCTATGGTTTTAAGGTTTCAAATTTTCTAAGTATGAAAATGTTCAACTTAGAGGGTGGTTTTATTTACATGTTTTAGTTACTTTGAGTTGATTTTATTTTTTGATTTGATTAGGTTTAAATGAACCTAGGATTAATTACTAAGTGTTGTAAAGAGAGGGAAAAGAGAAGAGAACTTCTCTTTCCTTCCCTCCTTAAGTAATTTCTAAAATAGATTCATGTTTGATTTGGTTTAGTAAATGTCTTATTATGTGTTTTAATTAATTTTAAGTTTATATTTTCCCTAAACAAACCTATTCAAAAAGAAAGGCATTTTAAGATTAAGTAAAGTGAATTGAAATCACAAAACACATATCACTTCATTTCTTTCCTAACATGTATAACATGCATATGAATGAATCCTAAGCATATCTATACATTCAAATGAAAATGTTTAGCATACTTTATGATGAATGCTAATCAAGTTACTTAAGAAAATTTGAATGTTTTATGATGCATGATTTTCATTAAGTAGAAAAGGGGTTTTCTTATCCATTTTTCACAGGCACACATGTATGCATGAAAGGCATAAGTGGGTATGGTTCCATTGTTATCATCGGGTGTGTAAGGTACAAGACCTACTTAGGGCTACTTAAAGCCTCACAATCTCGTGGTTGTCCAGACTAATATACCACTTTCTTTAAATACAAGCATATGTATGAAAGAAGTGAATGGAAAAGAAAGGATGCAAAAATTTATATTTGTTGATTTGTTTTGTTTATGCAATTTATATGTACAAGGGTAGATGTCCTTGTTGGGTAATAGTATAGGAATGAATATGAATAACATTAGGCAAGTGATGCATTCTTTTCATATGAACTATACACTTTTCCAAATTCTATTCAAAATTATACTAAAAAAGAGGAGAAGGAAAAGTACACTAAGCACATCTTCATATCTATATCACATGCAAGCTTATAAATAAATTATAAGTAGCACACTTTCAGTTTTGATAGTTGATTCATATATTTTGAAAATAATTTGGATTTAATAGTGATAATAGTCACTCATATTTCTATGTTAGCCAAAACATACAATTTGACATAAAAGAAACATTTCATTTTTAATTTTATTTTAAAAAAGGCATGAATGCATGAAACTCATATGGCATACATATTTAGTATGTTAGGAAAGATCTAAAGAAATACAAGCATGTAAACACATTCACTCTAATTAATTCCTAAAGGCAATCTTATGAAATAGGAAAGCTTAAAGCAAATCAAATTATTTTTTTAAGGAAGGTTTGATTTTGTTTTGAGTTTGATTTAATTTAAGAAATGTGAGGTGAGTTTGTTGTTCCTAAACCCATTCCCACATGTGTATGATATTTAAGTTCAATTTTTAGATGATTAGATCCATTTTATATTTTGATTAGGTTAAGGTATGAATTAAGTGTGTTAATTACCCCTTACTTATACCACCTTAGCATACTTAACCAAATAGTTATGAGCCAATGAGATAACATAAAATCTCAAAAGGAACTTAAATTTCCAATGCACCTAGGATGAAAAAAGCCTAATGCAATTTGGCTCATGATTAATGATTAACTAAACTAAGGGGTTTAACTTAAGTACTTTCATAACCCCTCTCACACATGTGAGTTGGGTTTTGATTTTCTTAATGGACTTAGGCTTTTGAACACCTAAGGATCTACCCAAGATAGATTAATTGAGTTCTGGAAATTTTTAGAATTTTATAAAATTAATTAAGGGGGTAATTAGTGAATTAACCATTAATTAAGAAGGATTAAGGAATAAAAATGGGGTTTAAGAAATATCTTAAAGGAAATGCCCCAAAATTATTCCCTAAATCTCCTATTCATTTAAAGAGACCTTAATCAACTCAATTAGAGAGTTAAACCACTAATTACAATCTTAATTAAGCTTAATTACATTAAGGGAGTAATTAAGAAATGAATTAGCAATTTTCCCAATTAAGCCACCAATAAATCCCAAGAAAATTAGGGGAAATAGAAGTCATCCCACTAAATTCACTCAAGAAGTTTGGAAATAATTAGTGGATTAATTAAAGGGTAATTAGCAAAATAACATTTCTAATAAAACCCAAAATCGAAGATAGACACTATTCAAAATTCATTAAAATCAATTTTAGAATATTCTATGTTCAATTATCTATCCAATGCAATTTATTTCATATTTTTCTAATTTTTCTAGGCTTATATATGAATATTTAAAATTTTCTTGATTAATTAGTAATTAAATAAGCCAAATTAAATGTTTAATCTCATCGACGCCACGTGGGCCGCTGACATGGCATGCACTTTCCACATGGCACGGTGGGATTGGATCTTTAACTTGTCACATCGTAGCACCACATCAGCGGCGGCGCTATGCACTTTCTCCTCAGCGGTCTGATCAAGGATTTAATGGCTGAGATTAAAGTTGCGGTTCTAAAGGATAAATCCGTGAGTGCTACATGTTTTAATCTCGGCCGTCCATCCAAAATGCCCTGATGGACAGCTAGAGATTCATCCCTGCAATTCTCTACGGGAAAGGAGATCCGTCCATGTTTTAGGTCATGATCCGAGGTCGATTGAGCTCGGAATGGGCTAGAATTTAGCCCACACCTTCATCATGCATTTTAGATCATATCTAATGGCTAAAATCCCATGGGATTAAACTTTCTTTCATAAAGCTCCACACTATGGCTAGATTAAGCTAAAAAAAATGGTTTACCTCGCCGGAGGTGATCACCGGTGCTCGATTCCTTTGGAGAAGCTTCGTCTAGTTGAGATGAAGCTTTGTTGAGAGTTTGAGGCTTTGAAATTGAGTGGATGCTTCTATTGGTCAACTCCTCCTTGCCTTGAGCTCAGCCTTGATCGAATTGGATCCTCCCTTGCCTTTGGAGCTTGGGAAAGTGCTTGGGCTAGTTCGACTTGGTTCTATGATAGAGCTTGAAGAAGTAATTGGGTTGATGTTGAGTGTGGAGTAAATTCAATTTTTAGTGGAGCTCGCCTATTTTCAAGTGAAGAAAACTGAGAAAATCAAGTTTTAAACTCTCTCTAGGAAGCTTGGGAAGACTAGCTAGGGCTTGCTCTAAGTTCTTATGCTTCAATCGACTGAGGGAGAGTGAAGATTCAATTGAATTAGGGGGAGTATATCTCCCCCTTTGGCAATCAGACGATTGAGCAAAAGCTTGCCGTTTTGATCCAATTAACCACCTTGAGTGGGTTATTTGAGCTGATTTGAATTGCACATGGTTTGATTTTGACCAGGGAAGGAGTGGAGGAGGTTCCATGTGCTCAAATCAAGTGGAGGAGGAAATCCATGTTACTTTCAAGAACATGGTCAGTTTTGGGTTTAGGTTAAGTTGGGCTAACCTAAACCCATTGGGTTAGGTGCACCACACTCCCTAGTGTTCACTTGATCCACTAAGAGAGTACCAAGTGGTTATGAAGAGGATTTGACCAAATTCAAAGTGAATTTGGCCAAAATTTACCCTATGGCCAAGGGGTAAAATGCTCATTTGGCTAATTTTTGAATTTTGTTATATTTGGTATGTTGAGAAAATAGGTTTGGCTAAGTTTCATTGGATTTGGAGTTCATTTGGTATGGTTTGGCTCATGTTGACCCATTTAGGTCAAAATGGGTCAACTTGGGTTAAGTTGACCAATTGGTCAAATTGGGTCAAACCAAGGGTTGGGTCAAGTTCATATGACCATTTGAAATGTTCTGGTGGCTTTGGTTTGATTCAATTTGGTTTATATTTGGTTTTGGTTCAAGTGAGTTCAGTTAGGTCAAATGGGTCAAGTTGACCAATTTGATCCATTTGACCTATTTTGGTTAGGTCATGGGTTGATTTAGGTTCAGTTGGTCATATGGGATGGATTGGTATCTTTATTTTCAATCAATTTTGGTTAAGTTTGAATTTGGCTCAATTTGACCCTTTAGGTCAAGTTGGGTTCTTGGTCAATTGGGTTAGGTTGGGTCTAGTTGACCAATTGAGACTTTGGTCAAGTGATTTGGAATGAACTTGACCCATTGGTTTCAATCAAATTGGCTTAGATTAAGTTTTGACACATTTTGACTTTTTAGGTCAAATTGGGTCAACTTGGGTCAAGTGGCCAATTGGGCTAGGTTAGGCTGAAATGTTGACTTGGTCAAGTTCAACCATTGATCATGAATGAACTTTGATCAATGGTTTCAATAAATTTGGCCTATAGTGGATTTTAGCTATGTTGGATTTCATTTTGGCTAAGTGTTGACTTGGTCAACCCTTAGGTTTGACTTGGTTTGACCCAATTTGAGTGATTGATCATCTCATGATGATTGTTGATCATGATGAGAAGTTTAGATGGGCTTAGTTCAATCCAATTTGGTTAGGATTAGAATTTGGCTCATAAGGGATACTTTAAGTTACTTTAGGTCAAGTGACCCTAAGTGGGTCAAATGACTTGGTCAAAGCTTGATTTGAGTTTGATTGAACTCACATATGGACTTATGATTGAAATATAAATCCATTTATAAGTGGTTTTAAGTCAAATGAGTTTTGGTTCATTTGATAATTTCATATTCAAAGGAAAAACATGAATGGATTTGGGTTTGATTTTTGAATTGGGTTTTGGTTAACTGATTGAAGTTTGTATTAATGTTTGGGTTCATGATTGTAGGATTGATTGAATAATGAAAAAAAATCAATGGTTTGGCTTAATTTGAACTGGATTCGGCTAAGTTCAAGAGTTTGACTTGAAAGGCTTAGGTTGAATTTTGAGTAGATTTGAGTTTGATCTTTGGGTTAAGTTTTGATTGTTTGAATTTATATTTCATTTATATTTGTAAATATAAATGAGAATATAAATGGGTTATGAGAAAATTTTGAGGATTTGAAGTGATTTGATTTGATCTAGGCTAAGTCCTTAGGAGAAAATCAAGGTGACTTAGGAAAGATTTTTGAAATTTGGATTTGATTGTTGGATTTAGTTCAATTGATTTGAATTTATATCTCATTCATATATTTGAATATAAATGAGAATATAAATGAGTTGTGAGAAAATTTCATGAGTTTGAAGTGGTTTGATTTGATTTAGGCTAAGTCCTTAAGAAGGAATCAAAGGACTTAAGAAATACTTTGTGCTTAGAATTTCAATCATGGGTTTCAATCATAAGTTTCAATCATGGGTTTCAATCATGTAGAATTGATTTGAGTTTGGAGAAAATAAATTAGGTTGGAATTGATTTAGGTTTGATGTTGATTTGATTAGGAGTTTGACTTGAAGGATGGAAGTGAGGAATGTGATGTAAGCTATAGGGTACAAATTTTCTCAACACCCCTAAGGCATGACCTATTCCTATGGCTAGCACTTCTATGTCTCTAGGGCTAGGTTGAGTGTCCACCTAATCAATAGATGTATCTTAAGACTAAGGATCTCTTAAAGTATAATAGAAGTCCTATGTCTAAGATGGAGGGGTTGAGAGCTCATTCTAAAAATGAGGTCAACACAAATCAAATAGGGCCAACCATAATACTTTCTTAAATTAGATTAATTAAAAAAGGAAAGTTTATTAAATCAAGGTTCATTTGAATTCAACTTTAAATTAACTTACATTAAATCAATTAAACTCAAATTATCTTAATTAAAACATGATAGAGTCAGACAATCTAATTTTACATTAGTATGTCAATGAATATTCAATTTGGATTCAAAATAATTTAAATTCAAAATTCAAATAAATGGACTTTTGAATTTTGAATAAATGAGAGAAAAATTATGAAGATAATTTGAATAAATCTCACATTATTTAAATTCAAACATCTAAGAAAAATTGAGCCAAAATGTTCCAAAATAATAAGGATGATATAAGAGAGAAAATAAAAAGGATAGAAGAGAGAAAAATAATAATTAGGATAATTCTGGAATAGTTTTACTTTCACGTAAAAGTAAATGGATGATTAATGTAATTAAATATAAAAATAATTAAATGAAGTATGAAATAAATTTATCGTGCTTGAAATCACACTAAATGATAATTAAACTCATGCGAGTAATTTATGTTGTCAAAACTGGATAATTCAAGAATTAGTTAAAGAATAATACAATTTTAAATATAGAAAAATATCGATAAATTTAAATAAAATATTCTAAAATGATTAAACAATTAATTTTATTTTATTGAGTTCTTATTTTCCTTAGTATTGCAATTCATAGAAAATTCCCAAACTATCCTAGTCCAACGAATATGACTTTCCTAATCTGACTAAACAACTTGAGTTTAGTGAATTTCTTGAAACACTTTAAATAAATAATTAGTAGTTTAAAAAATATATTATTATCATTAATATAAATCTAAATTAATAGTAACATTCATAATAATTAATGTAGATAATTTATATTACAAAGAAATAATTAGTTCTTATTACACAAGGTTTGTTATCATCAAATCAAATGTTAAGATACACAAGGTGTATACTCAACAGATACCATTTTTGGATCTATTATAAAACATTAATATGCCATCATCAAAAAGAAAATGATAGATTGGAATGCCTCTAAGTGTGCAAAAATTTAAGATGGCCTTGTTTAATAATGCTAAAAAATAATCCATAGCTAGGCTAATTATGGTAGGGGATAGGATCACCTTGTTTAAGCCCTCTTGAAAATTTGAAGAAGCCAACCTTCTCTCCATTGATAAAGAGAGAATAATGTTATTTGGGATTAATCTTTAGGATAGGCTACATGATTCTAGAATGAAGTTGTTGGCCTTGAGTACTTAATATACAAAGTTTTAATTAAATGTGTTAAATACTTTATAAATGTTCACCTTGATATCAATATTACTGCCCATGCATTTGATGTTGATGTCCTTTAGAATTTCCTGTGATAACATTAAGGGACATTTCTTGCTAGTTTTGATCTTTAGAAATATGATTTTCTCTCTTCTTCCCTTAATAAAAGCATTAAAATGCTTAGTGTTTCTGCCATCATTAGCAAAGTTGAGACCGGCTATTTTGTTTAGCCCAAATTGCGCTTTGCTTTTTAAATTTTATATTAAGTTCAGATAATGGCTTATGCAATTAAGTTTTTGTAATGGATTAATACTTATTAGCCAACGAGTTCATAATATCTTGGAATAAATTTTTGATAACCACCACTTAAGATTACAATAACACAGACACTTATTTATTCTAATTTCTTAATCCTTCGGATACCACTTTGTGCAATTGCCATAGCTTAAGCCAACTATTATCCAAATTCTTCATATGCTAGATGCTTTTGATAAAGGCAATATGATTCTTATGCTTGGACCACATATTAAGATATATGAAGTTGGAGTTAGCTTATTTAGGGAGGAATTCAATGGAAATAAGAAGAGGGGCATGGTCAAATAGAAATCTAGATAAATGTTAGACCAAGGTGTTATGTATTTGCATGTTTCATTCCTAATTGGTGAGAATTCAATCAAGTCTTTCATGGGCCCTTCCCCTCCTCCATGTAAAGTTATAGATAGAGAAACCTGCATGAGAAAGCCTAGCTTTCATTATAGATTATGCAAATTAAGTTAGCGGTGTAGGATTTGGATGGATCCCCCTTTATTTTATCTACACAACATATAATATTGAAGTCACCCCCACTAGCCATGGGGCACATAAGATTCTACCAAAGTTGATGAGTTAGGACCATAATTCAATTCTAACGTAATGAAAATAAGAAGCATAAAATATGGTAGCAAAAATAGTATCACTACCAAGAGAAATCTTATTATGAATAAAGTTGGATTATCTACAACAATATCTAAACTAAAGCTATCCTTCCAAAAGACCCAAATTTTGTTGCTATAGTTTGATAATGCATTGTGTATTCCAAAAAACTTTGATAATTTGTCAATTTTATTACTAGAAGTAAGGGATTCTAAGATGGAAAAGGCACCCAATTTGTATTTTTAATAAGATGATTAATTATAGCTTTAGAAAAGGGATTAACAGTTCCCTTAACATTCCAAATCAAGAATTTAGTCATTGGGAGAAAGGTTAGTTTGCATGTTGTTTAGGGTAGATAGATTTCTAATGCTATTAGATCTTCTCACTGCATTGGGTTGGTCTTTCAACAAGCATTTCAATTGTTGCCCCAAATCAATCATTTTGTTTCATGAGCCAAAGCTAGTTGTTTATTTTTTCAAATTGGATATGTTGATCCATATTAGATAAATGATTTTATTGGTCATCCCAGCTCTCATCCATAAGAATTTTCTTTCTCAGGTTCTTAGTGTCAGATCTAGTGCATTTATGAGAAACAATTATCACTATAACAACTATCTCTGCTTGCAAGGCCATATGATAAATAATTTGATGTATCTTATTTATAGTTGTGTCACCAAAGAATGTGTCATTCTATAGGACTTTTAAAAATTTGGGCAAGATCAATTTATTTTTGAAAAACCAGAGAATTGATTGGATTGTAAAAAGATGTAAGAGCATTTACATCAGTAATAGCACAATTGGGAGGAAGCTGAGCTGCTTCTCGGAACACTCTTTAATAGTGTGATTAAAATGTTTGTAGTGATTTCAATATTTAGGTTGACTCACTATAGCCATTTTTTGCTAATAGCCAAACCTATTTGTGCCAATCCATGTCTCATTAAAATTAGCAGTGACATCAATCTCCACTAGCACTCAAGCAATGGATATGGTAGTAGTTAGGATATCCATGCATAGTGGTCTACCATTTATAGCAGTTAAGAAGAATAAAATATGTTTGTTAAAGTGGTGCACCTTCAAATCTAGAAATTGTACCCACAGAAGGATCACAAGTGATTCAGCTTTTTGGCTAAAGTCCATAGATCATTAAGAATTCTCAAAGGAAGGACATTTATGTAAAATATCCTTTAAGCAAACACTCTAACTTAATCATCCTCATTCAACAATCTTATGAGGTAGGGTTTAGAGTCAATGAAGCTCTTTGTGCACTTACCAAGAAGGTTAAGATTGCCAAAGAATTTTTTTATGTGAGCAAGTGAAACACATTTAGCTAAGTATTTACCAATTAAAGAAAAATGTGAAAGGTGCATTAAGGTTAGAAATCTCCTACTCATTTAAGATAAAAACTAATTTTCCCAACCTCCTAACATGTCTTTTGAATAATTAGGTTAGCATCCTTGGTTTGGTTCTACAAGGCATTGAGAAAGGAGGGTGGAAAAGTAGTAGTTGTGTCACCAATGAACAACTGAAGTGAGCCACGAGGTCCATTGAGGACTATAGCACAAGAATTCTTCTCAATGACTTGAGAGGCTAGGTTACACAAGAAGAGATGAGAAAAATCAACAAAATAGTAAACCTAAGCTCCACTGCACCATTAGCATGTAACATATCAAAAGAGTATGACCTTATTATTAATATCCTCAAGTTTCATTCTCCTATAATGCTTTTCTAATCCTTATAATTAGATATCCAAGTTTGACTTCCTTCTTCTTAGCTTGGGTTCTTATGATTAGACCTCCTTGTGATACACCATTTTTCCTTGAACCCAAAGAACTCTTTTTTGAAGAGTTAAAGTTTAAGTAATCCATTGTAAGCTTCTCTAAATAATCATTGGTCAATTAAGTGTCTCTGTAGGTGGCTTATTTCTCCATCTCATAAGAAACCTAAGGTCTCTAAATTGATTTGCCTCAATTTTAGTGAAGTGATTCACTTCAAAGAATGAATGTTAAGTTAACACTTGCAAAGAGAGATTTTGTATTCTTATAAGAGACTCATCATTGTGAATTTATAAGTTTACTAACTATCTTAAATGATATTAAATCTTACAAATTAAAAATAAGATTACTAAACATATTTTTATAAAATTCAAGAACATATACATTTGTACCAATTTTTGTAATGATCTCAAATGCGCCACAAGTCCTAGCTTGCAACTTTCTAAATTAGGTGGAAGGATACTTCTTAAGTGGGAATTCATACTAGCAAATGACCTCTCACATTGAATTATGTAAGAGTTTTATCTTCTCTTGATCTTATCATATTTTTCATTAGTAATTTCTTCATGAAGGATTTGGAAATAATTTGTAAATTTAATGCAAATTTTATAAAGGTATATAATGAGATGCTACTGCGATTAATTGACTTCTTTGGATTGTATCCATAGAAAATCTCAAATAGTGACTTATTAGTAGCCTTAAAACACTTCTATTGTATGCGAACTCAGTTGTAAGAATTTGAAGATCCCATTTTCATAAAATAGTGTCTTATTAGTAGCCCTAAAAATAATGCTATTGTATGCAAACTCAACTGTAAGAAGATGAAGATCCTAATTTCATAAATTCTTACTTACCAAACTTCTTAGAAGTTTTTGTAATTTCTTATTCACTATCACAATTTGTCCATTAGTTTAGTTATCAAAAGATATGATCTCACTTTTAGTAAGGTTAACACACTATTCTCCTTAGCTCTTAAGATCTTATTTTAGTAATATGATTCTATCATATAGAGACTTAGGACACTGTTAATGGCTACAAGACACTAAAGCTAAAGCCAAACTAGATGAGAATAAATCCTAGGGTTAGCCACATCAGTCTAATGGGCCCCACCTAGCCCTTTATGATCCAAATAAACTTAGGCACCCCTAATCCAAAATCAAATCAAGCCAAATGAGTTATAAGACTAAACTCAATCTATTTGAACTAAGCCCTAACAATTGGTCTATAATTGGGTTAATTGGATCACTTAACCCAAATTAGCCCAACTCATTTAGGTTACCTCGACATAAACTCAAATAAAATCAAAGTTGATTTAAACAAATCAATCTTAAAGCTCCTAAATCACCAATCATGCCTAATTCCTAATTAAAGTTTAATTTGACTAATTGAGTCATTTGATTGAAATCAAACTTAAACCTAATCAAAATTGATTCAAACTCATTCAAATCAAAGCCAAACCCATGGAAACTTGGTTGAGCACAATTTTAGGTCCTTAAGAGCTTTCCCAAGTGAGGTTAATCCAAGCTAGACTTAGTTCAACTTGAACTTAAGTGAATTAAGGGTATTAATAAAGCCAAAATTCTAAAATAATAAAGTCCATTTCACTCAATGTTTAAGCATAGTCAAACTGGCCAAGCACTACCTAAAGCTGGTTAACCAAGCCATTGACCCAAACAAAATGAGCCCACTAGTGGAGATGCCTTAGCTCACAACCCATGAGGTGTCCACTTCACATCTCTGCCCTAAACTTTTTCAACCTATGGAAGACCTTCATGTAATTAGTCCTAGTTTAATTTGGGCTCAATAAATTGAGTCACCAAGGACTATGGCCTAAACAAAGCCAGAACTTTAGTTTAAGTGCGGGAGCTACAAACTTTATGATTCAAACTTTCATGATAATCACCATAGTCCCAGAAGTAGTTCCAAAGATGTCTTAGAGTCACAGCTTGTCGACAACTTAAGAACCATAAAATTTTATTTTAATTGAACACTCCATTATGCAATTAAAGACATCACCATTAAGAGAAGGCATTCCCTCACCCAAAGCACTCCCCACAATTTGAACTTCAAAACCCAACAATGCCCCTCCAAATTTGAGCTAGGGAAGCTCAGGATTAATAAAATATTATGAGAGGTGGCAGTGCTTGGAAATTCTAGCAATCCATGTGGAGGCACATGATAAAACTTCACCCAAAGCTTTGCCTCAACTCATGGAAGCTTCATAAATTGCCAATTTGACTTGGAAATGCTCGGCTGAGGTATATTTCTTAACACTTAGAAAACATTAGGTATTTCATGGCTTATGAAGTGCATTCACATTTTGATAAGATCAACCAATAGAAAACCTCTACATTTATTCTTTTGATCCTTTCTAGTGCATTAGATCATGAAAGTTGGGCTTGGATAGCTCATATCAATGTTTTCAAGATGGACGACCTTCATCTCAGGCTAGATCTAGAGGAGACACCATCAACATTCATTTTCTTATTAGAATTTGTAGTTGTGAAGTCACATAGTGTTTGACACAATTTACCTATAAGGATGGTAGAATTAAGCATGAACATTTGATCTTTGATTGAATCATCAATATTAACCTTATACATTTGGGATACATGTAAGCACGTGCTAATTTCACTGTTAGGTGGTTGAATAGATAATTAGGGTTTTAAATAATTTAAGAATACCAAAAATTTAAAAAAAATCATAAAAAATAAAATATGGGAAATGGCCACTCTCCTCTCTAGAATCAGCAATTAGAGAGAAAGCCAACATATTCAAAAAAAAATTTGGGTACTTTGGGATTATTTAGGCTTTAATTAAAAATTATATATTTTTTAAATTAATCTAAAATACAAATCCAAATAGTTTAAAATTTTCATGGAATGTCTTAATGTCATTCCTTACCTCTAATGACATGTTCATGGTAATTGGATTAATTTATAAATAAGTTAGTAAATTTTGAACTTTGCATTGTGAAAATTACCTAATAATTAAGAATAAAATTTAAAAAATTACAAAGAAACTCACTTTAGTGGTTAAACACACCACATTAATATAAAGGATCTTAGAAAAAATTAATAACCTCTCTAATTTTAACTTAATAAAAAAGTCCTCAATTTGGGAATAATTAAACCTTAATTAATTTATTAAATTAGCAAAAATTTTGAAAATCTATAATAAATCACATAAAAATCTCAAAAATGCACGTGAACCCTCTCTGGGGTCACCTAACCAAGAGAAATCCAATGGAATGAAAATCCCAAATTAGTGTTTAATATTTTGAAACTAGTTTGAAGTTAATTAAAAATGTTACTTTTAGGATATACTTTATGTGCTAATTTCTAGCTTAGCAGTTATTTTTTAAATTTTTACTTATATTTTATGAGTTATTAAATTATTAGGGTTAAAATAGAAAATGGCGTAATTATTTATTTTAAAATTATAAAAATGATGTATTTATTTCTTAATGGTCAAAATTACTTAAAAATTAAAGTGGGTCATAAGAAATATGTCAAATACATATGATCTTTTAAAGCTCTTTAATCTCCTTAATTAGATTTCGTTAAACCCATTAATTTAATCAATTAACCTATAACCTAAAAATTCATAAATATTTCAAATTAAATCCAAATGACTTGAAATTTTATGTATAATTGTAAAGACCAATTTTTTTTTTCCTCTTATTGTTTCAAGTGAGAGGAAGCACTTTGTAGATTTATTAAATTATTATTATTATTATTATTTATATTTTATTTAAGAAATAACTAAGTGAAATATGTTAGAAAATAAATAATTTACAAAATTTTATGGAATAATTCATATTTTCCCTCATGGCCTTAGAAAATAATTTCATAAAATTTTGAATTGATTTGGTTAGTGAAAATAAATTTTAAATGAATGCCAATTAATATTAATATAAAAATTTACATTAATTGGCTATTAGATAAAAAAGTTCATATTAAATAAAATTAACATAGAAAAATCACTATATTTATTTGTGAATCCACATGATTAAAGGATACTTAGGAAAAATAAAATCAACTTATTTTGAATATTAAAATATTTTTTATAATTTAAATATTTAAACAAATTAGATAAATGATAGAAAATTAGAATTTGCCTCAATTGACATGAACTTTTTATAAGAGCATTTAGTCCCCATTTTCAAAAGTTTTGTAAAGTTTCAAGTTTTTATAAAATTTATTTTAATTTAAATATTTTATAGGTCTTAAAATAATTTAAAAATCATATAAAATTAAATTAATTCAAAATAATTTTAAATTTTTATGAGATGTTTGAAGTACCCCAAATCTAGAGAATATTTTTATAATTTAAATAAATATTTTGGTGTTGATTTGAAATTTTTATTTTTTATTAATTAAAAAATAAAATTAAATTTTAATAATTGGAAAATTAACAAAAATATCATGAAGTGTTTCCTAAGATGTCTTTCTAACCTTAGGGTATACTTAGAAAATATAGAATGTCATTTAGCCCTAAAATACAATTGAATGTCATAACTTAAGTAATAATTAAAATTGAGCATCATTAATTAAATTAAATAAATCCCATAAATGTCATTTTGATTGGAGTCTTGGGGTGATCCCTTATCTTTTGGTCAGGTGCTCACTCTATTAGGGTTATGGTGTAAGGAAGATTGGGTTTACCTTAAAAAGGGCCCACTACTCACACTATCTAAAACATTAAACCTAATTTAAATTCAAATTAAATCAAGATTTAAAATTTTATTTTTAAATCGTTAATCACTTAAATTAATATCACATAATAGTAACAAATTGAACTTAATTCTTGAATTAAAACTAAAATAATAATGCATAGAATTGACTCACTACATAAGCCTTACACACATGAAAGATTATTAGGACACTAATCCTATACTTAGGTTATGTGTATTGATTTTCTTATTTTGTGGTGTATTGGTTCTATACAATATGTTAGGCTTTATTTGCTCGTAGACTTGATGTTAGCATGTTATTTGTTAAAACTAATTATGTTTTCTAATTTAAAAAGTCTTGCTTAAAAGGGGACCACTGTAATAATTTTAACATTAACAATTTGTTTGCAAGAGCTTGATTGCTTAAGCCCCTGAGCATGACTTATTAGGATAAAGGGACTTAGCACTTGTTACTATCTAATGTATGGAATACAACTAATTATATGTGTGTATAATTTTATTAGCTAACCTCTAGTTTGCAAGTTTAGTTAAGATTTTGTTTTATAATTTTTAAATGTAATTTATAATTAGAACTAACTTAGAGTCATGAGATTTAAAAGAGCAATGGCTAGAAAGCATGAACTTAGGAGGCCTTGAGGTGCCTATAAGCACCTACACTATGAAGAACAAAACATGCAGATCCCCATATGCTATTTTTTTCTTAGTTCTAGGTTAGACTGTATAAGAATAGAGCTCGACAACCTATTTTTTTTTCTATGAGAGTGTATAGTGAAAATTGACCACATTGTCGTTTCTTATATTAATTTTATTATTTAGAGTAATGTTTACATTGCAAAACACATTGAAATATATGCTTTTCTACCATTCTTTTTATGATGATGTTTAATGTATGTAAGCTTAAATTTTTATATAGAAATTAATTTTTCTATCTAACTAAAAATTAAATAAACACATAAATTAAATTAAATTACTTATAACTAATCACTTATAAAGCCTTATACAATAATAAGTTTGACAAGAAACCCTAAACAAAAGAATTATTTGCATAATAACCTACTTTTTGTATGGGTTGTTCACCCATTATGCATAAAGGGGAATCTATCCATTAAGAGTGACCACCATTTTTGAGGAAGATTGCCTTATGAACTCTAATTGGACCTTCTGGCTAGTGTAATATTATGTGCATAAAATCCTTCTAAATAAATTCAATGTTTCATAAATTACATAAATTTAATAATTTATTATATTAGTTAGGGGTATTACATACTAATCATGATCTTAGATTTAGTAAGTGAGTTTAGGTTCATGGACTCCTTTGTTAATTAATAAGAACTTAAACTATCTAGAATCTCAAAAGACTTGATTCATAGATTTGAAGCACAGGAGGTGATTGTTGGGAGCCCATATAAGAAGGTTATAAGTCCAGAAGAGTCATGAAAGCTTTATACTCCCGAGTTGGTGTAAACTAATAAGTCCTAATTTTTTGTCATTAGACTACATGGAGCTTCTAATTTATGTCAGAAGCACTTTTATTCATAGGGTTTGAGACATCTCATTTCTCATTTGTTATGTGATTAAGTCCTTTCCTGTTAGGCTTTTCCCTAGTCTTATGCTCTTGGAATATATGTTCTAACATTTTAATAAATTATTAACTCAAAATAAAATAATTATCACTTTCAAAAATATAAAGCCCAACTATAGAGTTAGCTAAGATGCTTACTTGGCTTTCTAGTATAAAAACACTATCTACATCTCATTTAGAATCCCAAAAGAATCATTCTACTTGATATATCTCACTTAATTTCCAAATTTTGCAATATTGGCTTAAACTTTAAAATCTATAGGGACTTTAGCTAACTACTTAACTGAGAATTCTTTTAAGAGATCACATTTTCTAGGATGTAATTAACTATAAGGGCTTTCCTCTTTAGGTAATTTGCAACCCAAACTAAAGTAAACCATATCTTACTTTTACCATAGAGAATATGAAAAAAAAATTATAGTACACATAGACTTATCAACCTTAAGAGTCTTAATTAGGTGATTGAATCTATCATAATGTGATATTTCTACATTTTGAGATGGTATGTTTTATTTTAATGCAATGTTTGATCATCTAATAAAAACCCTTGAGATCTATGTTGTGTCCTCATATTTAAATCATCGCATATTTTTGTGACTCTACTAGGGCCAAATTTTTCTCTCAATCTTTAATGATTATGTATTGTCTCTATACATCATTAATAAGCTCATGTCACTCATAAGCTTAGAATACCATTCATTTCATTAAATATCGTATCAATTTCCCCATTGGCCAAGTGTTGCTAACATCTTAAATTTGGGTTCTAGAACCTTTTATTTATCACTAGTTAATGAGTAGCTTCTACAAGCTCTCATTGGACTCTTCAATGGATTTCACTTTCCATATTTTTGGCATGGTTCGAACCTTTGCATATAAACTCAAAATTGATTAAATCATTTCATAACTAATTGATATTAAATTTTATTTCTAAATTCACTTTTTCTTAAAATTTAAATCTCTTAATCATTTCTTTTAAATCCCTTAAAATCATAGAATTTTTGAACCTACTCTCATGCCCAAAATGGGCAAGTTAAGTTCCAAAATTTACAAGTCATTGTCAAGAAATATATCAACTTAATGTCATCTAGTTAATAAGGTTCTAAAGTATCTCTCCAAAAGAAGGTTTTAAAATATCTCTCCAAAAGATAAGCTATCCAAAACATATTATCATCCCCACCTATCATAATCAAATATGATGAATGTTGGTCCAAATTCTACATATTTAATAAAGCAAATTTTTGACATTAGACTTGTCAAATATGAGAAGATATCCATTAGAAAGCTTATTTTCTTTCAACACTAGACTAGATCTGGCTGCGGATTAGGCCTATCTAGTCAACAACCCTATCATTAAGTTTGACATGGGATTTAAGGATCTTAAGATGATTTTTGATGGTTCAATATTTATTGTAATGGACCATGAAGAAGTGGCAGAAAAGAAGCCTATTCTATACTTTGATCTAAGATTTAAGGTATACTTTTCATCTCTGAAGAGGAAAGCTATAGAGGTTCTCGTAATTAGTTTGTTATTCACCCCACTACTTTTCATAGAGATAGTAGACTTTAGAGAACACCAACAATAGTCCCTACATCTAAGAGCCGATGAAGTCTAAGCCATTGGTTACTCCATTCACCTTTAAGATAGGTCAATATTTTAGGATTGCTCCTCTCACCAAGAAATAGAAGAGGAATAAAAAATATAAAAAAAAAATCAAGAAGCAGTATGAGAGAATATTTAGGGAGAAAGAGGTATCATCACACAAGACTAAGGATAGTTCTCTATCAGATACCTTTCCCCTACAAGGGGATAATAGGTTTCACTATCTGTTTAATGCTCAAGAAGAGGAGGATTTCCATCATACTGCCTCTTCACTACTATGTCCATTTGAGTATAAGACACCAATTAGAAGAATAGAGGCGCTCACTATGCTGTTCTGAGATATATGTTCAAGACAAATGGAGATAGATGGACATACTGAGAAAGACATCGCTAGGCATTTGAGGGGGATAGTCTATAAGAAGGTCTGAGCAAGGGCTTTGAATGAGAAGTTCATAGATGCCACGTATTCACACATGCTACCACAGAGAGAAGAGGAGGCTTTCTAGATAGTTGGTAATTTCTACACTGATGGATATACGTGGTAGCTTCCAATGTCTCATTCACAGTAGAGAAATCAACAATATCATTCTCACCAAGCTTAGTTAGTCAAGGTAAATGATTATAAGAGAGTAGTTAGTGCAGCCACCATACTATGTGTTCCCTAGGTCACCTTCTCCCATTTAGCTTCCAGCATCAAATATACTCTAGAAGTACTATAAGCATTATGATGAGAAGAAGACCCCTCACTTAGTGATTAGATTATATCCTTAGGGTAATCCTTTTTCTTCTCATATTGATGACCTAAGGCAGAGCATACCTAGTTGGCCTTTTACTTCAATGATGGAAAAGAAGAAGGTGTGGTGGCCTAAGAGCATAATTTTAGTGCCATGAGCATTACTCTCATCGAACAAGGAGGATGAAAGATAAGAAGACCATCTTATGCATTTAGAGTCAGAGATAGTTGAGGAATAAAAAGTAAAAATGGAAGAGAGTATGGAGATAAACAACATAAAAGAAGATAGTGAACACCCTAGGTATGTCCTTGTTGACCCTAAGTGCATTAATGATCGCTCAACAAATGAGATCTTAAAAGACAAAGAAGTTATAATTTGGCAGATGGTTGGAGGTGATAGTTAGGATTAGGATATTGGAATGATATATTTTGGCCCATAAGAGGATGATTTATTAGATGAGCCCACGAGAGTTCATATGATTAAGGTTGGGGCCATAATGTACAAGCAAGCTACTAACATGCATGATATCATGGTTAAGATGGGTGATGCACATTCTTTTAATCAGCGGCTACTACATCAATTGAACCAAAAAGATAAACAAATTATTTGCATGGATAAGATGGTTGAAGAGTTTATGTTAGTAGTGATAACCCTCCAAGGTGAGACATAAATATCACAAGAAACTTCAATTGAGATTGATAGACTTGAGATAGTTCATTTAGTATAGAAGAACAAAGCACCATGAGCAACTTGCATAAGAAGACTATTGATAGTATAGCCTTGAATAAAAATGTCATTAAGTAGTTGGTGGAACAATAAGAGCATGAGGCTAGCACAAACCAAAGGTGTGGAAGGAGATAATTTGGTTGCTGAGCTATAATAAAAGAATAATAAAAGACCGTGGTGACCAGGTTCCACAATACACCCTAGGAAAAGAAAAAGGTTGTATTGCCAAGCTCAACCTTTATATAGCCCAAGTTATAATTATATAAATAAAATTAAAGCAAGCCATGGCGGTCTTCATCTTCACTTGATCTTCTAAATCTTGGATCCTTTAAGCATCATAGGGCTTCCCAAGTTTATGCATTCTTGCCTCTACTCATCTTAAACCCAATGGTTTTAATCTTAATTCTATAAAATTACATTTGAAAACTCCAAGAAAAAAAATCTTAACTAAACTTACAAAACAATGGTTTTCTATAACACACATACACTCCAAGTAGTTATATGTCACATAATTTGACTTAGCACCCACAAGTGCCAAGCCCACCTATCCTAATGGTCTATGCTAAAAGGGTAAGCAACACATGCAAGCAGAAGCATTTAATTTATTTTTATTATTATAGTAGTCTCTTTAATTAAGCACAACATTTTTTATAAAATAACATTAGACTGATAAATAATGTCTTACAATCTAGACTAACACACAAACAATCCGAACATCTTGTCTAAAATATTATACCACAAAATAAGAAAAATTAATACAACACAACAAAGCATTGGCCTAATCTAAGTCTAAGATCAATGACCTAATCTAATGTGTGTACAAAGATTGGTGTGGTGAGGCAAAGCTAGGCTTTAGTGTTTGAGCTATATATTAAACGATGAGTTCAAGTAATTAACCAATATGGTCATTTTGATTCAAGTATTTAGTGATTCCAAAAAATAGAATTTTATTTTTACATATTCAATTTTATTTAAAATAGACTTAGTGTTTTAGAGAGTATGAAAATCCATAAGCTTCATTTAGAATGAAACTCATTTATTTGCAATACCCTACCTTATTAAACCTAAAGATGTATTTCATTATGTTTTAGTGCTCCTTAATGAAGCTTTAGGACTTTCACTAATCCTTAAGTTTTGATTAAACTTAAATGAAATTATAATCACATGAGAGACACTTTAAGGCTAATATGAATAAGAAATGACTTAATGATATCCTCCAACCCTTTTATCACCTTCATTATTTATTTTATTTAAAATATTGATTTTATTATTTTTTGATATTTCATTTTTGAAATAATTATGTATTTATTTAATCATTTTAGTATTCTATTTCAGAATAATTATGTATTTATTTTAGCACTCTAATATCCCATCCTTGAATAATTATTTATTAATTTCATTATTTGAATAATTTAATTTTTACCTATTTATTATATCATTCTAGTAATTCATTTTTAATAATTATGAGTTTATTTTATTATTTTAATAATTCATTTCAATATAATTATGTATTTATCTTATCATCTTAATAATTCATTTCTTTAAAATAATACATATATATATTTTAATATAAACATGAATGTTGATGAAACAAATTTTTTGAAATCCTTATAATATAAAGTTAAAAAAGTGATTTATATTTTCACATATATTTTCTGCACCACTTTTCAGGTATGTGATATCATTAAGCCAAGGAAATGAGATATCTTAAATCTCCTTCAGACCAATAGCCCTATGCCATGAGTGTCTAGACCATAAACATTCAAAGAGTGTATATTATACACATGAATTATACATGAGAGTTTCATTCACTTTAATAAATTTTAGATTTGCAAATATTTCTATTTAAATATTGAGGATATTATTTTTTATTTAATAGTAATAATTATTATTATCATTATACTATTTATATATCAAGCACTTAAAGAATTTAAATTTAAACTTGTATATGAATTAGTCATACATTCATACGTGAATAAAGGTTGTCAAATGGACTTCTTAAAGTGATACACCAAAGCTATCAAATCTTAAGGCTCTTCCTAGAAAAATAATTTTATTTAAGTTTAATTAATACACATTAATTATGATTAATTAGACCTATTAAAGAGAAATTATATGATGTAATTTTCCCCCTCACACCCTCTCGTTATTAACAAGATTTAAGAGTGAAATGGTAATTTTTATGAATTCATTAAATTTTATAATTATTTAATCTAATTAATGCCCAAGAGACTTTAAAAATTAATTAGTCACAATCTATAAGCCAAAAATTATGAGAAAAATTCATGAATATGTAAAATACCATGAAAAGTGAATAATACAATTTCAAGGCATTTGGGCCAATATTTTGTGATTAATTAATTAAAGAAGATCACAATTAGGCAATTACTCATAAAATACCCAAAATAATTTAGGGATTTTAATTTAATTAATTAGCACTTAGTAATCGAGCTCAAAGAGAGTTTATTTATAATATTTGGGAATTTATGCAATTAAAAATTAGTTTCTACATCCTAAGTTAATTAATGCAATTTTTAATTAATTAAAAACCCCCTTAAAGTGATTTTATAAAATAATTAATACCAAAGATCCTAATTAATTTCTCTTACATCGATTAGGCCTCTAATGCATATTTGATCATTCATTATAATTTTCATAATTTTTCTAATTAAACTTATTTAATAAATACCCAAAATGGTTAATTAAGGCTTGAAAAATATAAGTATCCCAATGCACTTTTCTAGTTGGCGTGAGATAATTATTGGGTTGGGTTGGGGTGAGGTCATCCCAAGGGGGTGAGGTCATCCCATAGAATATTCACCAAAAATCTTAAGCTATTTAGAAAAGTAATTAAAGATTAATTAAATTAATAGTAAAAATATTTAAATCCTAATTACTCATTGTTCACTTAGCAAAAATTGAGAATTTTATTTTTCCTAGATATTCCTCTATCTAAGCTTTCTAATGAGTATTTATTTGTATTTTTAAAATTTTTTATAATAAATTATGATTTTTTAAATTCTTACCTATTTAAATACATTGTAAATCTTATTTTAAGGAATTACATAGTCAACAACTTAGTCAACTGTACTTTATGCACAACACTGTGGTTTTTTCCCAAGCCATTTGACCGACGTCCCAACATGTGAGGTAACTTCTCATTAAAGAGGCAACGACCTACTAAGAAGATGGCTGATTGCCTCCTTATTGTTTACTCCCATGACCACATTCCATTGCGAGTTTGCTAGAGTTGATCAAACACCTACTTTGGTGCTTAAATCGAGTGGTTATCAATTCGTTCTTGCTCATTAGAGTGTAGGGAAGGTGTAGAAGGAGTTAATTTAAATCTTATTAAATCTTATCAAATACATTTTAAATCTAATTTTAAGGAATCACATAGTCAACAACTCAGTCAGCTGTACTTTATGCGCGTGAAGATTTAGTATAGTTGGGTATGTGAGGCACTCGGGTTGAATGGGGAGTTACTCTCGGCAGTGATGGGGTGCACAAAGAGCTCTAAGAAGCTTGGGGATCGGCTCTAGGAGGCTTGTGAAAGTATGTGTTGAGTATGGAGGGCTGGGGAGGTCTATACATCCCTCCCCATGTGAACCACCTTTTTAGGTTGGTTCAGGCCATGGCTGCCAGCATGGTCAATTTTGGCCTTGGACTGATGTGGTGGACTTTAAGGAGTGGTTGGCCAAGTTAGGTCAGCAGTGTGAAGGGGATAAGCAATGATGGTTGAACTAAGGGATGACCATGGTGAGGGTGGTCGTTTCATGGTCAATGACTTTACCAAACAGCCTTAGGTTAGCTTGAGTTAATGTGGGAGAAGTCAAGGAATGTTAAGGCAACATCTTTAGCCAAAGGGAGGGGTTGGACGTTTCTATTTTGGGATTTTATTTTATTTGGAAATTTTGACTCAATTGGTTTGGGATAAACTAGGTTCAGCTTTGGTTGGGTTCACTTTAGGTAGACCAAGGGATATGTGAGGATGACTCATGTCAAGTTTAGTTGGATTTGGACTTGATTTGATTGGGTTTGACTCATTTGGAGTCATATAAGTTAATTTTGGTTCAATTTGGTGAAGTTTAGGGTTTAGGGATTGTGTTTGAATGATGATTTGGAACATAGTAGTGCAATTAGTTTGATTTAATATGAAGTGGATTTGGATTTAATTTATATGGGCCAAATGGACCAAGTTGACCACTTTGGTTAAATTGGTCAAATTAGGTTCAATTAAATGTTGGGTCATGTTCAATTATGTTCCACCTAGTTGGGATAAGGGTCTAACCCTTAGGGTTAAGCCATATGAGGATTCTAGGATTTGGGTTGGTGTTCTACTATTCACTAGAAGTATTAGCTCTATGTGAAGAAATGTTAGTGCTTAGATCAAATCTTAGGTATAAGAAGCGGTGCATGTAAACTCACTAAAAGTGAGGTCAACAAGTACCCAAGAGTTTCTAGATCCCAGCTTGCCCATAACCTAAGAACCACCAACATCCATTGAAACTGAATACCCTATTCTCCAATTCGAGCCCTCTATTTAGAGAAGGGATTATCTTACCCAAAACACTCCCCACACTTTGATCTTTAAAACCCAACAATCTCCCTCCAATTTTAAGTTTGGGAAGCTCAAGATTAAAGAAATTCGATGATAGACGATGGTGCTTGGCAATTCTAATGATCTAATAGGAGGCACACAATCAAAGTTCAGCCAAAGCTTCACCTTAACTCATGAAAGCTTCCTAAATGATCAATTCCACTCGACAATGTATGGCTATGGTATATTTCTCAACACCTAGAAAACTCTTAGATCTCTCATGATGTATGAAGTTGTAATGTTCTATTAGGATCAAGCCATTAAAAATCCTTGCATTTCTTCTTTTGATGTTTTCCGATGCATTAGATCACAATATATGAGCTTCGATCACTCGGATCAGTGGCTTCGACATGTATGGCCTCTATCTTAGGCTAGAGGTAGGGAATAATGCCATCACCATCTAATTCATTTCATTAGAATGAATGGTTATAAGTA
Source organism: Cymbidium sinense (assembly GCA_021442155.1). Lineage (NCBI taxonomy): Eukaryota > Viridiplantae > Streptophyta > Magnoliopsida > Asparagales > Orchidaceae > Cymbidium > Cymbidium sinense. Next base: position 65,312,984 of record CM038231.1, read on the forward strand.
AGACACAACATCCAATATGATCTCCCTTTAGGTACTACTAGATTAATCGTGACTATTTGATCTTTAATTTAATAATCTCAAGATTAATTATGAATATTACCCTTTACATGAGGGATCCATATGGCCATGTGGCTTGGCACGTCATGTAAATTATGGTTCGAATAAATTGCTAAGTGGTTAAATAGATAAAGAGAATTTTAAATAATTAATAAGTACCAAAAACATCAAAAATTTCATAAAAATAAATATAAAGTAAAAAGATATAAATAACACCTCTTTAAAATCAGCATTTAGAGCATAATCTAACAAACCCAAAAGCACCAAATTTTGTTGTATATTTAAGATTAATTTGGCTGTATTTGAAAACTATATTTTTAAAATTATTCTCGAAATATAAATTCAAATAACTTGAAATTTTTTAAAAAAGTTTTTAGTGACATTCCCTACCTCCAATTAAATTTTCATGGTATTTGAATGAATTTATAATAAACTAGTAATTTTTGAACCCTATATAGAGAAAATGCCATAATAATCAATTTTAAAACTATAAAAATCACAAAAAAATCACTTCAAGGGTTAAACACAGCTCATTATCACGAGAAAACTTAAAGAAAAATGAATAACCACTTTTATTTTGACTTAATGACAAAAGTTGCTAATTTGGGGTTAATTAAGCTATAATTAATTCACTAAATTAACTAGAATTTTGAAATTTTAGAATAAATCACATAATAATAAAAATAATGCAAGGAACCACTCTTTATGCTCACAAATCAAATGAAACTAAATTCTCTAATTGATATTAGGTATTGTGGGAGAAATTCAAACTTAATTAAAAATCTTATTTTTATAATTAATCATAAAATATGAGTCCAAATATGTTGAAACTTTTAGACAAACTTTTAGAGCATATTTTGCATGTTAATTTTAAACTTTATGATTTTTCATAAATTTTTTGACTTCTACTATTATCATCTAATTATTATGGTTAAAATAGAACATAGCTTAATTAATTTGTTCAAAATTATAAAAATTATCTTGTAATGGCCATAAGAAAATTACCGAACACTTTTAATATTCATTATCATCTTAATTAGGTTTAATTAAACCCATTAATTAATCAATTAATTAATTAAACTATTACTTAAAAATTTAGAAATAATTCAAATTGCTTTCAAATGAATTGAAAATTTGATTGATATTTCTAAAGGCCATTATATATTCTTAGTAATATTTTCTTAAATTTATTACTTAAAGTAATATATATATATATATATATATATATATATATATATATATATATATATATATATATATATATATATATATATATATATATATTTGATAATCATGATTAAAATGAGCATTTAAATAATACTTCGAAATTATAATAATTTTGCAAATAATTTTTTAAATAATTCAAAGTGTCCCTTTTACTATCCCAATTCAGCGGAAGCACTTTAGAGTATTTACTTATTAAAATTATTTTTATTTTCCATAAGATATAATTCAATAAAACATATTAAATAATAATTAATTTAAAAAAACCTAATAAAACATATGGAATAATTATAAGGTCTCTCTTGACCTTAAGAAATAAATCCATACAATTTTGAATTGATTAGGTATATCTGCATTAATTTAAAATGAATACCTATTTATCTTAATGTTAAAATTTACATTAATTACCCTTTTATTTATTTACATTAACATTCAAGTTAGCTGCCACACGTGAATGGATTAATATCTGATCCCGTGACACCATATGTAAAATGTGGTTGCGTTAATGTTGATTTTGTAAATAATTTAATTAAGGTTTTAAATAGATGTCATAATTTTAAAAATCATAACTAATTATAAAAAAAATTTTAAAAATGTAAATAAATATTCAATAGAAAGCTTAGATAGAGAAGAATCTAAAATAAAATTTCCAATTTTTATTAAATGAACAGAGACTAATTAGGGATTGAACATTTTCATTGATAATGTAATTAAGTCTTAATTACTTGGAAAATTGACTTGAGATTTTTTTTTTTGTTGAACATTCCAAGTATGAACCTTCTTTAGTGATTAGATTACAACTTGAGGGGCATCCTTCATCCTGTCACATTGATGGTGTGAGTCTGAGCTCTCTTATTTAACCTTCCACTTCATCGATGGAGAAGGAGTGGTGGCTAAAGAGCATAGTCATTGCTCTACCACTAGCACCAAGTAGAAAAGAAAGATAAAGAGGGGGAGGTTTATACATGTGAAGCACCTGAGCTAGCAGTGTACAAGCAGAGTAAGGAGACTGAGATAGCTTGGCTGTAGAAAGTTAAGTCATGGTTGATAGTCATTTTGGATATGTTACAGTAGATCCTTAAAGGGTAAGCAACCATTCTTTAAAGGATATCATAGCCGACTATTGGGTCACAGTTAAAGACATAGTTAGGGATGACCTAGAAAGTGAGATGGTAGATTTTGATGCTGATGATAATGACCTTTTAGATGAGATCGTAATAGTTTTCTTGGTGGATACTAGGACATCCTCACGAAGATAACATCATCATAACATTGATGCATATGGTGTTGTGATAAAGGAAGGAAAAGTATTAGACTCAACACAATGACTGCTACAACAACTACTATAGAAAGATGACCATATCACCCTGTGGTGTTTTATTTTGGATGCGCCGAGTGGACACTATGCAGATCGTAGGGGGTACTTATTGAAGTGATGATATATGTATTTGAGGTATGATTGACTATCTCGAAGGATAGAAATGTCACCCTATAATGGACCTAATCACCTAATAAGGACTCCTAAGGCATGATGGGCGTTTGAATATACCAGGATTCTTCCCCTACTTTACATGAAAAAGTAAAGCAGGGTTTATTTTATGTCGTGTTCTTAAGTTCCCTATGGAGGCAAGTCCCCATAGTTAATTACATCTTAGAAAATGAGATTTCCTAAGAGCAATCTTGATTAAAGTAGTTAATTATTATCTCCAAAGATTTCAAGGGTAAGACTATCAATAAATTGGATATTTTAAGAAAATCAAGTGGGATTGCTCAATTAGAATACTTATTTTGTAATCCAAAGGAAATAAGTAGGAAATACTCATGTTACTAGGAAGCCTAGTGAGCATTCTAGCCTATTCTATGATGAGGCTTTATATGTTTGAATGAGAGAGGATTTACTTTATTTGAGTAGAAATTTTATTAGATTGCTAAAGCTTATATTTCATCAACACAAGATTATGAAAATGCATAAGAGGTGAGGATTTATGCTCATAGCCTAAAGAAATGAGCAACCTCGGATCCTAAATCTACAAACCTTTAGCACAAATTAAAACATGACCTAAATCTAAGCGAAAAGAGGACATAATGGTTTACTTACACAAGAGAGAATAAACCATCCGACTCTTCTAGACTTACAACTGCCCAAGGTGGCTGCCAACTAACACCTCCTATGATTAAAACTATGTAGTCCGGCTTATGAAATTGCAAGATGGTTAGGCTTGTTATTTAATTTTGAAAGAGGCTAGAGTCCTAAACTCATTCCCTAAGAGACTAGATAATATTTGGTATGAGCATATGACTTAGTCTAAATTGCAAAATCTTTTCAAATTTTATATTATTTTGACACATTCATTTGTACAAAGGCATTAAAATTTCTTATGCCTACATGCATGATGAAATTTGATTATTGGACAAATCAGAGAGAAAGAGGGTGAAGCTCCTTCATAAGAGGTTGCTCTCATAGGTTAAGCAGTCCCTAAAGTACAAGAATGGAGGCTCTCATTTTTTCAAGAGTGATAGAAGATGCCATGCATGATGTTAGACATACAACATACAGCTAAGGGGTTGCTAAATCTTTTAATTATCTTATTTACATCCTAGGCTTTATGATGAAGTTGTGAGTTATTTTAAGATTTAGTTATGAGTTATTAATTGGGTAAAAAAATTACCAAGCCACACATACAATCATCAAACATGAAGTAACTATGAAGAATATGTAATCGTGTTGCACAATTTGAACATAACATCAAATATTTTATATACTATCACAAAAGTATAAGAGGCCGGTGCGGCCGGGTATCGCCAAACACCCCAAAAAAAGGAAAGATGGGTAGCCGAGATCTACCCTTATACAACTCAAAATTACAAAATAATATTACAATTGAAATTGAATACATGTTATGGGGTTCTTCATTCTTCATTTCTTCTTTCTCTTTCTTTCCTTTAATTTGCTCCAAAGCATCATTGGCATCCGAGGACTAAGTCTTCTAGCCACTGCTCATCCTAATCCCTATAGCACAAATCTTAATTTCTATTGTAAAATTACATATTTATGGAAAACTAAATCTAACTACACCTATAAAATAGATATTAGCTAAACTTACATACAATTCCAAGCAGATATAGTTTATAATTTGGACTTAGCACCCTGCATATGGGTAACCAAGTCCACTTGTCCTAATGTGGATTATCCTTAGAAGCATAAGCAAACTACAGTAAGAATATTTATATTTATTTTTAAGAGACCCCTTAAGCACAATCTCTTGTAAAAGATAGTATTAGGCTAACAATAGCCTAACATCCAATCTATGAAATAAACACCTTAACATCTAGTCTAAAATATTACATCATGAAATAAAACATAACATCACAATACACTATTCTAACTTAGGACTAGAAGTGGTGGCTTGTGTGTGCTAAGGCTTTATGTGGCATGTCTTAGCTAAGCATTAGAGTTATAATTCTGTAAGTTTAGAAAAATTGAATTTAACCAAAGGTTGGTTTCATTTCAAGTGGTTTAGTTGATTTATGAATTTTAATTTATGTTTTATTTTGTTTCATTTGATTTACACATAGTATCTAACTATTGTAAAGAGAAAAAAGAGGGGTATTCTCTTTTATCCCTACCTTAAGACACTTTCTAAAGCACATTAATTTGATTTATTTCTCTTTGCTGAATGGCTTATTAAATATTTTTATTAATCTTAAGTTTGGGTTAACCTTAAAGAACCCTATTCAATATGAAAGACATCTTTAGATTAATGTAATTGAATTACTGTCACAATAAGTGAGATCGGATGATGGGGATTAATCCTATGGTTCCTATAAGATTAAAATTGAATTAATTTAGTGAATAATCATGGCCATCCATTCTAATCACGCAAAATGGATGATGGATGATCCTTTGTCCCTTAAGTGATAGAAGACGGACACCGTCCTCCCTCCTCCGTTAGATTCGAGCTCGCTGAAGCTCGTGAAGGCTTGGGATTGACTCCAAAAGTATGACGGAGGGGATCTATGGGAATCTAATAGTGAATTTCTCATGACATTTCAATTTTCTTCAAAAAAGCCAAATAGAAATTAAAAATAGGATGGTTTTCTAGAATTTACCTAGCCGGAGTTCAGGACTGATAGTTGACCGATCAAGGTAGCTTCATCTTGAAGAGATGAAGCCCTACTGAGAAGATGGTTCCTTGACTCCTCACTAGTAGCTCTATGGATCAACCGTCATAAAAAAACTCATCAGAGTTAGGCTTGTAGTGGTGTCCAATGCTCGAATCGATCGAGAGAAGATTTGTTTCACCTCGCCGGAGCTTGGTGAACGTGTGGGTGAAGTTAATTTGGAATTGGTTAAGGTTTAGTGGAGTTGGATGGAGTTAAGCCTTGCACTATTTTGGGTATGCTCGGTTTCATTGTCACAGACAGTGGGAAGGCCTTGGAAGCTTGGGAAACATTTAGGAGAGTTCATCTTTAGGTGCCAAAGCTATCTGTGGGTCAATGTGTGGATTCAAATGAGAATGAGGGGAGTATACCCCTCCCCTCCTCCAATCCGATAGTGGAGATTGCCTCTATCATTTGCAGGCATATGGTCATCACATGCATCCATGGGTGGCAAGAGGGAGCTGAAGTGGCTTGGTTTTAGTGGCCAAGTGAGGGAAGGTGGCTGTCCTTGGCTGAGGTGATTATCCTTGGGTTGCCAAGTGTTCCAATGGGGAGGTTTGGGTTAGATCACCTCCACTTGGCACATGGCTGACCCAAATAGCTTTGGGTCAGGTGAGCCAGCTATCTTTATGTCCATTTGGAGCTTAGGGGTGTTGCCAAGAGGAGGAGAGTGGGTTTGACCATCCAAAATTGGGTTTTATCTCATGTGGAGGGTTTACCCTTTGGGTAATGGATCAATTCGGGTTCAATTTTAGTTGGGTTGGATTTTGGCTAACCCAAGGTGACCTAAGGATGGGGCATATCAATTTTTAATGGGTTTGGGCCTGGTTTGATGGGTTAAGCTCAATTTGACCCATGTAGGTCAAATTAGGCTAGGTCGGGTCAAGTTGACCAATTGGTCTAATTGGGTCAAATAAAGGCTTGGGTCAAGTTCAAAGGAGTATTTGGGATGTTTTGGTTAAATTAGTTTTATTTAATTTGGCTTGGATTTGGATTTCACCCATTTGGATTCATATGAGTTAAATGGGCTAAGTTGACCAATTTGGCCAAATTGATCAAATTAGCTTGGGTTAGGTGTTGATTTAGGTTCAACCGATCATTTGAGAATGATTATAGGATTTGATTTCAATCAATTTGGATTTAAGAATGATTTGGACCAATTTGGCCCTTTAGGTCAATTTGGGCTAAATGGGTCAATTGGGTTCACTTGATCAAATTGAGTTTAATGGAGGCTTTGGTCATGTTCAATAATCAACTTTATAATGGATTTGAGTCATTGGTTGCAATCAATTTAGATTAGATTTGACCCAATTTTGCCCTTTAGGTCAAATTGGGTCAATTTGGGTCAAATGGCCAATTGGGTTTGGTTTGGCTCAATTGATGGCCAAGTCATATTCAAGGATTGGTTTTAAGTTGGTATGAATCATTGGTTTCACACGGTTTGGTTTTGGATGAGATTTGGTTTATTTGGCTCATGTAGGTTAATTGAGTTAATTTGGTCAAATGATCAAATTAACTTGGTTTGACCTAATTGATTACAATTGATCAATCAAGGATGATCAACAATCATTGTAGAAGGTTTTGGATGGTTTGATTTAATCTAATTTAGGTTGGATTGAGATTTAGCTCAAATGAGTCTTTTAGGTCACTTTGGGTCAAGTGACCCTAAAATGGTCAATTGGCTTCAAGTTTAGGTTAAATTGAGTTGAGTTGAGTTTAATGATTGATTTGGATTTCATTGGTAGCTTTGGTTGCAATTGATTTGGATATAATTAAATTTTGGCTCATTTTGGCACATTAGGTCAAATGAGCTAGCTTGGGTTAATTGAACTGATTTTGGCTTGATTGGTTTTGATTGTAGTTTTGGTAGAGTGTGGAATGATGATTGAAAGATTGATTGATTTATGAGAAAATTAATTGAGTTAGGTTTTGATTGAAGAAATTTTAGCTAAGTCCATAGGATTGAATTATGGGCTTAGGTTTAGATCATTTGGATTTGATTTTGGTTTGGAGTTTAGATATGAATTGGAATTCAATTGGGTTTTGGTTGGATAAATTTGAGGTTTCGTTTAGGCTAAGGAGATAAGCAAGAGTTTGGTTTAGGCCATAGGTCAGGTGGGTTACCTTAAGTTCTAAAGCATAATCTAAATCTAAGGCTAATCCTACTAAGTCCCTAAGCTTAGGTTAAGTGTTCACTTAGTTACTAGAAGTTTCTTATAACTAAGGAGATCTTAGTATCTAGAAGACTCTTAGATCTAAGATGGGAAGATTGGATCCTCACTCTAATAGTGAGGTCAACAAACCCCTAATAGGTGTGGTGTAATTGACAAGGCACACCACACATATTACCGTTGATCGAGGCGATCAACAATGCCTAGAAGGATTGCTATCGCTAAGGAAGACAATCTATACCTAAACCAAGAGGTAGATAGAATCATGATCTTAGTGCAATGCAAGTCACCTCATGCCAAGGGCATGAGAGAGTCAAGAAAGTTTGGTTCAAATTGATTGATTTCATGTCTAGGGCATGAAGAGGGTTCTGCTGGGGAATCACATATGAATTGTATTTAATTGATTTAGTTTGAGAGGACTCTGCTAGAGATATAAATTCAATTGAATTTATTTTAATTTGGTTAGTTTTGATTTATGGAAGGGAGATCCTTTAGGAATACATGTTTGAGGTTATTTAATTTGATTTGTTGACTTAATTTGGTGGCATACCCACGGGGATACAAACTTGAATCTTCTGGGGATCAGGATTAGGTTTATTTGATTTAATTGGGTTGATTTGAGTTATTTTGATTGATTTTATTTGTAAACTTAACTCCACCAGGGAAGTAAGTTTGGGTTAGTATTTATTTGTTGATTATTTGAATTGGCTTGGTTTGATTAAATTTATGGACCTTGTTAGTGTGCAATGGACCACACTAAGAAGGGGCCATAGGGGCCTTGGCCTATCTTAGATTTACCAATCAAAAGAGAGAGTCTACCAGCTGAGGGGTAAGACCATCCAACCTGAGGGTTACCTTTTTGTGTGCAACGATTGTGCTAGGAAGGAAGTGTAGGGACTTAAATCTTCCAAAGCGGGAACAACCGCTGTGATGACTTATTGGTAGCACAACAAATTGAACTCGACCTAGGGCGATTACTAAGTGAGTGCTACTAGGGATCTTATCTTAGCTCAAAAGTAGTCAAGGTTAATTTAATTTGATTTAATTTGGATTTAATATGGACCCTGTCAGTGTACGATGGACCGCACTAAGAAGGGGCTTATATAAGCTTGAGCCTATCTTAGATTTACCAATCCAAAATGAGAGTCTACCAGCTGAGGGGTAAGACCATCCAACTTGAGGGTTGCCTTTTGGTGTGCAATGGTTATGCTAGGAAGAAAGCATGGGGACTTACATCTTCCAAAGCGAAAACAGCCGCTGGGGTGACTTACTGATGGCACAATAAATCAAACCCGACCTAGCGACTACTGAGTGAGTGCCATTGGGGATCTTATCTAAGCTAAAATTTTGTTAAGGTTACTTTAATTTGATTTAATTTATATTTAATATGAACCCTCTCAGTGTGCAATGGATTGCACTAAGAAGGGGCTTATATAAGCCTAAGCCTATCATAGATTTACCAATCTAAAGGGAGAGTCTACCAGCTGAGGGGTAAAACCATCCAACTTTAGGGTTGCCTTTCAGTGTGCATCAACTGTGCTAGGAAGAAAGCGTGGGGATGTATATCTCCCAAAGCAGAAATAGCCGCTGGGGTGACTTGTTGATGGAACAACAAATCAAACCCAACTTAGGGTGACTATTGAGTGAGTGTCGCTAGGGATCTTATCTCAGCTCAAAGTAGTCAAGGTTAATTTGATTTGATTTAATTTGGATATAATATGGACCCTATCAGTGTATAATTGACCACACTAAGAAGAGGCTTATATAAGCCTGGGCTGATATTAGATTTACCAATCCAAAGGGAGAGTCTACCAATTAAAGGGTAAGACCATGCAACCTGAGGGTTGCCTTTGAGTGTGCAACGACTGTGCTAGGAAGAAAGCATGGGGACTCACATCTTCTAAAGCAAAACAGTCATTGGGGTGACTTGTTGATGGTATAACAAGTCAAACCCGACCTAGGGCGACTATAGAGCTAGTTCCATTAGGGATCTTATCTCAACTCAAAGTAGTCAAGGCAGTTCCTATAGGGAGTTTTGATAACACTACCTTAAAGATAGAATGTCTACTTGGGAAAATGTGCCACTAGGGGGAGTTCTCCTAATCCATAAGTGATAATGCTTTATTTTATTTATTTGTTTGTTAAGTGTGGACCCTATTGGTGTGCAAGGGACCACACTAAGAAGGGACCGCAGGGGCTTTGACTTATCTTAGATTTACTGGCCTAAGGGAGAGTCTACACATCCGTAGTATAGAACTTTTGACCATATGGGTGGTTACTCTGAAAGGGGGATTGTCCAATCTAACCCATGTAGTGTCTATATGGGGTCGCAAAGGAGGTGATCCAAATAGAATGCTCATAGGGGAGGTGCTTCTACGAGCATTATCTTGATCACTAAAAAAGAAAGCCTATAGGTATACGGTGGCCAATCGAAGGAGGAAGCATAGAGGCTTACATTTGCCTGAGCATTGTTATCCACTAGGTGGGTCACTATTAGCATAGTGAACACCAATCAACCTAAGATGCCCGTTGGTGTGCGATGATCAATTAGGAAGAAAGCATAGGAGTATATCTTCCTAAATGGAACTGATAATCGAGATAGTCTATCGCCGGCTAGACAAGTATTATTCGACATACTAAGTGGTAAGTCATAAAGAATGACTTAACCCAAACTTGCAGTAGTCAAGAGGAAATGAGCTGCTAGGATACTTACCCTAAACCTCAAAGATAAACATAGACCCAATCAGTGCATGACGGCTAGTTCAAGAAGAAAGCACGAGGACTTATATCTTCTTAAACAAAGTCAACATGAAGGTAGCTCGTTGGTCATGCAATAAGACATACCATACTGACAAGGCGTTCATCACTGTGTAGTGGTTATGCCAAGAAGAAAGCATAGAGGCTTAAATCCTCTTGAGCAAAAGACCACTAAAGACACACTAGATAGGTAGTGGATCAGACTCGACCAAGAGCAGCTACTGAGTGAGGGCCGCTGGGGCATTATCTGAACTCAAAGTAACCCAGAATAAAGGATTTATGTTTGTTTTGTTTGCGTTTGTGTGTAATTTTTGTTTGTGTTGTGCTAATGAGGGATGGGATGCCGCTCACCTACCCTAAACACACTATGAAAGATTCGTAAATAAAAATGCTTTCAATTTAGAGAATTTTTGATTTGAAATGAAATTTTCATTGATAAAATTTTTTTTAAACATCATTTTATGGGTAATATTTCTTAAGGTATAGCTTGTTGATTGGAAGCATTGTGAGCTCTCCTTTATGGTTGATGAGTTGATATGATCCTCCTTGGTAGGCCTTCTCTATGATAAAAGGGCCTTCCCAAGTCATTTCAAGCTTGCCTTTCATCTTGCGATGGGCAACAATTGGTCTTCTTAGAATTAAAACAAGCTCTCCTACTTGAAAAGCTCTAGGCCGAACCAACTTGTTGTGAGCTTGAATCATATTTTCTTTGTATAACTCGAGATTTTGGCATGCTCACAATCATTTCTCCTCCAAACCTTCGAGCTCTCCTAGCCACAACTTGGCATTCTGCTTCATTGTGATTTTGCTACCAACAGTTATCCTTGGTGATGGGAATTGGACTTCTAATGGTAGAATGACTTTGGACCCATACACTAAGGAGAAAGGAGTAGATTGAGTCAGAGTTCTGTAGGTGGTGTAGTAGGCCCACAAAGCTTAACTAACTGCTCATGCCACTATCACTTGTTATTGTTGAAAGTCTTCTTAAGTATTTGGATGAGAGTTTTGTTGAAGGTTTTTACTAAACCATTTGCTCGTAGGTAATAGATGGTAGAGTATCTCTAATCTATGTTGTATATTCAGAAAAACTTATTGATTTTGGTGCTCTTGAATGTAGTACCATTATCAGATATAATTTGACGAGGTATCTCGAATCTATACACGATATAGTTTCTGAAAAATTGGAGCACATGTTGAGCTTTGATCTCCCTAAGCAAAATCATCTCCATCCACTTGGAAAAGTAGTCAGTAGTAGATAAGATGAACTGGTGACCCTTGGAAGAAGGAAGGTCAATCGAACCCACTATGTTAGTACCCCAACACTAGAATGGCCATGAAGCCAAAGTTTGATGTAGAATGTTGGGTGGTTGGTGTAGGGCCATACCATGTAGTTGGCATTAGTGACATCGCTAAGCTACGTCCATACAATTGGTGATCATCGATGGCCAATAGTATCCAAGTCTCTTAATTTTGGCTTTCATCTTGGGACCGGATTGGTGACTCTGCATAATCTTTAATGGACCTCGATCACGATCTTACAGACTTCATGCTTATCTAAATAATGTAACCACATATGATCGAAGGATCGCTGGTATAAAACACCATCCACGAAGGCATAGGAAAGTGCCCTTTCCTTCGCTTGATGTGCTTGGGACTTCTCTTGAGGTAGTTTATCTTTGTTTAGGTAATCAATTAATGGTTACCTCCGATCTAGCTCTTCATCCTTTTTGGCAACGACAACCTCTACTTCAAGAGAGTATTTTTCGATGAGTTTAGTATCGATAAGAGGTAGGACTTTCCTATTTTAGACCTCTATTGATATGGCTCATCTTCCGGACATGCCAACTCCTTGGCAATCTTGGCTAAAGATATGCTATGTCATTTTCTCCTCGAGGAATCTTGTACATGGTAATCTCTAGAATTCGGGCCAAAAACTCCATTGTATACTTATGATAGTGATGGAGTTTAGGCTTGAGGACCTTGTAGGACCCAATAATTTGGTTAACCACTAGTTGGGAATCCCCAAAGATGTTGATGTTCTGGATGCTTAGCAAGGCGGCTAACTCTAGACTGATAATCAAAGCCTCATATTGGACTTCATTATTGGTGCAAGGATCAGATAGATGATATAATAATCTCATCATATCATAGTCTAGAGTTAGAAAAATTATTCCTACCCCTACCTTTCCTGGAAGAGTAGTTTCTGGTCCTTCTCATCTTTGAGAGGAAGCCTTATTATCAAAATACAACTCCCAATAGTGAATCCTAGTATCCTCTAAGTTTATGATTTATTCATCGGGGAGATCATCACTAAGCGGAGAGTTAGCAGAAAGTAGGTGTGATGCTAAGAAATCTATGAGTGCTTGTCCTTTCACAGGATGGAGGGGTACAAAAGTGATGTTAAATTGTGATAGAATCATGGACCAGCATGCCAACCGTCAAGATAGTGTCTACCATGTTATGAGATATTATAGTGGATTGATTCTAGAAATCAAGTTTACTTTATGAGAAAAGATATAATGTCGTAGCTTTTGGGATGTAAAAGTTAAAGCTAAGTAATAGTAGAGTGCATTCTCCTTCCCTTTGTCATTGGCTTGGGCCAACAAAGCACCAAGGGAGTTATCTAATGCAGCAGTTTAAAGTATAAGCGGCTTGCTTGGATAGGGGTGGCTAGAACTGGTGGCATCATGAGGTACTGCTTGATGCCCTTGAAGGCATGTTGGCATTAGTTTTCCCACTTGAACTTGGCATTCTTCTTGACTAGCACTAAAAATGGTTGGTATCTACCTAATAGGTTAGATATAAAGCATCTTAGATATGCTAACCGCCCTTGGAATGATCTGAGTTGAGTTAGAATTTTGGCTATGCCATTTCTATTATTGCTTTAATCTTCTCCGTGTCGATTTTGATTTCACGATGTCGGACAATGAACCCTAGAAACTTCCTCAAAGCTACTCCGAATGCACACTTTAGAGGGTTCATTTTGAGGTTATATTATCTTAACTGGTCGAAAATAACTCTGAAGTCAAAGAGAGTCTTCATTTTCTTTGCTTTTGACCATGAGATCATCGATGTAACATTCTACTTGGTGATGAATGAGTTCATCGAAGATTTGAGTCATAGGTCGCTGATATGTGGCACCAACATTTTTAAGGCTGAAAGGCATAACCTTGTAGCAATAAATTTTGATCGGGATTCTAAAGGCTGTGTTTCTTTTATCTTCAGGTGCCATCTTTATTTGGTTATATCCAGATGAACCATCCATGAAAAAGAAAACTGCATGAGATGAGGCAATGTCCACCATTAATTCAGGTATTGGTAATGGAAATTCATCTTTTGGACATGCCTTATTTAGATCCCTAAAATTGACGCATATTCAAATTTGGTCATTCTTTTTTTTTTTAACTAGGATGACATTAGCCAACAAGATGGGGTATTTTTCCTCCCGGATGAAACTATCATCAAGCAATTTCTTGACTTCAAAAATAACCTATTGTTCGATGTTTAATCGCATGTGCCTAGGAGCTTGCTTGATAGGGTTAGCATCAGGCTATATCGTTAGCTTATGGATTGCTATATCAGGAACCAATCCAGACATTTCTTCATAACTCCATGTAAAGTAGTCCTTAAACTCAGTGAGTAGCCTAACTAAGTCATTAGTTTCAATTTCGTTCAATAAGGAATTGATGTATGTTGGGCATGGTTGTCCTCAATTCCCAAGTTGATCTCTTTGAGCTCATCGATGGTTGACTTGATTTCTTCTTCAAACTCTAGAGGTTCATCATTGACTTGGAAATCATCTAGATCATCTAAAGTTTCTAAGCACACCTCTTCATATGAGTTAATGTGATTTAAAAAGAACCTATAAAATTCCAAATGATTGGTGATGACCAAGCAGTAATCGTCATCGTCGACTAGGCCTAATGTACCAAAGTCAAGTCCTAGGTTTGATTGAGATATTTTGCATCTATTGTTCCATGTCCTTTCAAAGTAATCTAACCCGTGCTTAGACCATGTATGAAGAATTAAACCTTTCTTTGCTGAGTTATGAACACAAGGTGAGTATCAATCAAAAAGTAATTCTATTAATTTTTTATAAGAATCATCCTCAAGCTCTACATCAACTTCTTGACTTGAGGATGATGCTCCAAGATAGAACCTCTACATCTTCATAGCTACACATGATTTGGTGGCTTCCTTAACTACCAAACCCTCAACTTTTTATGAGGAAAGTGGGGTTAGAGCTATGGTTCCCAATTGATGCCTAATAGTTTCACATAATGAGGACTTTGATACAGTTATGCTTTTCTTGGGAATCTGATCTTCATCATTATCTGGCTCGAATGTCACCTCCAATGGGATCTATTGTTGAGAAGAGCTAGCTGGTGTGCTAACCACATAAGACTCATCATCTAAACTAGAATCTAAGTCTATGAGATAGCAGGTGTACTCCTAGTAGCTGGGACAAATCTCTTAGTGGGTGGTAAGTATGGAGGCCTTCCACCTCAGACTCCCTCTGGACTTTCCTCTTCCTCATCCCGGTGGAGGTTGGGTCATACTCCCCATTTGTTTGAATGGAGTAATGAACTGTGGGTGGAATCTAATCTCAGGCTCCAGTTCCTTCATAAGGTCTTCTTTTCGTTCCCTTTTATTTTCTTTTTCATTTTCCTTTTTCTTTTCTTTCTCTTTCTTTTCTTTTCTTTTCTTTTCTTTTTCTTTCTTTTTATTTTTCTCACATTGGGATTTTGACTAAATTCTTGAGATTAAATTTTTTTTAGGGAGGTAGTAGGTTGCATCCTTATATATCCTGACCTCATGAACTACAAAAAGCTTAATGTCTCCTTTGACACAATATTCAATTTCACCTCTCATGAACTTGATGCACTGATATAAAGAGGATGGAACCATGTTATTCCCATGTATCCATGGTCTCCAAAGCAAAACATTGAAAGATGTATCTGAGTCTATTATGTGAAACTTGGCTTCAATTTTCCGATCATCTATCTCTAAGGGCAACACTATAGAGCCTAAGGCCCTCTCACCTTGTTCATTGAATTCTTTCAACATTATCCTCTCTGTATGGAGTTTAAAGATGTCAATCCTCAAGTAGGCAAGGGTTCTTAGACCATAATGTTCACTAATGCACCTGGATCAACTAGAACTCTGGATTGCCTAAATCTACCAATATTCACTATAATGTAGAGGGGACGATTGCGCTCGATCATTCCTAGACGTAGGTCTTCATCACTAAATGTAACTCGTAAGATCTCTTTTGAATGGCATGCTTCCTTTTCAGTGTAATTAAGAGGGGACAATTGTTGACTACATTCCCTCTCCACCTCTTCACCTTGGACATGTAGAAGAAGGTTAGGAGGTATAGTAGCAAGCTTCCAAAGATTGCTATTAGTTCAGCTGACCAAAAAGGAAGAAATTCAAAGGGAGGCTCATGGCCAAAATGAAAATTAGCACCAACACCCTTCCACAAGCGGAAATAACCTTCCAATCACCTTCACGAGCCAAAACGCAGTCGAAATGAACCATCCCCCACTTCCCAAGCCGCTGACAAGGAGGAGAACCACCAAGGTCGACGGGAAGTAAGCTAAGCTTGGTCTAGGGAGAAATTCACAAGGAGATAGTTCAAGTCCTTTGATACACAAGCTCCCCTCGATGTTTCGAAGCTTTTGGAATCAACCCCATTGTCGAAGATCGTCGAACCTAAGGTACGCCATTAACGCCCATCCCATCTTCTTTGAAGCTTTCATCCTTGGTCCTTTTCGAAGGGAACTTGATCTCAAGTGATATCAAGTCGTATAGATCTATAAGATATTCATCCATGATGGATTTGTAATTGAAAATGCAAGATTTAGTTGATTAGATCGCCGAAAATCAAGCGAATTTGATGGATAGTTCTTGATTTATGCCGTCCGAGGAAGGAGACGCAATTTGGATTGTCTGTTCCTTTTAAAAGGAATGGATGGCTCAGATCTAGGCATACCACATGATTGGAACCCTTTTAGGAACCGCGGGTCGATCGTGGACCGTCTGATCTTCGATCGGATGGTCTAGATCAATCACAAGTTCACCGCCATTTTAACGCGAGATCCATGTGGATCCTGTGTGGACTAGTCAGCGTGCAAAATGCGTGTGCTGTGCCATGTCGACTGAGATTTAAAGAGAAAAATTAGGTTTTGGAATTTAAAAAATGCAAAAAAATGTCCAGAACTTCTAAAAATTATAAAAAAAATTAAATATAAATAAAAAAAATACAAATGAGAGTTCTATGGATTCATCTTGATGAGACAAATCCATAAAAATTACAATCCCCAATTTATATTGGGTATTTTGGCATTAATTTAGGTTTAATTGAAATTCATTAAACTTTAATTACTCTTAAACCACTAATCTAATTAAATTGAAACTTTGTGGAAATGAAATTAAGGTTGAAACACACTTAATAAAAAAGTTTTCATAATTTATTTCATTCTATTTTATGAAAATTGAAATTTTAAATCCTAAACTCTAAATTAAATAAATAAATTAAATTTAAACAAATTAATTATGAAAATAATTCAAATAACCTTAAATCAACTTAATGAACTCGAGTGAGCATTAAACCATTAATAAAACTTACCTAAATTTAATAATTCATAAATTGGTTTAATTAATCAATTAAATGAATTAATTAAATCAAATAATCAACTAGAACTTAATTGCATCATAAGAAATCAACTAAATGTCCAAAAAATATGAAGAAACCCTCATTGGAAACAAATTTCAGTGAGGAATCAATGAAAAATGTAATCCCCTGAACTTCAATAAATTAAGCTTAATTTGAGTTTCAATGAAATAGTTAACACTTTAATTACACCCTAATTCTGAATCTAATCAAGATAAAACTTTGGACACATGAAATTGGCATATAGCCCCACTTGTCAGAAAAATTTCAAATCCAATTGACCTCTGGATTGGGAATTGTTGAATTTCCAAGTTCTTAAGTCAATATTAATCAAATAATGAATTAATAAAATTCATTCATCCACTAAACCATCAAATAAACTGAAATAATGTTAATTAAACATTAGAAACCCTTAGGGAAAGTTTATTAAATAGTACTAAGTCAAAAGAACTTAATCCTTAAGGATTAATAACACTTAATGAAGCATAATTAAATAAATTGGATTAATATAAATGAATCCTAACATTTACAATTAATCCAATCCAAGAATGAGCATAAACCATAACCTAAGTACTTTAGGTTAATATAAACTAAATTAAATAAAATCAACATGACTTAATCCAAAGATTAATATAAACCAAATAAACTAATTCAAATTAAACTAAATGAAATAAAAAAAATTAAAATATAAATCAAATTAAACCAATTAGAAGAAATGAACCAACTCAAATGAAAAATTTAAACTAAACTTTAATTAAACTTTAAGCTAATAAAATTATGACTATATAAATGAGATAAAATACTATTATAGAAAAGAAAACATTAAATATCTTAAGTTAAATAACTTAAAGATTAGTGAAATTAATAAACTATATTAAGTGTAATTCATCCTTAAATTTATAAACTCATTAAACACCTTGAATCAATTCAATTAAAATCAAATGAAGCCAACATAAATCTAAAATGAAATAAATCAAATGAATTAAATCAAACTAAATCAAAAGAAATAAATAAAGATCAAAACCAATTCAAATATAAACTAAAAAAAAATAAAAAAATGATTAATTAAGATAGTTAAGGATCTTAGTTAGACCTTTAGGATGAATCTTCATCTTAAGATTTCATTAGGAATTAGGATGTAGAATAGAATGAATTCCATCCAAAAATGGGATCTATTCTATTCTTCATTGTTGAAAACTTACATATTATTTTAACCAAATAAAATGAAATAAAAATGGAAATAAATTACTAAAGCATTTGAATTGAAACCACCCAAAGGTAGAATTTAAATAAATTCAAACCCTAAATTAAAACTTGAACTAAAAGAGGCTTAGTAAAGACCCCACCACACAAGCCCATCTTATACACACACTAGATTATTTAGGTCACGGACTCTAGATTTAGGTTAGAAAATTCTATGAGTCTTTTATAATTCTCTATAATGTGTTGTGATATGATGTGCTTCACATGTCTGTGTGGTGTATTATTTTAGACTGAGTGTCTACTATTGTTTGCTCGATAGATTGAATGGTAGGGCATTCTTTCTAGAATTAAATCTATTTTCTGCGGGGACTGTGTTAAAGGGATCACTGTTATAAATAAAAATTATGAAATTATTGTTTGCTTGCAGGTGCTGAAAAA